>JAQIUQ010005217.1:263050-397223 GCA_030378365.1 Hybognathus amarus
GGCAATCTAGGGAGTGGCCTGTTTCCCACCCACCGTGTACCTTACAGGACACACCCTAGACCTCAGCGCCAAGTGTTGACTTGGGTGAAGCTGCCAGCTCTGCCCATATATGAAATAATTATATTGTAAACAATTGTGTGTCGTTATTGGCAATCTAGGGAGTGGCCTGTTTCCCACCCACCACGACCTTACAGGACACACCCTAGACCTAGCGCCAAGTGTTGACTTCGGTTGAACTGCCAGCTCTGCCATATATGTAATAATTATATCTGGGTATTAGTTGCGTTTTGTCATTAGAAAATGTGTTTGACTTTAATTAAAAACGTAACTATATGATGACTTTTTTTCACCGTTTTTTGCATAGAATTGTTTGTCGATTTTGGCAATCTAGGGTGTGGCCTGTGTCCCACCCACCACGACCTTACAGGACACACCCTAGACCTAACGCCAAGTGTTGACTTGGGGTGAACTGCCAGCTCTGCCCATATATAAAATAATTATATTGTAAACAATTGTGTGTCGTTATTGGCAATCTAGGGAGTGGCCTGTTTCCCACCCACCACGACCTTACAGGACACACCCTAGACCTAGCGCCAAGTGTTGACTTGGGTTGAACTGCCAGCTCTGCCCATATATGAAATAATTATATTGTAAACAATTGTGTGTCGTTATTGGCAATCTAGGGAGTGGCCTGTTTCCCACCCACCACGACCTTACAGGACACACCCTAGACCTAGCGCCAAGTGTTGACTTGGGTTGAACTGCCAGCTCTGCCCATATATGTAATAATTATATCTGGGTATTAGTTGCGCTTTGTCATTAGAAAATGTGTTTGACTTTAATTAAAACGTAACTATATGACGACTTTTATTTCACCTTTTTTTTGTATAGAACTGTTTGTCGATTTTGGCAATCTAAGGTGTGGCCTGTGTCCCACCCACCACGACCTTACAGGACACACCCTAGACCTAGCGCCAAGTGTTGACTTGGGGTGAACTGCCAGCTCTGCCCATATATAAAATAATTATATTGTAAACAATTGTGTGTCGTTATTGGCAATCTAGGGAGTGGCCTGTTTCCCACCCACCACGACCTTACAGGACACACCCTAGACCTAGCGCCAAGTGTTGACTTGGGTTGAACTGCCAGCTCTGCCCATATATGTAATAATTATATCTGGGTATTAGTTGCGTTTTGTCATTAGAAAATTTGTTTGACTTTAATTAAAAACGTAACTATATGATGACTTTTTTTCACCGTTTTTTTGTATAGAATTGTTTGTCGATTTTGGCAATCTAGGGTGTGGCCTGTGTCCCACCCACCACGACCTTACAGGACACACCCTAGACCTAACGCCAAGGGTTGACTTGGGTGAACTGCCAGCTCTGCCCATATATAAAATAATTATATTGTAAACAATAGTTTGTCGTTATTGGCAATCTAGGGAGTGGCCTGTTTCCCACCCACCGCGACCTTACAGGACACACCCTAGACCTAGCGCCAAGTGTTGACTTGGGGTGAACTGCCAGCTCTGCCCATATATGAAATAATTATATTGTAAACAATTGTGTGTCGTTATTGGCAATCTAGGGAGTGGCCTGTTTCCCACCCACCACGACCTTACAGGACACACCCTAGACCTAGCGCCAAGTGTTGACTTCGGTTGAACTGCCAGCTCTGCCATATATGTAATAATTATATCTGGGTATTAGTTGCGTTTTGTCATTAGAAAATGTGTTTGACTTTAATTAAAAACGTAACTATATGATGACTTTTTTTCACCGTTTTTTGCATAGAATTGTTTGTCGATTTTGGCAATCTAGGGTGTGGCCTGTGTCCCACCCACCACGACCTTACAGGACACACCCTAGACCTAACGCCAAGTGTTGACTTGGGGTGAACTGCCAGCTCTGCCCATATATGAAATAATTATATTGTAAACAATTGTGTGTTGTTATTGGCAATCTAGGGAGTGGCCTGTTTCCCACCCACCACGACCTTACAGGACACACCCTAGACCTAGCGCCAAGTGTTGACTTGGGGTGAAATGCCAGCTCTGCCCATATATGTAATAATTATATCTGGGTATTAGTTGTGCTTTGTCATTAGAAAATGTGTTTGACTTTAATTAAAAACGTAACTATATAATGACTTTTATTTCACCGTTTTTTTGTATAGAATTGTTTGTCGATTTTGGCAATCTAGGGTGTGGCCTGTGTCCCACCCACCACGACCTTACAGGACACACCCTAGACCTAGCGCCAAGTGTTGACTTGGGTGAACTGCCAGCTCTGCCCATATATTAAATAATTATATTGTAAACAATTGTGTGTCGTTATTGGCAATCTAGGGAGTGGCCTGTTTCCCACCCACCACGACCTTACAGGACACACCCTAGACCTAGCGCCAAGTGTTGACTTGGGTTGAACTGCCAGCTTTGCCCATATATGTAATAATTATATCTGGGTATTAGTTGCGTTTTGTCATTAGAAAATGTGTTTGACTTTAATTAAAAACGTAACTATATGATGACTTTTTTTCACCGTTTTTTGTATAGAATTGTTTGTCGATTTTGGCAATCTAGGGTGTGGCCTGTGTCCCACCCACCACGACCTTACAGGACACACCCTAGACCTAACGCCAAGGGTTGACTTGGGTGAACTGCCAGCTCTGCCCATATATAAAATAATTATATTGTAAACAATAGTTTGTCGTTATTGGCAATCTAGGGAGTGGCCTGTTTCCCACCCACCACGACCTTACAGGACACACCCTAGACCTAGCGCCAAGTGTTGACTTGGGGTGAACTGCCAGCTCTGCCCATATATGAAATAATTATATTGTAAACAATTGTGTGTCGTTATTGGCAATCTAGGGAGTGGCCTGTTTCCCACCCACCACGACCTTACAGGACACACCCTAGACCTAGCGCCAAGTGTTGACTTGGGTTGAACTGCCAGCTCTGCCCATATATGAAATAATTATATTGTAAACAATTGTGTGTCGTTATTGGCAATCTAGGGAGTGGCCTGTTTCCCACCCACCACGACCTTACAGGACACACCCTAGACCTAGCGCCAAGTGTTGACTTGGGTTGAACTGCCAGCTCTGCCCATATATGTAATAATTATATCTGGGTATTAGTTGCGCTTTGTCATTAGAAAATGTGTTTGACTTTAATTAAAACGTAACTATATGACGACTTTTATTTCACCTTTTTTTTGTATAGAACTGTTTGTCGATTTTGGCAATCTAAGGTGTGGCCTGTGTCCCACCCACCACGACCTTACAGGACACACCCTAGACCTAGCGCCAAGTGTTGACTTGGGTGAACTGCCAGCTCTGCCCATATATAAAATAATTATATTGTAAACAATTGTGTGTCGTTATTGGCAATCTAGGGAGTGGCCTGTTTCCCACCCACCACGACCTTACAGGACACACCCTAGACCTAGCGCCAAGTGTTGACTTGGGTTGAACTGCCAGCTCTGCCCATATATGTAATAATTATATCTGGGTATTAGTTGCGTTTTGTCATTAGAAAATTTGTTTGACTTTAATTAAAAACGTAACTATATGATGACTTTTTTTCACCGTTTTTTTGTATAGAATTGTTTGTCGATTTTGGCAATCTAGGGTGTGGCCTGTGTCCCACCCACCACGACCTTACAGGACACACCCTAGACCTAACGCCAAGGGTTGACTTGGGTGAACTGCCAGCTCTGCCCATATATAAAATAATTATATTGTAAACAATAGTTTGTCGTTATTGGCAATCTAGGGAGTGGCCTGTTTCCCACCCACCGCGACCTTACAGGACACACCCTAGACCTAGCGCCAAGTGTTGACTTGGGGTGAACTGCCAGCTCTGCCCATATATGAAATAATTATATTGTAAACAATTGTGTGTCGTTATTGGCAATCTAGGGAGTGGCCTGTTTCCCACCCACCACGACCTTACAGGACACACCCTAGACCTAGCGCCAAGTGTTGACTTCGGTTGAACTGCCAGCTCCTGCCATATATGTAATAATTATATCTGGGTATTAGTTGCGTTTTGTCATTAGAAAATGTGTTTGACTTTAATTAAAAACGTAACTATATGATGACTTTTTTTCACCGTTTTTTGCATAGAATTGTTTGTCGATTTTGGCAATCTAGGGTGTGGCCTGTGTCCCACCCACCACGACCTTACAGGACACACCCTAGACCTAACGCCAAGTGTTGACTTGGGGTGAACTGCCAGCTCTGCCCATATATGAAATAATTATATTGTAAACAATTGTGTGTTGTTATTGGCAATCTAGGGAGTGGCCTGTTTCCCACCCACCACGACCTTACAGGACACACCCTAGACCTAGCGCCAAGTGTTGACTTGGGGTGAAATGCCAGCTCTGCCCATATATGTAATAATTATATCTGGGTATTAGTTGTGCTTTGTCATTAGAAAATGTGTTTGACTTTAATTAAAAACGTAACTATATAATGACTTTTATTTCACCGTTTTTTTGTATAGAATTGTTTGTCGATTTTGGCAATCTAGGGTGTGGCCTGTGTCCCACCCACCACGACCTTACAGGACACACCCTAGACCTAGCGCCAAGTGTTGACTTGGGGTGAACTGCCAGCTCTGCCCATATATTAAATAATTATATTGTAAACAATTGTGTGTCGTTATTGGCAATCTAGGGAGTGGCCTGTTTCCCACCCACCACGACCTTACAGGACACACCCTAGACCTAGCGCCAAGTGTTGACTTGGGTTGAACTGCCAGCTTTGCCCATATATGTAATAATTATATCTGGGTGTTAGTTGCGTTTTGTCATTAGAAAATGTGTTTGACTTTAATTAAAAACGTAACTATATGATGACTTTTTTTCACCGTTTTTTGTATAGAATTGTTTGTCGACTTTTGGCAATCTAGGGTGTGGCCTGTGTCCCACCCACCACGACCTTACAGGACACACCCTAGACCTAACGCCAAGGGTTGACTTGGGGTGAACTGCCAGCTCTGCCCATATATAAAATAATTATATTGTAAACAATAGTTTGTCGTTATTGGCAATCTAGGGAGTGGCCTGTTTCCCACCCACCACGACCTTACAGGACACACCCTAGACCTAGCGCCAAGTGTTGACTTGGGGTGAACTGCCAGCTCTGCCCATATATGAAATAATTATATTGTAAACAATTGTGTGTCGTTATTGGCAATCTGAGGGAGTGGCCTGTTTCCCACCCACCACGACCTTACAGGACACACCCTAGACCTAGCGCCAAGTGTTGACTTCGGTTGAACTGCCAGCTTTGCCCATATATGTAATAATTATATCTGGGTATTAGTTGCGTTTTGTCATTAGAAAATGTGTTTGACTTTAATTAAAAACGTAACTATATGATGACTTTTTTTCACCGTTTTTTGTATAGAATTGTTTGTCGATTTTGGCAATCTAGGGTGTGGCCTGTGTCCCACCCACCACGACCTTACAGGACACACCCTAGACCTAATACCAAGGGTTGACTTGGGGTGAACTGCCAGCTCTGCCCATATATAAAATAATTATATTGTAAACAATAGTTTGTCGTTATTGGCAATCTAGGGAGTGGCCTGTTTCCCACCCACCACGACCTTACAGGACAAACCCTAGACCTAGCGCCAAGTGTTGACTTGGGGTGAACTGCCAGCTCTGCCCATATATGAAATAATTATATTGTAAACAATTGTGTGTCGTTATTGGCAATCTAGTGAGTGGCCTGTTTCCCACCCACCACGACCTTACAGGACACACCCTAGACCTAGCGCCAAGTGTTGACTTCGGTTGAACTGCCAGCTCTGCCCATATATGTAATAATTATATCTGGGTATTAGTTGCGTTTTGTCATTAGAAAATGTGTTTGACTTTAATTAAAAACGTAACTATATGATGACTTTTTTCACCGTTTTTTGTATAGAATTGTTTGTCGATTTTGGCAATCTAGGGTGTGGCCTGTGTCCCACCCACCACGACCTTACAGGACACACCCTAGACCTAATGCCAAGTGTTGACTTGGGGTGAACTGCCAGCTCTGCCCATATATGAAATAATTATATTGTAAACAATAGTTTGTCGTTATTGGCAATCTAGGGAGTGGCCTGTTTCCCACCCACCACGACCTTACAGGACACACCCTAGACCTAGCGCCAAGTGTTGACTTGGGGTGAACTGCCAGCTCTGCCCATATATTAAATAATTATATTGTAAACAATTGTGTGTCGTTATTGGCAATCTAGGGAGTGGCCTGTTTCCCACCCACCACGACCTTACAGGACACACCCTAGACCTAGCGCCAAGTGTTGACTTGGGTTGAACTGCCAGCTCTGCCCATATATGTAATAATTATATCTGGGTATTAGTTGCGTTTTGTCATTAGAAAATGTGTTTGACTTTAATTAAAAACTTAACTATATGATGACTTTTTTTCACCGTTTTTTGTATAGAATTGTTTGTCGATTTTGGCAATCTAGGGTGTGGCCTGTGTCCCACCCACCACGACCTTACAGGACACACCCTAGACCTAGCGCCAAAGTGTTGACTTGGGGTGAACTGCCAGCTCTGCCCATATATTAAATAATTATATTGTAAACAATTGTGTGTCGTTATTGGCAATCTAGGGAGTGGCCTGTTTCCCACCCACCACGACCTTACAGGACACACCCTAGACCTAGCGCCAAGTGTTGACTTGGGTTGAACTGCCAGCTCTGCCCATATATGTAATAATTATATCTGGGTATAAGTTGCGTTTTGTCATTAGAAAATGTGTTTGACTTTAAATAAAAACGTAACTATATGATGACTTTTTTTCACCGTTTTTTGTATAGAATTGTTTGTCGATTTTGGCAATCTAGGGTGTGGTCTGTGTCCCACCCACCACGACCTTACAGGACACACCCTAGACCTAACGCCAAGGGTTGACTTGGGTGAACTGCCAGCTCTGCCCATATATAAAATAATTATATTGTAAACAATAGTTTGTCGTTATTGGCAATCTAGGGAGTGGCCTGTTTCCCACCCACCACGACCTTACAGGACACACCCTAGACCTAGCGCCAAGTGTTGACTTGGGTTGAACTGCCAGCTCTGCCCATATATGTAATAATTATATCTGGGTATTAGTTGCGCTTTGTCATTAGAAAATGTGTTTGACTTTAATTAAAAACGTAACTATATGACGACTTTTATTTCACCTTTTTTTTGTATAGAACTGTTTGTCGATTTTGGCAATCTAGGGTGTGGCCTGTGTCCCACCCACCACGACCTTACAGGACACACCCTAGACCTAACGCCAAGGGTTGACTTGGGGTGAACTGCCAGCTCTGCCCATATATAAAATAATTATATTGTAAACAATTGTGTGTTGTTATTGGCAATCTAGGGAGTGGCCTGTTTCCCACCCACCACGACCTTACAGGACACACCCTAGACCTAGCGCCAAGTGTTGACTTGGGTTGAACTGCCAGCTCTGCCCATATATGTAATAATTATATCTGGGTATTAGTTGCGTTTTGTCATTAGAAAATTTGTTTGACTTTAATTAAAAACGTAACTATATGATGACTTTTTTTCACCGTTTTTTTGTATAGAATTGTTTGTCGATTTTGGCAATCTAGGGTGTGGCCTGTGTCCCACCCACCACGACCTTACAGGACACACCCTAGACCTAACGCCAAGGGTTGACTTGGGGTGAACTGCCAGCTCTGCCCATATATAAAATAATTATATTGTAAACAATAGTTTGTCGTTATTGGCAATCTAGGGAGTGGCCTGTTTCCCACCCACCGCGACCTTACAGGACACACCCTAGACCTAGCGCCAAGTGTTGACTTGGGGTGAACTGCCAGCTCTGCCCATATATGAAATAATTATATTGTAAACAATTGTGTGTCGTTATTGGCAATCTAGGGAGTGGCCTGTTTCCCACCCACCACGACCTTACAGGACACACCCTAGACCTAGCGCCAAGTGTTGACTTCGGTTGAACTGCCAGCTCTGCCATATATGTAATAATTATATCTGGGTATTAGTTGCGTTTTGTCATTAGAAAATGTGTTTGACTTTAATTAAAAACGTAACTATATGATGACTTTTTTTCACCGTTTTTTGCATAGAATTGTTTGTCGATTTTGGCAATCTAGGGTGTGGCCTGTGTCCCACCCACCACGACCTTACAGGACACACCCTAGACCTAACGCCAAGTGTTGACTTGGGGTGAACTGCCAGCTCTGCCCATATATAAAATAATTATATTGTAAACAATTGTGTGTCGTTATTGGCAATCTAGGGAGTGGCCTGTTTCCCACCCACCACGACCTTACAGGACACACCCTAGACCTAGCGCCAAGTGTTGACTTGGGTTGAACTGCCAGCTCTGCCCATATATGAAATAATTATATTGTAAACAATTGTGTGTCGTTATTGGCAATCTAGGGAGTGGCCTGTTTCCCACCCACCACGACCTTACAGGACACACCCTAGACCTAGCGCCAAGTGTTGACTTGGGTTGAACTGCCAGCTCTGCCCATATATGTAATAATTATATCTGGGTATTAGTTGCGTTTTGTCATTAGAAAATGTGTTTGACTTTAATTAAAAACGTAACTATATGAATGAGCTTTTTTCACCGTTTTTTTGTATAGAATTGTTTGTCGATTTTGGCAATCTAGGGTGTGGCCTGTGTCCCACCCACCACGACCTTACAGGACACACCCTAGACCTAACGCCAAGGGTTGACTTGGGGTGAACTGCCAGCTCTGCCCATATATAAAATAATTATATTGTAAACAATAGTTTGTCGATTATTGGCAATCTAGGGAGTGGCCTGTTTCCCACCCACCGCGACCTTACAGGACACACCCTAGACCTCAGCGCCAAGTGTTGACTTGGGGTGAACTGCCAGCTCTGCCCATATATGAAATAATTATATTGTAAACAATTGTGTGTCGTTATTGGCAATCTAGGGAGTGGCCTGTTTCCCACCCACCACGACCTTACAGGACACACCCTAGACCTAGCGCCAAGTGTTGACTTGGGTTGAACTGCCAGCTCTGCCCATATATGTAATAATTATATCTGGGTATTAGTTGCGCTTTGTCATTAGAAAATGTGTTTGACTTTAATTAAAACGTAACTATATGATCGACTTTTATTTCACCGTTTTTTGTATAGATTGTTTGTCGATTTTGGCAATCTAGGGTGTGGCCTGTGTCCCACCCACCACGACCTTACAGGACACACCCTAGACCTAACGCCAAGTGTTGACTTGGGGTGAACTGCCAGCTCTGCCCATATATGAAATAATTATATTGTAAACAATTGTGTGTTGTTATTGGCAATCTAGGGAGTGGCCTGTTTCCCACCCACCACGACCTTACAGGACACACCCTGAGACCTAGCGCCAAGTGTTGACTTGGGTTGAACTGCCAGCTCTGCCCATATATGTAATAATTATATCTGGGTATTAGTTGCGCTTTGTCATTAGAAAATGTGTTTGACTTTAATTAAAAACGTAACTATATGATGACTTTTATTTCACCGTTTTTTTGTATAGAATTGTTTGTCGATTTTGGCAATCTGAGGGTGTGGCCTGTGTCCCACCCACCACGACCTTACAGGACACACCCTAGACCTAGCGCCAAGTGTTGACTTGGGTTGAACTGCCAGCTTTGCCCATATATGTAATAATTATATCTGGGTGTTAGTTGCGTTTTGTCATTAGAAAATGTGTTTGACTTTAATTAAAAACGTAACTATATGATGACTTTTTTTCACCGTTTTTTGTATAGAATTGTTTGTCGATTTCTGGCAATCTAGGGTGTGGCCTGTGTCCCACCCACCACGACCTTACAGGACACACCCTAGACCTAACGCCAAGGGTTGACTTGGGGTGAACTGCCAGCTCTGCCCATATATAAAATAATTATATTGTAAACAATAGTTTGTCGTTATTGGCAATCTAGGGAGTGGCCTGTTTCCCACCCACCACGACCTTACAGGACACACCCTAGACCTAGCGCCAAGTGTTGACTTGGGGTGAACTGCCAGCTCTGCCCATATATGAAATAATTATATTGTAAACAATTGTGTGTCGTTATTGGCAATCTAGGGAGTGGCCTGTTTCCCACCCACCACGACCTTACAGGACACACCCTAGACCTAGCGCCAAGTGTTGACTTCGGTTGAACTGCCAGCTTTGCCCATATATGTAATAATTATATCTGGGTATTAGTTGCGTTTTGTCATTAGAAAATGTGTTTGACTTTAATTAAAAACGTAACTATATGATGACTTTTTTCACCGTTTTTTGTATAGAATTGTTTGTCGATTTTGGCAATCTAGGGTGTGGCCTGTGTCCCACCCACCACGACCTTACAGGACACACCCTAGACCTAATACCAAGGGTTGACTTGGGGTGAACTGCCAGCTCTGCCCATATATAAAATAATTATATTGTAAACAATAGTTTGTCGTTATTGGCAATCTAGGGAGTGGCCTGTTTCCCACCCACCACGACCTTACAGGACAAACCCTAGACCTAGCGCCAAGTGTTGACTTGGGGTGAACTGCCAGCTCTGCCCATATATGAAATAATTATATTGTAAACAATTGTGTGTCGTTATTGGCAATCTAGTGAGTGGCCTGTTTCCCACCCACCACGACCTTACAGGACACACCCTAGACCTAGCGCCAAGTGTTGACTTCGGTTGAACTGCCAGCTCTGCCCATATATGTAATAATTATATCTGGGTATTAGTTGCGTTTTGTCATTAGAAAATGTGTTTGACTTTAATTAAAAACGTAACTATATGATGACTTTTTTCACCGTTTTTTGTATAGAATTGTTTGTCGATTTTGGCAATCTAGGGTGTGGCCTGTGTCCCACCCACCACGACCTTACAGGACACACCCTAGACCTAATGCCAAGTGTTGACTTGGGTGAACTGCCAGCTCTGCCCATATATAAAATAATTATATTGTAAACAATAGTTTGTCGTTATTGGCAATCTAGGGAGTGGCCTGTTTCCCACCCACCACGACCTTACAGGACACACCCTAGACCTAACTCCAAGTTTTCTTGGGGTGAACTGTCAGGTATTAGATGCGCTTTGTCATTTGAAAATTTATTTGACTTTGTTTCATTACAAACAAAACTATATTTTGGATTTTATTTTACGAATTTTTTTTCATTGTTTGTCGTTTTTTGGCAATCTAGGGTGTGGCCTGTGTCCCACCCACTACTACCTTACAGGACACACCCTAGACCTAACTCCAAGTGTTTTCGTGGGTGAACTGCCAGCGTTGTCTAATTTTCTAACTTTCCAAGGTATACAATGCACAGTTGCGCTTTTTTTCCATTGCTAATTTCCCCGCACATATTACAGCACTACAACATCCCTACTTACCTGAACTGAAATGACAGCGTTTTACCCAATTGTGAAGACGGATACAGGTTGCATATGCATACAACAAATGCATACATAACAAACACCAAATTACATTTTCATGATAAAAGAAGTACAAAAAGAACACAATAAGACTCTTAAGAAAAACAAGGACATGTCTCCATCACAGACGCTCTTTACAGTAGTTTTAAATTCATTAATGGACATATGGGTTTCTAACCCTAGCTCTATACTGCTGATTTCACACAGCCGCCATTTTGAAATGCCTCTGGTGGGAAGAAAACCGGAAGTGCCGCTTTTAATCATAGGAAAGTCGCGAATGCGATGGCGTATTTGTTGTGTTTAATGTAGAAATGAGTTATTCTAAAAATGTAGGTTACATATATTTCTTTCATACTTTAGACTATATACAGTGAAATTAATTTATAAATATATATACTTTTATATATAATTCAGAACATAAGAAAGAAGAAGCTATATACATATCCTATATTTGATTTTAACATCCAATAGTGTAAATCGCAGCAACAGTTAGGTAGTCCAAGGCGTCGTCGTCTATCTGTACTTCCGGGGTTCTCCCACCGGAGCCTCGCTTTTGATTTCAAAATGGCAGCTGCGTGAAATCAGCGTATATATTCAGATCGATGTGGTCATGCTAGTCCAGCAACAAAATGATTATTAGGGTCCATGTCAATGCAGCTAATGTGTTCAATGTATTGTTGCTTACATTACATTTACATAATGTTTTTCAAATGTAAAGGTACACACCATGTAACGTTTGTTACTCTAGTGGTTATTAAACAAAATCGCACGTGTCTTGTGGAAGAACATAATGGCTGGAGCTACTTCTCTCTGTTGTATTTGGTAAACTAATAAAGTATTAATACTCAGTCAAAATTAATATTTTGTCTACAATTATTTAATTATGCCATCCAGTATCGCGGATTTGCTCTCTCTAGTTTCATACAAACGCAGCATGCTGCCATTTTGACTATTATCTGGTACACTGTTGGATTATAAGATACAAACAGGTACGAAATTTAAAACCGACCCTTTTGGTCTCTGACAAGATAAGTGCTTTTGCCCCATGAAGGTAGGCCTTTTACCCCACAAACAGGGTTATGCCACCTCATGCATTTATACGATTTTTAAACAAAGCACTTTTCTGATTTATTTTCACATGATATCTGTTGCTAAAAACATACTTTTGTTCCACAATCATACACTATGGGAGTGATTAGACGCACATTTAGCCCCGTTTTACCCAATTACGTATAGAAAAGTATGGCTAATTTCATATTTTCTATACTGACAATTTTACATTTAAAACACTAATTGCACAATATTATTCCTGCTGCAACTGTATTCTAAATAAGAGAAGTATAAAAATAGTAATAATAAATGGTAATTTCTGTCAGTAATGAGCAACATTGATTTTGCTCATTTACCGATTTCACCATAATGCCAAAGGACATACTTATGCCTTTATATATTAAAATAAATAAATAGGTAATTTAAATGTGTTCTACAGTATGTAACAGTACATAATTTTCATGTATATTTTTACAGCACATTACCGGTAATTAAGTAATTATAAGAGGGATGGCATTTTTTTCCACATGAGCATGTACTATTGCAGTGATTAAGGATAAGACAAACACATGATTTGGATTCATGATGTACTCACTCATATAATGAGCAAAATCTGAACAAAAACGTTACATAGTGTACCCTTAACAAACCTTTAACTAGCCTATAACTTCTAATAATTAGTAAAATGTCACATCTTACTCGTTGATGACTTCTTGCCATCTGTTTATAGATGAGCATACTTGTCGTGTTGCTGTTGGTGACTCTTCTGTCATCTGTCCTCACGCCTGCTAGTTTTGTTGGTGATGACTCCTATGATCTTCTTTTTTGTGCAAAAATCTGTGAATAAAACGGCAGTTTTGAACACTTCTGACCACAGTATTCTGCTGTGACGTCACAATGAGACTTTCTGCGGCTGAGCGTCACTCACATTCCAATGGTCTGACGTGGCTAGCTAGTCTTTTTTTTGTAATTGCTCAAATGAAAACAACAGTATACAAGGTATACAAAACATACAACATTAATATTACCCTTGCCAGGGGGTATCACATACATTCAAACAAATTGTAAGTAGTACAAATATTGGTAACACTTTATTTTACGACCCGCAAACAACTGGGTAAGTACACAGAAATTACGGTGTACGTTTCTGTAATTATAGTGTACTGCCGTGTAAGTATAAGGGAACAATATGTTAAGTTTGGGGTAATAAGGGGGTAACAAGCAGATATACAACCTGCTAAGTACACTGAAATTACGATGTACGTTTCTGTAATTATAGTGTACTTCCGTGTAGGTATAAGGGAACAATATGTTAAGTTTGGGTAATAAGGGGGTAAACAAGCAAATATACAAGCAAATTATTTAATTAGTTAAAAAAATATCAGGTACCTATTATTTTAATATATTCCAGGTGAAAATTGTACATCTGTTGTTTATAAAATGTATCACATAAATGTATTGGCTTTTCTTACTAGATTACTTAATGTTAAGTCAAAATAATTAGTTTCTGTTATGATTTTAATTTAGACTGTACCATGTGGTAATTAGTACTTACCTTATCCCATTGAATTGCAATGACACATAAATGTCAGGGCAAATATACTGTGTAATTAAAACTTTTTTGTTGTTGTTGTTTTGTTTTCTTGATAACAGTACCGTTCTCTGTAATAATTACAGTGCAAATAGTGTTGTTTCGTATTGCTACATAGTAAGGTAGCGTTTGTTACCCCCTTGTTCTGTGTAGTTACAGGGTAAGTGTAATATATACATATACATATACTGTATATTATATTGTATTATATTTCTTTATTTATTATAAAAAGATTATTATTATTATTATTATTATTTTGGTCATATTTTTGCAGTGCACCAAGACCAATGGGATTCCAACTCCTCAACTTTTGGCTTGCTTAGTCGGGTTTTTACCATTTAACAATATTACTTATCTGTGTTGTACTTCTGTCATGTTATCACTGTGAAGCTGCTTTGATACAATCTGTATTGTGAAAAGCGCTATATAAATAAATGTGACTTGACTTGACTTGACTCAACTTGGGAGTCCCCTGTGGAATTTAAGAAAAAGAAGAGCAAAAAAAGGAAGAAGAAGAGCAAGAGAAGCAAATAAGGGAGGGGGGGGGGGGGGTAATAAATTGTTACTTTGTTGTTTGAGTATACTGTAGAAAAGACTATGTTTAATAAGATGAAAAAGCATTTTTTTTACAATAAAAGTCAGAAATTAAATGGGATCCTTTGTTGTATATTCACTCCACTTACCCAGAACAAGGGGGTAACAAGCACCACTTTAATTTACAGCCCGCGGAGTTACACACTTACCCTGTATCTACACAGAACAAGGGGGTAACAAACGCTACTTACTATGTAGCACTAGCAATACAAAACAACACTATTTGCACTGTAATTACAGAGAACGGTACTGTTATCAAGAAAACAAAACAACAACAACAACAACAAAAAGTTTTAATTACACAGTATATTTGCCCTGGCATTTAAGTGTCATTGCAATTCAATGGGATAAGGTAAGTACTAATTACCACATGGTACAGTTTAAATTAAAATCATAACAGAAAATAATTATTTTTTTAACATTAAGTAATCTGGTAAGAAAAGCCAATAAATGTAATGTTTAATTTTCAACCCACAGATGTCAAAATTACCCTGTAACATTGCACAAGAACATGTTTAGCCAGAAATGTGATACATTTTGTAAACAACAGACGTACAATTTTTGCCTGGAATATATTAAAAGAATAGCTACCTGTTATTTTTTATAACTTAATTAAATAATTTGCTTGTATATCTGCTTGTTACCCCCTTATTACCCCAAACTTAACATATTGTTCCCTTATACCTACACAGAAGTACACTATAATTACAGAAACGTATACCGTAATTTCAGTGTATACTTACCCAGTTGTTTGCGGGTCGTAAAATAAAGTGTTACCCAAATATTTCTCGTTTTCATAGCCTTTTGTTCAAAGAACCACTAATTAATTTTATATATGATAACATATCACAATAAAAATGTTTAAAGGCCGGTTTTTGTTTTATATATTTGCATTTGTGTATATAGAATTTAGCTTGCACAATTAGTAAATTTATAATAGCGCGTGCAACATAGTCCGCCATGTTTAATTCCTCGCTAGTGCATATTTTGGTTATTTTCAAAGCTATTAAAGTGATCCAGGCAAGAGCAATGAGTGGTTTTCTGTTTTTATTCTCATTAACAGAATAGACAACAGCAGGTTCTGTCCATTAAGCTGCTATCGCTTTAATACACAGATATGACAATAATAAACAGGTGAATTCGTTGCTAGTTGTTTACATTCACAGATAATCGACCGTATGGTGGACTTGTGTGGTTTAACATTGTATGTATTGACAGTTAAGGCCAATAATATGTGAAAGAAAACTTAGTTTAGTACTTACGACATGATGAGTCCTGCTGTGACAACGGTCGGGAGTATTCCAGAAACCATCAAACATACGTAACGTACACTAAACTCTTGGTTGATTAAATGAAACCTTGCTTGCTTGAGGTAACTTTATGCTGGTTCTAAAATCGGAAAGAATCGCGAAAGTTGGTTCAGGCAAGCCAACCCAGAAAATGGCGTTTGTCGTCTTGTTGTTGATGTTTCCAACAAGGGACGAGTCCGTCACCATGGAAACAGAAATCGGTACTTTCCTCTTTATCACGTCACGGTTTACATACTAGATGAATATCGCCACCCATTTGGTGGTTGTGCAATCATTTCAATGTTTTTCGAATAATCTTTAATCTGTGAATTATAACTATATTGTTTGTTTTATGCTAATTATATGTATAAAATAATTCAATTCATATATATATAGTGTATAAAATTGTTAAAAACATACTTAAGTTTTTTTCATGGCACCAAGTAACATCAAAAATGCTTTCACCAAAAACAGTTCACATGGCTGGAGTGATTTATTTGTTTCTGACATCCATGTTAGAAGTGTTTTAAAAGTACTGTTGATTGACACTGTGACATCTAGTGGATTTCTTTGGTATAACATACCTCAACCAGATGGTAGAGATGGCTCAGTCAGTCTGAGTTAAGTTGGGTACTCGTACTCCTCTCTCGATAAAATATAGTGTCTCAAAATGTGCTCAACCGTGTGGTTGAGCAGACAGTTAAAGGGATATAACTAGGCCTAAGTAAAGGAACCCTGGAGCATATGTCCTCTGTATTATTCATTGTCTGTTGGGTGTTGTCTTTCTCTGTCGATTTGTGGTCAAAGATAGATGATCTTTTCTTGAAGGAAGATTTAATCGTAAGACTGATTTGTCTTGGGACTCTGGCCGAACATCTCCAGGTTTGCTCAGACACAAGTTTTATGACACAAACATGGAATGTATGGGAAGTCACTATAGTAATAATCATTGTTTTAATGTATGATGCAGTCAGAAACACTTTATTACATAAAAACTGATTAAATAAATGTATTTGAATTGTTGAACTGAAATACTTTGCCGTTTCAGTAGTTATTAAGAAAATACAAAATACAGAAATTAGGATCTAAGAGTCAGTGAACAATTTAGTGAACAGTGGACAATCCATTGTTTGTCTTTCCCCTGACTTTCTTTAGTCATTCACAGAATCAAAAATTCTTGCTCTTTGTGGTACTCTTTGAGATTTAAAAAAAATAAAATGAACAAATTTACTAAATTAATTTTGAACAGAAATTTTAGTCAGATGACTGATAACAGTGTATTTTGTTTTTCAGCTCTGGGTCGACTAACTGAGCAATATCCACTATTATTAGGGACACACCCGCCCCAGTCTGCATGGGTCTTTGGGTCAAAAGTCGCAGATGATTTATCAAGGTTTGTACCTTAATGTTTGTCGTATGACCAGCTGTGCCATGCATTTGTTACTCATTATATAATAAAAAAATCTTAGCTTTGAACCATTTCTTATCCCACAATTTTGAACACAAACTGGTTTGAATTTTTTTTCTAGCATTATACTGTAAATTAGTTTATCAATTTTTTTGCTATCTTTGCTGAATAAAAGTATTAAAGGGATAGTTCACTTTGAAATTAATTTTTGGTATGTTTTAGCTTACCTCAAGGGCATCCAAGATGTAGGTGTCTTTGTTTCCACAGTATTTAAAATTTTGATATTTTTAGGTCATATAAAAGTTCTTGTCTGTCAGTCATATAATGCAGGTCTATGGTCACCACCTCAAAGAGCAGCACAGAGAAGTCCAAATTAAACATGATTTAATGACTCGTAAATGTAAGTACACATTGATGGCCTAAGGCACCGGAACGGGCGGTTTGTGTGAGAAAACCAGCAGTATTTATATTGTTTTTACCTTTGTGCCCGTGCCCTCAGATCACTTGGACGTGGCTGTGGTTACAAGAGGTAAAAACGATATAAATACTGTTAGTTTCAGATAGCTATCTCTGATTTATAAAAACGATTCCATTTACACCTGGTAACTTTAATCAGCCGTCTCATCCCCAAGGCATCTTATACTGACGCTTTTGACTTTGTGACATCCAACGCACATGGCACCCTTTATCGTCAATATGAGACGCCTCCTGAGTGGTCTAGTAAACCCATAACTGAAGCGTGTGATATTGATGCTAAAGGGTGCCATGTGCGTCATTTTTAGACGCAATGTCAAAAGCGTCACTATATGATGCCCTAGGATGAGAATGCGTTGCTTAAATGTGTTTTTGCAAAACGGAAATAAATCCGAATCTTTCAGTTACCGCGCAATATGCAGGTTTACTCGGATTCAAAATCAAATCAGAGTGAGTGGCAACAGCCCTGGTAAGATCATTTAATTTCTTTACTTTTAATGAAGATAATTAGTGTCTGCAACTTACTTTCACTTTGATTTGTGATAGATTGCGCGTTGGCTTGATGAATAGACGCTCAGCTGCTCATCTGCGGTAATGCGTGTCGCAGTAGCGTTGTCATATCTGACTAAAAACATGACATACAGCCTATATAACACACTCTCACACGTTTATTTTTGAGCATGTTTTGGGAGGAGTAAAATATACATATATATATTAACTTATTATTAACGATTGCTTACAGAGAGGCCTTAAAAACTGCTAGATCGGCTTATTCTTCAAACCTATTAGAAGAAAATAAACATAATCCTAGGTATCTATTTGAAACAGTGGCTAAACTAACGAAAGAGAAGCTTCAAGCCCAGAAGTGTCCAAGCAACACAGCAGTAATGACTTTATGAATTTCTTCACTTATATACCGACTAAACTACTGAAAGAGATGCTTCCAGAGGTCATAGATCCTCTTCTGAATATCATTACTTCGTCTTTGTCGCTAGGATACATACCAAAATCCTTTAAGCTAGCTATGATAAAACCGCTTGTTAAAAAAACGCAACTTGATCCTACAGAATTAGTTAATTACAGGCCAATCTCGAATCTGCCTTTTCTGTCAAAGATACTGGAAAAAGCAGTATCCTCACAACTGTGTTCCTTTCTTGAAAGAAATGATATCTGCGAGGACTTTCAATCAGGATTTAGACCACATCATAGTACCGAGACAGCTCTCATTAGAGTCACAAATGATTTGCTCTTATCATGCTATCGTGGTTGTATCTCTCTATTAGTGTTACTCGATCTTAGTGCTGCATTTGACACAATTGACCACAACATTCTTTTAAATAGACTAGAAAACTATGTTGGCATTTGTGGAACTGCATTAGCATGGTTTAAATCATACTTATCTGACCGTTATCAGTTTGTAGCAGTAAATGAAGAGATGTCTTATAGAATCACAAGTTCAGTATGGTGTACCACAAGGCTCAGTACTAGGACCGCTGCTTCAGTATGGTGTGGCCATCTAGTGATCCATAATTAATGTATTCGCCTTATTTTGTAAACAGGGTTCCTACAGGTTTCTTCAAGTTAAATTCAAGTCTTTTTAAGACCTTTTTAGACCATTGATATAAAAAATTAATACCTATTTCACGTCCCTACCAGTAAAGAAAAACAAAATCCTTCAACTTGTGTTCGTTTATTTTTCAAATGTGGAATGGGTAAAAGATGATAAGTCAAGCAGGTAAAAATAAAAACATTTCAGTTGGCCACAAGAGAGTTTGTCGAACAATGTTAAGTTGTGTTTTAACATTAGCTACACACGCAGGACATCAGTTCTGACTGGATCGCTTCCCAGATCGACACAATCTAACATTTTTTATCTAGTTTTTATTCGTTGACGAAAATGTCAATAGACTTTCGTCATAGTTTTTGTCATTCAAAACTAGGTTTTATTTAGTTAGCGTCTCGTTTTCGTCAGTGAAAAGAAAATTGTCAGCCATTGAAGAAAAGTTTATCATTATTTCGTCAATGAAATTAACACTGACATACAGCACAATTTTTAAGACCCAGACATCAAAATTCAAGACTTTTTAAAGACTTTTTAAGGTATTATTTCCAAAATCATAAATTCAATGCTTTAAGGCTTTTTCGGACCCCGCAGGAACCCTGGTAAAGCTATTTCTGCTGAATGCGTTCTCATTGGCCGCTACCCAGTAGCGATATTAACGTTAAGTGGCATCTTACACACAGAAGCCATTGGCATCTCCAGCACTGACTGATGTAATTGTGACTCAATAAGTGGCCTAATTTAGTCAGTTTTTAAAAGTAAATATCAATTAAACGTATTTACAAATCGGCAACATTTTTCAAACATTCTATGGCACATCTGTATTTGAGTGGCATGTGCCACTGTATGTTGATGATCACACAAACTGCCCATTCTAGGAAACACACCGAATAAATCATATGAAAACTGCATCACATCCATCACTGTAAACCTTCATTTTTTGGGTCGGTGTCAGTATGAGTAAGTGTAACATCGGTCAGCGCAAGATAACCCAAAACTTTCAACATTACTGAAGGAAGATCCACCGCTGGTGTGTGTGTGTGATTTACATGGTAGCGAAAACAAGTAATCCAGACATTGACATGCATATAAGTAGGCCTATAATTTAATATGTGGTTAGTGGGTGTCTATATGTCTTTATTAATTCACAAATCGGTTTATGGAATCATGTATATCAAGTAATAAAATCATTTTTTTAAAGTGTGAACATGCATTCCTTCTGGAGAGACTGGACAAGTTATAATCATAATTTATGATAAAATAATTAGTGCTGGGCAACGATTAATTGCATCCAAAATAAAAGTTTTTGTTTACATAATAAATGTGTGTACTGTGTATAATTTTGTATACATAAATACACACACATGCATGTATAAGAAATGTGTTATATATACATTTATATTTATACATAATATAAATTATGTATAAATATAAACATGCAAATATTTTATAAATGTGTGTGTATTTATATATACAAAATAACTATACACAGTACACACACATATATTATGTAAACAAACATTTATTTAGGATGTGATTAATCATTGCCCAGCACTAAAAATTATACAAAAAAAAGTCTAAAAAGCAGAACAGTATATTGACTTTGTCCAATGCTGTCGATTAAAACGCTGAGTGACGCTCGCATTAACACTTTTTTTGAGCTTTTTATAGAGATTAATCATAAATAATGGACACTGGACACACATCACAGCTTGGAACATAAATATGTATTTCTTAGCATGTATTTAAATGTGAAACAGCAGGTCTGGAGAGAGTGTCCTAATGACACGAGCTGTGGACTGAGAGAGAGGTCTTCATCCTCCTCTTCTTCTTCATCAGAGGAAAGCTGAACTCACGAGTGAGACTCCCACACACAGTGCAGGACGTCTGGAGAAATATGATCAGATAAAAATGAAACGCACATTTTAATAAGGCATCAGAGATCATGTTTTCATGCAACAGTGGGAAACTAGTGTTTTTCCCTTTGAGGACCTGCTATTATTTCCCCTCGATACATCTAAAATGATCTTCTCTGCAAGCTTCGGCTCAGAAACATTCAGTCGGAGGAACTCAAGACTTTCAAGAAGCATCTTAACAGAAAACACAGGGATCACAAAGCAATATATGAACTCAACACACAGGCCTCCTCGTCCTGTTCACGTCACAGAACCCAGGCGCTCGTAGCCAGCAGTCTTCAATGGAGCTGTGTGTGTGTGTGTGTGTGTGTGTGTGTATGGTTCCATATGCGTTAAGGCACAGTGAAGACCTCGAACAGTGACATACGGCTCTGCTGATGGCAGAGATCATTTCTTTTTTCTGAGACTTCTTTTCAAATCGACTGATATTTCAATAAAAATATTTCTTTACAATTACCTAAGAAATTAAAACATTCAGATCTGCTCAGTCAAACTGAATGCTGGAATTTATGTGTGTTTGATGAACAAGGTCCAGATCAGATGTAAAACATGGCTTGTGTACTACATACTGCATACTATACTATTTTAAAACTAGTGTGGAAAACACATATTCTGCCCACGATTTAACTTAGTATGGTTAATTCAGGAAGTGGTGTCTTGTTTTCATCTTGACTGTAACAATTCTATAGTTAGTGTAATCTGTGTAGGATTATCTTAACTTTTAGAGGTTTACTCAACTAATGAGTCCATTACACAGCAGAAACAGTTTTTGGTAGTATGTTATTCAGAGTGGCACAGCATACGTTTGCACAGCATACTAGTTGTCAGATACGAGTTTAGAACTACATACTAGTGTACTACTTTTACCAAGTCTACTACTGTATGTCTTTATATGCTTGAAATGGTATGGTAGTATGTGGGTCTGAATTCAGCAATGCAGTATGCAATCCAAGCACACAGAATACGACTCACAGAAAGTGAAGTCAGACGTAGTGCATTGTGGGATATCAATTCACTGCGTCTGACTTCACTTTTCATTTCTGGGACAGATTTACTGCTTACGTCAACACAGATTTTTTACACTTCCATCTTGATGTAGTATTTACTCAGACATGCAAAAGTAAAAATTTTAATCCAAAATATAACATTTATATCCGAGATGAAAACTGGACTTAATTGAACTAAACCAGAGGTGAGGACGTGTGCAAATGTAGCACACTACATGAAATAATATATAATAGTATGCAGTATGTATGACACACACTGCAGTTCAGGAGACCTGATGTAGTAGCACTAAAGTATGCAGTAGCGCTACATTTTTTAGTATGCAGTAGCACTGATATGCAGTAGCACTGATATGCAGTAGCACTAAAGTATGCAGTAGAGCTGAATTATGTAGTATGCAGGAGTGCTGAAGCTGGATTGCTGAAGTATGAGTATGCAGTAGAGCTGAAGTATGTAGTATGCAGGAGTGCTGAAGCTGGATTGTTGAAGTATGAGTATGCAGTAGAGCTGAAGTATGTAGTATGCAGGAGCACTGAAGTATATAGTAGCACTGATATGCAGTAGCGCTAAAGTATGTAGTGTGCAGTAGAGCTGAAGCATGTAGTATGCAGTAGCACTGAAGTATGCAGGAGCACTGAAGTATGTAGTAGCACTGATATGCAGTAGCGCTAAAGTATGTAGTGTGCAGTAGAGCTGAAGCATGTAGTATGCAGTAGCACTGAAGTATGTAGTATGCAGGAGCGCTGAAGTATGAGTATGCAGTAGCACTGAAATATGTAGTAGTGGGAGCACTAAAGTGTGTAGTACGCAGTAGCACTGAAGTATGTAGTATGCAGGAGCGCTGAAGTATGTAGTAGTGGGAGCGCTAAAGTGTGTAGTATGCAGTAGCGCTGAAGTATGTAGTATGCAGGAGCGCTGAAGTATGAGTATGCAGTAGCACTGAAGTATGTAGTAGTGGGAGCGCTAAAGTGTGTAGTATGCAGTAGCGCTGAAGTATGAGTATGCAGTAGCACTGAAGTATGTAGTAGTGGGAGCGCTAAAGTGTGTAGTATGCAGTAGCGCTGAAGTATGTAGTATGCAGTAGCGCTGAGATAGTATGCAGTAGCGCTGAAGTATGTAGTATGCAGGAGCGCTGAAGTATGAGTATGCAGTAGCACTGAAATATGTAGTAGTGGGAGCACTAAAGTGTGTAGTATGCAGTAGCACTGAAGTATGTAGTAGTGGGAGCGCTAAAGTGTGTAGTATGCAGTAGCGCTGAAGTATGTAGTATGCAGTAGCGCTGAAGTATGAGTATGCAGTAGCACTGAAATATGTAGTAGTGGGAGCGCTAAAGTGTGTAGTATGCAGTAGCGCTGAAGTATGTAGTATGCAGTAGCGCTGAAGTATGTAGTATGCAGTAGCACTGAAGTATGTAGTAGCGGGAGCGCTAAAGTGTGTAGTATGCAGTAGCACTGAAGTATGTAGTAGTGGGAGCGCTAAAGTGTGTAGTATGCAGTAGCACTGAAGTATGAGTATGCAGTAGCACTGAAGTATGAGTATGGAGTAGAGCTGAAGTATGTAGTATGGAGGAGCACTGAAGTATGTAGTATGCAGTAGCACTGAAGTGTGTAGTATGCAGGTGCACTGAAGGGCCAGCAGAGGCCTCTGTTGTGCAGTTTGTGATTAGATATGCTGTGTTTATGTCTGGTGTTATAGAGTTGTGCAGGACTGACATCACTCGGTAGGCCAAACGGATAAGCGAGCTGCACTTAAGCACATCGTCTCGAAGTCAATGTTTTTTTTATATTTTATTAAATGGCTGAAAAAAGGTCTGTGGTGAAAACAAGCACAAGACACTTTCCTGTTTTATTCAACAACATAAAACACACCAGTATTACCACACTCGTGATTGAGTGAAGCTGTTCCTGTGTGAAACTTCCTCACGCTGAACTGGTAAACTCAGTGCGCTGTTACAGTATCGTTATGCTAATAGTTGTGCTCTTATAAACTATTCTAACTCAAGCGTTCTGGGGAAATGTTGTATAAAAAGATAATATCTGAGAGTTAGTGATGGTGACGTTGCATTTGTGGGACCGCGGTGTAGTTCGCTATAGCTTAGCTTTAGCTTTTTACTTCTAGCGACTGCATCTAGGCTTTAAAACTCATTAAAGTTGTGTTCATCTGTGATGATTATTCTGATGGACAAAACGTGTACATAGTTTTGTTGATCACAGAGCTTGTTTTCAGCGATAATCCAAAATCCTATTGGGTTTAGGGAACCAGTGTGATGCGAACTGCCGATTGGCCTATAAAGTGACGTCACACCCGCACCGCCTCTATAGCGACGGTGCAATCGGAAATGATCATCCTGTCATCATTTACTCACTCTCATGTTCCAAACCCATAACACTTTGGTTCACCTTTCGAGTTCGAAACACAAATTATGATATTTTTAACTTGAGAGATTTCTGTCCCTCCATTTAAAGTTCAGGAAACCAAAAATTCGGGGATCCAAAAAGATCATAGAGGCGTCGTTAAAATAATCCATATGCTTAAATTAAATCTGTTCATCATAAAAGGTTAACATATTCTCGTCAGAGGATTTGAATTAGCCAATCAAATCTTTTAAAGGCACAATATGTAAGTTTTCGCCACTAGAGGTCGCTTATTCACATCAAATGCGTAGCTTGATGACATCTTGATTTGGCGGGATCATGGGAGTTGTCTTCACCTCTACAGCCGTGGAGAATACAGCAGAGATCATATTCACGGATGAGCGGTAATGTATTAAAGATTTATTAACGTTATGGAAGCCGTTGTAGCAGAACGAGCGCTGGAAGCGATTGCTAATGAGAGACGAGCGTGACACGCGAAGCAGTGGAACTATTATTATAAAATGCTTCCTCTTCTTCCGTCATGCGTATGTGGGAAACGCAGCGCTGTTAGTCATATTATACACTGTGTTTGTCTGCGGAGACACTTGTTGCACACTGCAGTGAGCGAGATCGATATTAGACATGGTAAAACGTAGCTCGTGGTAAATCAAGAAAACAAGGTTTAAACAAACCGACTGTGTTGAGCTTATAAATAACGTTTCGTTTTCTGTGGATGAATACAAACAGTTGCTCACCTGTCTAATAAAACACATACAGTAATATATTAAAGGTGCAGTGTGTAACATTTCTGAGGATCTATTGTCAGAAATGCATTATAATATACATAACTATGTGTTCAGTGGTGTATAAAGAACTTAATGAACCGTTAACTGAGCCGTCTCTCTTTACACACACTGCGGGTCCTCTTGTACGTCAAGTCGCCATTTTGTGCCACCATGTTTCTACAGTGGCCCTAAACGGACAAACTTTTTATTTCACTGTTGTTTTTCATCTTCTTCATTGGTGTTTGAACAGCGCAGTTGTTTACTATTAGCTAACTTAGCAGCTTCACTACTCTTACCTTGTTACTAACTAGCATGCAAAAAAGCTAGCTAAATTCAGCGAATAAAACACTAACACAGTGATGAATAGGTAACAATAATATCGTTTTACTGAATAATTAAGTATATCATTTCTTATTCTATCTTTGTAAAGAAACCTTGTTGCTAGACTGGCTACTCTCTGCTGTCTCAGTACGACATGTTTGTCCTGTTTAGGCCACCATAGCTTCTTCCAAAGGAAGGGCTGAGCCATTAGTTGCAGTTCACAACTGAACCACTAGATGCGCAGAAATCTACACACTGCACCTTAAAAGCTATTTCTCTGGATTTAAACATTTAAACAAACAAATCAACAAAATATATAACATTGTACAAGTGGTTTTTGGATATTTTTTATCTAAAAATAGTACATATTGTGCCTTTAAGTTTAGAAAGCATTTAATGGAGAGACGAAACCTCTCAGCTTTCATTAATGACAGTCGCACTACGTTCAACGCGAATGACAGAAATTTCATTTTCGTTCGCCTGACTTCTGGCTCGACCAACGAAACATACTGTAATAATCTGTTTAGCAGTGCACTAACTCGCTTTTCTGAAGAAACCTGTGGGAAAGAGCTCACTTCTTGAGTTTGGCTTTGTCTTTAAGTGCTAATATACAACTACAGCTACAGAGACACAGGAGAGCATGAGGGCCGGTTCCTCGTGAGGTTCTGCGTACAGAAACTCGTCCAGCCTTGATTCTTTGGATGGATTTGAGAGTTGGGCTATAAAATGAACATTGAAACGCCCCTCTGATGGCTGCCTTTGAACATCAGGAGTCACGGCACGGCTTTCACTGCCAAAGCAATTCCCTTCTTTTGGTCGTTTACAAAAATACCACTGAAACGGTCTAAATGTAGCTTTGATGAGATCGTGTAACATATCGCAGGAGAAAGCTGCCGGCGTCTACACATGCAGAATGTAACCAAGAGCAAACTCAATCCATCTAAACCGAGAAGTTGAGGGGATTTCACTAAAAGCATAAAACTTTGTTGTTAGAAGCGACTTCTTAAGGCAAGAACATAAGCACAACTGGCTTCATGTGGACAGCTCTCCAACTCCCACTGTTGCCGTGACAACAGCTCTCTCCGCTGTTGCCATGGAGGCGGAGCCTGCCGAAGTGATGCAGAGAGTCTTTTGTTTCTCAGACCGTCAGTCCATTTCTGGAGGTAAAATCCCAAATCTCGAGGGAAGTCCCAGGCTGTTCCTGTCCTGCATAGCGAGCATGTGCAGTGAAGGCATGGGGATCTACCACAGCTGAGGGTTCTCCAGTTTGAGGAAGCCCGGGTCCTTGCGCAGCTCCCAGTATGTGTTGTTGGACACCCATCTCTCCCTCTGGTTGCTGTCCATAACCTTCCTGTGACACAGAGGAAGCACAGGTCAAAAACTGAGTCCAGACTCAGAGCATTTACACCTGGGGCCGGTTGCATAAATTGCTAAGACTTAGAAGGTAGTCATCAAATGTTTTTCTTTAAGACTGTACATAACGTTTTTAAGTTAGTTACATAAACATCCAATTGGTCTAATTTAATAACGTCAAGACTGATCACCCTTAACTAACTGCTAATTGTTCGTACTACATAGTCTTAGCATAACGTTTATGTTTATGCAATTGGCCCCTGGTGTTATGCATCTTGGGTGATCCGATTTAAAGGGATAGTTTACCTAAAAATGAAAATAACCCCATGATTTACTCGCCCTCAAGCCATCCTAGGCATATATGATTTTCTTCTTTCAGAAAAAAGGGCATGCATCCATAATAAAAGTGCATCTATCCATGAAGTGTACCTATCTATGATAAAAGTGCATCTATCCATGATAAAAGTGCATCTATCCATCATAAAGTGCATCTATCTATGATAAAAGTGCATCTATCCACGATAAAAGTGCATCTATCCATCATAAAAGTGCATCTATCATCATAAAAGTGCATCTATCCATCATAAAAGTGCATCTATCCATCATAAAAGTGCATCTATCCATCATAAAAGTGCATCTATCCATCATAAAAGTGCATCTATCCATCATAAAAGTGCATCTATCCATCATAAAAGTGCATCTGTCCATCATAAAAGTGCATCTGTCCATCATAAAAGTGCATCTGTCCATCATAAAAGTGCATCTGTCCATCATAAAAGTGCATCTATCCATCATAAAAGTGCATCTATCCATCATAAAAGTGCATCTATCCATCATAAAAGTGCATCTATCCACGATAGAAGTGCATCTGTCCATCATAAAAGTGCATCTGTCCATCATAAAAGTGCATCTATCCATCATAAAAGTGCATCTATCCATCATAAAAGTGCATCTATCCATCATAAAAGTGCATCTGTCCATCATAAAAGTGCATCTATCCATCATAAAAGTGCATCTATCCATCATAAAGTGCATCTATCCATCATAAAGTGCATCTATCGATCGATAAAAGTGCATCTGTCCATGATAAAAGTGCATCTGTCCATCATAAAAGTGCATCTGTCCATCATAAAGTGCATCTATCCATCATAAAAGTGCATCTATCCATCATAAAAGTGCATCTATCCATCATAAAAGTGCATCTGTCCATCATAAAAGTGCATCTATCCATCATAAAAGTGCATCTATCCATCATAAAAGTGCATCTATCCATCATAAAAGTGCATCTGTCCATCATAAAAGTGCATCTATTCCATCATAAAAGTGCATCTATCCATCATAAAAGTGCATCTATCCATCATAAAAGTGCATCTATCCATCATAAAAGTGCATCTGTCCATCATAAAAGTGCATCTGTCCATCATAAAAGTGCATCTATCCATCATAAAAGTGCATCTATCCATCATAAAAGTGCATCTATCCATCATAAAAGTGCATCTATCAAT
The DNA here is from genome assembly GCA_030378365.1 of Hybognathus amarus. Taxonomy (NCBI): domain Eukaryota; kingdom Metazoa; phylum Chordata; class Actinopteri; order Cypriniformes; family Leuciscidae; genus Hybognathus; species Hybognathus amarus. Next base: position 291,733 of record JAQIUQ010005217.1, read on the forward strand.
CATAAAAGTGCATCTATCCATCATAAAAGTGCATCTATCCATCATAAAAGTGCATCTATCCATCATAAAAGTGCATCTATCCATCAGTAAAAGTGCATCTATCCATCATAAAAGTGCATCTATCTCATCATAAAAGTGCATCTATCCATCATAAAAGTGCATCTATCCATCATAAAAGTGCATCTATCCATCGATAAAAGTGCATCTGTCCATGATAAAAGTGCATCTGTCCATCAGTAAAAGTGCATCTGTCCATCATAAAAGTGCATCTATCCATCATAAAAGTGCATCTATCCATCATAAAAGTGCATCTATCCATCATAAAAGTGCATCTGTCCATCATAAAAGTGCATCTGTCCATCATAAAAGTGCATCTATCCATCATAAAAGTGCATCTATCCATCATAAAAGTGCATCTATCCATCATAAAAGTGCATCTATCCATCATAAAAGTGCATCTATCCATCATAAAAGTGCATCTATCCATCATAAAAGTGCATCTGTCCATCATAAAAGTAATCAATATTCCGGGGGTTTAATAAAGGCCTTCCGAAGCAAAGCCATGCGTTTGTTTAAAAAAAAAAATCAATATTTAAAACTTTATTAGCTAATAATAACTAGTTTATTATACATAATCAAATAAAAAATATTTAAAATCAGCATGAAGGCATGATCTTTTAAACTGAAATGTAGGTCTAATTGTATTCTAACTTATTAATCACATGCTAATTCCACTTATTGAAAGGGAATGTTCCCTAAATTTGAATTGTTATATTTTTCCTCATTAAACCCAGAGAGCAGGAACAGATCAACACAGAGTGAAGGACAGGAGCTGAAGAGAGCACTGACTTGAAGAAGCGCGGCTGGTATTTGATGTTGTTCTCCTCCAGCCACTTCCTCTTGTTCCTCTGCTGCTCTTCGATTCTCTGCTTCTCCGCGCGGCCATCTGGACGTTCCCCTCCTCCAGATACCTGAGACACACATCACACACCATCACATCACACACCAGCGCGACCACTGACGATTACTCGGCTTCGTTACAGAGTTTTCAAGGAGGGTTGAAAGAGATGAATTAAGCAAGAAACTCTCTTAGGGAGCAGAAAACACTAACAAACAGACTTTAATTACAAAGTCACATGAAAGACTAGGGCCTGGTTTCACTGACAGCGCTTAGATTAAGCCAGGATTAGACTTTAGTTTAATTAAAGCGTTTAAGTAGCATTTATAAACATGCCTGAGGGCCTGATATACTCATGCAAAGCTCTTTTTCGTTTTTCACGTTGGGGTTTGAAAGAAGTTTTAAACACGCAAGTTAGCGAACATCTTACACCGCAGAGAGGGGCGATTAATGTTAATATGTGCTGTGATCTTTCCCTTCAATAACCAACAAACACAATAACAACGACAGCAGAGAGAACAGCAGTCCAGAAAGCATCTGATCGCAGCCATGTGGATATATTTGCACAAGCTCTGCAATTCAGCAGTTTATTTATACAGCACTTCATGCAGTAGATTGTTTTAAAGCAGCAGCTTTACCGTATTAAACAGAAATAAATGGTTTCAGTGTCTTTTAATTAACATTAACTTCATTTTCTACTATAAAGCATGTTCACTCATGGACGTCCGAGACTCGAGGGATTAATGAATCGAAGAAGATTTACACCTCAAAGAAGGCGGAGCCTCAGAGCCACACCCACCTATTACATCATCGCCACCGACCAATGGCAACATTTTTACAGAAAGCCGCTTCAAAGTTCGTTTTGGCCTGGTTTTGTCTTCATTTGTTTCCGTTCTTCGAATTTCGCTTGAAGTACAGTCTTAAAAACGTGTGAAAAAAGTGTTTTGCCATTTGCATAGGACGACTGGAATTATTCTTTTCAAAACCGTCTTCATTGTTGATTTTCGCTTTCAGCTTTCCGTTTCAAAAGTAAATACTGTACGTCATAGGGGTGTAATGGTAAATGGTCAATGTATTTGTATTGAGCTGTTTTCCTGCCGACAAAATTCGCGCTGGCGCGGCCACCACAACATTACGCAACATCAAATGGCAAGCGTAATGAAAGCGGAACGAAACTGCGCTACTCATTATGTGCTTCACGGATCGTTTATCAGTTCGGACCAGCAACATCTGTGCAGCGTGAGCCGATCTCCATCAAGCGACACTGTTACTACACAGCGCTAAGAGATCCAGTGAAGAAAACATTTCGACACTGAGGTAATAACATCACTGCGAGATCTAGTGAGAAACATTCACATTTCTCCGTTATTAACCGTAGATCTCTATTAGATCAAACAGCGCTGACGTGGAAACCAGGAGAAACATTGTGCCGTGAATGAACTAGTAATACTTTACGTCCACAGACCAGCAACATTCACCATGGGTTTAATATAGTAACACTAACTGGAACCAGTTTGGCTGGAATGGTGAAATGCTTTCAAGTACTTCACACATCTTTTTCCAGCACTTCAAAACTCAAATATTAAATAAATAAATATATATGTAAATGTAATTTTTAATGTGATGACCAAAACATTATTTGTTCTTCCTTCAAAGATGACTCCCATTTATAAACCTGAGAGTTTCAAGATGTAGGAAAACTCAAACTTATTTAAAAATATTTTTGGCATTTCTTTCTTTCTGCTGTATCGAAAATCGTACCGAACCGTGATTTTTGTATGTGCTATTTCCCACGTACTCTAGTACGTCAACATAAAAGTCCATAAAAGCTGAGGTTTTCCTACAACACAATCACAAAGATTCTGGAATCCTCCAAAACCAGGTTGAAATCATTTCCAGTATGAGTTTGCCTTGTGAGGCCATGTGTGTGTGTGTGTGTGTGTACCTCTGGTCGGGTCTGAAGCGAGCATCTGTTGGTGGCAGCAGCTCCTTCAGCTCAGGGAAGAGCTCGTTGAGCTCCACAGCAAACCTGCTGAAGCCGTAGTACAGCTCGTAATCTGTGGGCATGGACCCTGAACACACACACACAAACACACACACACATTTACACCCAGGAGAATCAGCACTACTCTCAAACATCATCACAACTGTCCTCTGCTGCGTCATAGCTGCTGAAATGAGTGTTTAATCTTCATGACCGTGAATATTTCCTTCTGGCCATTACACTTCATTAAATTAAACAGATTTGAGATATGAATGATCAAAGCTGAATGTTCAGCATCATTACTCCAGTCTTCAGTGTCACATGATCCTTCAGAAATCACTCTGATATGATGATTTGATGATCAAGAAACATTTATGATTATTATCAGTGTTGAAAACAGTCATGCCGCTTCAGATTTCTGTGGAAACCGTGACAGCAGTTCCTGTTCCACAACGGTATGATTTAAAATTCAGGGGTTTAAAATACATCAGGGGTCAGAGATCAAATAGAAACAGCACATTGAAGTGATGAGTTCCAACTGCTGGATGTACCTACTTCAGCACAGGCACACGTCTGATGGAGAGAAGGCTTTTGCTCAGCCCAAAATGTCCATCAAACAGAGAAAAGCTTTGCTCAGCAAGATGAGGGAACATAGCCTGTGTGTGTGTGTGTGTGTGTGTGTACCTGGTCTCCAGATGCATTTAGCCTGAAGGTGGGACTCCACAGTACAGACCCTCATGCCATTTCCCAAACAGTCTGTGGACGACTTTCCCCTCCTGGTCCATCACAGATCCTTGCAACTCATTCACATTTGAGCTCCAGTAGTTCCCCTGGAACACACACACACACACACACACTGATTAGGGTTGGGAATCTGTAGATTGATTTCTGAGTCATGATACTACTATGAAACAATATGCGTATGGTTCTATGTTGCAAATATACAGTAAATACAGATTGGAAGTGATAATCCCAATGCCTTACACTAGATCCGGAGGGAAGACTCCTGGAGGGAACCCTGTCCCGCACTGTTACCATGACAACACAGTGTCCATCCCCCTATTGGCTGATCTTACTGCAGGAATCTTTTATTCACAGCTGGGTAATGTGACTGCTGTTCAATTTTACATAAATCATTTTAAATGATTTCTAATTTCATCACAGGACTAAATTTCATTTTAAAACTATATTAAATTGTAATAAACATTTTTAAATACTGTTTCTTAAAATCAATTCCAAATGCAGACACAACTGCTATCCGTCATCGGCAGGTGTCTCCCCCTGGTGGCGTACAGGATAACACTGTCAGTCTGCTGTACATCGTTCTGTTTGTCCAGATTTGAATTGATTTCTTTTTTTTCTTTTTTTTGCATTTTAATTAAGATTGCTAATATAACTAAACTTAAAACTGCTCCTGTAATGCTTTTCTGGGATATTACCTTTTAAGTAGTGTGCGATATTCAATATATATTGTAAAAATGTATATATTAAGACATTTTCAGGGTTTGAAATTAACACTCGCCAAATGCGGGTAAAAATGAACTGTGGGTAATGTGGCGTTACTTATTATGTTTACTTGCTTTGCTGGGGAGGTTCGTGTTAGCGCAAATACTCGACTCTGTGAGTCCCTGTGATTTATTAAATACAGTGTATTGCGCAGTATATTTATATAAAAGATGTAATCAGTTAATCTTTTCTTTTTTTTTGGCTAGTAGAAGTTATGCATGGTCGGTAACTTAAAAATCTAGTAGCCAATTTGGCCGTTGGGTGAAAGTTAATTTCAAACCCTGGTAATACTGAATGTAAAAGGTCTGCAAAGTTTCAAAGATAATAAAGATAAGAATAAAGTTTAGTCTCCTAAAAGAAAGAAGTGATTCTGAACCACCTGAACGAGTCGTCAGTAATTCCAGTCTCTCTTCCTGCTGAATCTACGTATGTTTGTGACACATTTGCATAATGCCAGTCTATGATCTTCATTGGCTGCTGGTGAACAACTGCTCACTTCTGACCCTCAAACACTGTAGAGTATCTGAGATGGAAGAGTTTGGTTCGTGTTGTTCATGTCCAGAAGACGCTGTCTTTCTGCCGCCAAACGGACACTATCGTTACTGTTCGTGTCACTGTGTATCAAAAGAGTCTTTCACTGACCAATCACAACAGACTGGGCCATCTGACCAATCAGAGCAGAGTAGATTCTCAGAAAGGAGGGGTTTAGAGAGACCCTTTATCCAACTGTTTCAGACACTATGAGAAAAGAGCTGATGATGTAGTGGATATTATGAGAAAATTAAAGTGTTTTTTGACCTGAGATGCATGTAGGAGTCTCCAAAGCAACAATATGAGCCTTTAAAATAGCCTTTAAATAACTTTAAGACTTACTGGGCCTCCTGAAAGTCCTCTGAGGCCCCAGTGCATCATCACAGTGATGTGTGTGTACCTTAATGAAGGTGAGCTTGCAGACACAGGGGGTGTTGCGAGTGCTCTTGATCGTGACCTCTCCATAATGCTCTACCCACCGTCTCCCGCTCAGGATGTTGTGGACGCACGTCGTCACCTTGTTCCACTCATAGTGATCACCATAACTAACACATGGAAAACATGCTGTCAGTCGCAGGAGCCAATCAGTGATGAATAAGAGGAGGAGACAAAACGACTGATAGATAGACAGATGCATGATGGAGAGAACAGACAGGGACCTGTACTGGGCAGCGAGACGTGCACGGTCCCAATGGGAAGAATCTCCATAGACTTCCCCCAAACTTATTTCTTCCATCTGACGTCCTAAGCACACACACACACACACATACACACAAACTTGAGTGTGATGATAAAAAGCTTTGAGAGTAAAAGCACAGGAGTGTTATCTAGTTCGCAACCCTGCCAGAAGGTGAAGTTCTGCGACTCGCAGTGACAGGCGGAGATGGGCGGATGGTGGCTCACCTGAACACACACACGGGGACATACAATCACTTGCTCAAGTTTATTAACCAATTAGCATTAAGTAATCCAGAGAATTAATAGAACTACATCTGCATATAACAATAATAATCCCTAGAGCTTGAAAGTCAGCAAAAGATAGTGATTATAAAAGGAGCGCTTTCTGTGTCTACGTTTTTGTTTTTCATGAGAATTGAGAAGAGAAGAAGAAAAGACTTTTTCCAAAAGTGTCGCACTTCAACATAAATGGATTTCATATTTTATAACAGGGATTTTTATAATATCTAAATATAAAAAAGAACGTGAAAAAAGAAAACAACTATACTCAGGGAGCGCAATGGAAAGTGTGCCTCTGCCGCCATCTACTGGGTTAGTAGTGCAATGTCAGTTCAATAAAAGTTCTCCTTCATTGTGACAATCTTTGATAGTTGAACAAATAATGTTTTTTGATCATCACATTTAAAAATAACTTTTAATATTCAGAGCTCCGAAGTGCTGGCAAACACGCAAAGCATTTGAAAAGCCCTTGAAAAGTGTGCGAACCCCGAAATCAAAGTGTAAAAGTCATAGCAACAAATGCCATGGATACAGTGATGCGATTGCTCAGACGCGTAATCCATGGATATACAAGTGAGCGTTACTACGTTAATCCATGGATACAGTGAGCGTTACTACGTTATCCATGGATACAGTGAAGCGTCATGCACGTTAATCCATGGCATACAGTGAGCTGTCACTGCTGTCATCCATGGATACAGTGAGCGTTACTACGTTAAATCCATGGATACAGTGAGCGTTACGCACGTTGATCCATGGATACAGTGAGCGTTACTACTGTAATCCATGGATACAGTGAGCGTTACTACCGTTAAATCCATGGATACAGTGAGCGTTACTACGTTAAATCCATGGATACAGTGAGCGTTACTACGTTATCCATGGATACAGTGAGCGTTACTACGTTAAATCCATGGATACAGTGAGCGTTACTGACGCTAAATCCATGGATACAGTGAGCGTTACTACGTTATCCATGGATACAGTGAGCGTTACTACGTTATCCATGGATACAGTGAGCGTTACTACGTTAAATCCATGGATACAGTGAGCGTTACTACGCTTATCCATGGATACAGTGAGCGTTACTACGTTATCCATGGATACAGTGAGCGTTACTACGTTATCCATGGATACAGTGAGCGTTACTACGTTATCCATGGATACAGTGAGCATTACTACGTTAAATCCATGGATACAGTGAGCGTTACTGACGTTATCCATGGATACAGTGAGCGTTACTACGTTAATCCATGGATACAGTGAGCGTTACTACGTTATCCATGGATACAGTGAGCGTTACTACGTTATCCATGGATACAGTGAGCGTTACCTACGTTGATTCGATGGATACAGTGAGCGTTACTACGTTGATCCATGGATACAGTGAGCATTACTGACGTTAAATCCATGGATACAGTGAGCGTTACTACGTTATCCATGGATACAGTGAGCGTTACTACATTAAATCCATGGATACAGTGAGCGTTACTATGTTAAATCCATGGATACAGTGAGCGTTACTACGTTATCCATGGATACAGTGAGCGTTACTACGTTATCCATGGATACAGTGAGCGTTACTACGTTATCCATGGATACAGTGAGCGTTACTTACGCTATCCATGGATACAGTGAGCGTTACTACGTTATCCATGGGATACAGTGAGCGTTACTACGTTAAATCCATGGATACAGTGAGCGTTACTACGTTAAATCCATGGATACAGTGAGCGTTACTACGTTATCCATGGATACAGTGAGCGTTACTACGTTAAATCCATGGATACAGTGAGCGTTACTACGTTAAATCCATGGATACAGTGAGCGTTACTACGTTATCCATGGATACAGTGAGCGCTACTACGTTAAATCCATGGATACAGTGAGCGTTACTACGTTATCCATGGATACAGTGAGCGTTACTATGTTATCCATGGATACAGTGAGCTGTTACTATCGTTATCCATGGATACAGTGAGCGTTACTGCTATTATCGATGGATACAGTGAGCATTACTACATTATCCATGGATACAGTGAGCAATACTACGTGATTCGATGGATACAGTGAGCTGTGACGATTGCTATTCGACTGGATACAGTGAGCATTACTGACTGTTATCCATGGATACAGTGAGCGTTACTGATCGTGATCCATGGATACAGTGAGCGTTACTACGTTGATCCATGGATACAGTGAGCGTTACTACGTTATCGATGGATACAGTGAGCGTTACTACGTTATCCATGGATACAGTGAGCAGTTACTGACGTTAAATCCATGGATACAGTGAGCGTTACTGACGTTCATCCATGGATACAGTGAGCGTTACTACGTTAAATCCATGGATACAGTGAGCTGTTACTACGTTAAATCCATGGATACAGTGAGCGTTACGTACGTTATCCATGGATACAGTGAGCGTCACCGTATGTGATCCATGGATACAGTGAGCGTCACTACGTTAATCCATGGATACAGTGAGCGTTACTACGTTGAATCCATGGATACAGTGAGCGTTACTACGTGCAATCCATGGATACAGTGAGCGTTACTGACGTTAAATCCATGGATACAGTGAGCGTTACTGACGTTAAATCCATGGATACAGTGAGCGTTACTACGTTATCCATGGATACAGTGAGCGTTACTACGTTAAATCCATGGATACAGTGAGCGTTACTACGCTATCCATGGATACAGTGAGCGTTACTACGTTATCCATGGATACAGTGAGCGTTACTACGTTATTCCATGGATACAGTGAGCGTTACTCACGTTATCGATGGATACAGTGAGCATTACTACGTTAAATCCATGGATACAGTGAGCGTTACTACGTTATCCATGGATGACAGTGAGCGTTACCACGTTATCCATGGATACAGTGAGCGTTACTACGTTAATCCATGGATACAGTGAGCGTTACTACGTTATCCATGGATACAGTGAGCGTTACTACGTTAAATCCATGGATACAGTGAGCGTTACTGCATTGTATCCATGGATACAGTGAGCGTTACTACGCTATATCCATGGATACAGTGAGCGTTACTGACGTTAAATCCATGGATACAGTGAGCGTTACTACGTTATCCATGGATACAGTGAGCGTTACTACGTTATCCATGGATACAGTGAGCGTTACTACGCTTATCCATGGATACAGTGAGCGTTACTACGTTATCCATGGATACAGTGAGCGTTACTACGTTAAATCCATGGATACAGTGAGCGTTACTACGTTATCCATGGATACAGTGAGCGTTACTACGTTAATCCATGGATACAGTGAGCGTTACTACGTTAATCCATGGATACAGTGAGCGTTACTACGTTAAATCCATGGATACAGTGAGCGTTACTACGTTGATCCATGGATACAGTGAGCGTTACTACGTTAATCCATGGATACAGTGAGCGTTACTACGTTAAATCCATGGATACAGTGAGCGTTACTACGTTATCCATGGATACAGTGAGCGTTACTACGTTATCCATGGATACAGTGAGCGTTACTGACGTTAAATCCATGGATACAGTGAGCGTTACTACGTTATCCATGGATACAGTGAGCGTTACTACGTTAAATCCATGGATACAGTGAGCGTTACTACGTTATCCATGGATACAGTGAGCGTTACTACGTTAATCCATGGATACAGTGAGCGTTACTACGTTATACCATGGATACAGTGAGCGTTACTACGTTATCCATGGATACAGTGAGCGTTACTACGTTATCCATGGATACAGTGAGCGTTACTACGTTGAATCCATGGATACAGTGAGCGTTACTACGTTAAATCCATGGATACAGTGAGCGTTACTACGTTATCCATGGATACAGTGAGCGTTACTACGTTAAATCCATGGATACAGTGAGCGTTACTACGTTATCCATGGATACAGTGAGCGTTACTGACGTTATCCATGGATACAGGTGACGCTGGATGTACGGCATTATTGCTGAATCCATGGATACAGTGAGCGTTACTGACGTTATCCATGGATACAGTGAGCGTTACTACGCTAATCCATGGATACAGTGAGCGTTACTACGTCTATCCATGGATACAGTGAGCGTTACTACGTTATCCATGGATACAGTGAGCGTTACTACGTTAAATCCATGGATACAGTGAGCGTTACTACGGTTAAATCCATGGATACAGTGAGCGTTACTACGTTATCCATGGATACAGTGAGCGTTACTACGTTAAATCCATGGATACAGTGAGCGTTACTACGTTAAATCCATGGATACAGTGAGCGTTACTACGTTAAATCCATGGATACAGTGAGCGTTACTACGTTAATCCATGGATACAGTGAGCGTTACTACGTTAAATCCATGGATACAGTGAGCGTTACGACTGTTAAATCCATGGATACAGTGAGCGTTACTACGTTAATCCATGGATACAGTGAGCGTTACTACGTTAAATCCATGGATACAGTGAGTGGTGAATGTTGGTGATTTGTAGATTAAAAAGGTTTCTCCTGGTTTCCACATCAGTGCAGTTTGATCTGATATCTGTGGTTTATAACAGAGAATCCTGCACTGAATTTGAAAGCTTCTCACTAGATCATGCAGCAATGTTATTAAACTATTTTTAAAAAAAGCGCTGTTTAGTAAAGTCTCCCAGCGCTGTTTAGTAACGGTGTCACATGATTAAGTAACCCTCTTCCTGAGCTCACGCGGCCTAATGTTAGTTTGAGTCCATGCAGTGCAGCTCAAACGAGAAGCACGCCGTCATTCCGGTGTTGTGCCGAATTTCAACCCCCTGCCAAATTATTACCCCCTCGTTGGTCAGTACCTTATCTGCCTAATCCCAACCCCACCCCTAGATCATAACCCCTCCCCCACAACCAATCCTACACCTACCAATGCTCAGGGGGGGGGGGTAATTTGGCAGGGGGCCGAATTCGGCACAACAATGGCAGCTCTTCTCAGTTGGGCCGTGTGTGTGTGTGTGACATAAAACAGGATGAATAACTCTCCTATGAGCCTGTGCTAGTGTTTCCTCTATGAACACACTGCATTATGTCACACACAGTGTAAAAGTTCAGTGCTGACAAAGAGCCTTTTCAAGTCAAAAGAAGCAAGGAAGAACCTCTGCTGAGAGGACTTATTGACGGCCTTGCTTCCCAGCTAAAGACACACTCACACTCTCTCTCTCACACACACACACACACACACACACACACACACACTTTGTCTCTCTCTCTCTCTCTCTCACACACACACACACACTCACTCTCTTTCTATAAAGTAAATAGTATAAATAATAATAAATATTATTATTCATAAATCATACCCTGTCTCTCTCTGACACACACACTCTCTCTCTATCTCTCTCTCACACACACACACTCTCTCTCTTTCTCTCTCTCTCTCTCTCTCTCTCTCTCTCACACACACACACACACACACACAGTGGTGCAGTGCTCTACAGTGAAGGACAGGAACTCACCTGGAACAGGTACTGCATATATAGGTACTGAGTGTGTGTATGTGTGTGTGTGTGTATGTGTGTGTGTGATAATGTACCTGTTCAGAAAAGAAGCAGAATCATTTGTCTTCACGGACACATCCGTATGTTTTCCCTAGATAAGAGGGTTAAAGGGTTTGCTGCCCGCTCTATAATAGGTGGATGAATATCCTGAAACTGAAACGCTGCAATGATCGCCTGCACACACAAACAAAGCAACCTGTCAATACACACACACCATCACTGAGCCCACGGAGCCCAGATCCACTGAGCAGTGCTTACAGGAACAGGACAATCCAGAGGACGACATCACACAAACACACAGTCACACGAGCTCGGGTCACAACTGAAGGGCTAATGCCACAACATCTGTCAAGAGGCGGCCTCAGGCTCTCCAAACGAGGAGAGTAAACATAAGAGACAAGAAGATTAAGGGCATATTTCAGACCAAAAACAAACAAAAATACTAAATATAATAAATAATACATTTCTAGGGAACTTTATGCATTGTGCTTTTTTTTTTTTTGGCAAAATGTGCACATTGTGACATTATTTCAGGAAAAAATAGATATAGAAATAATAATATTATTACTTCAGGAAATCATATTTAAATTGCAAATTACTTTAATATAATATTATAATATTTGCAGTTTCACAAACAAAATATTAAAATCCCCATCCTTATGCGGCTTTTTTAGTTTTATTTTATTTTAATTACATTCTCCTTACTGTGATACTTTTTACATTGATATAATTTTTTAATAATGTATTTTGCAATTAAAATAAGATTTACTACTGCCACAAATATACTGTAAATATATATATATATATATATATATATATATATATATATATATATGTAAATAATACAGGTTAATTTGATAACATTTCCCACTTGATATATATATATATATATATATATATATATATATATATATATATATATATATATATATAGTATACAGTGTATAGTATACTATATTATTGTTGAATTTGATTTTATTGAAAGGACAAGCCCCTTTGTGATTTTTTTTACTGCTACATTTTTTACAATGATGTACAAGTACTTTGCAATTAAAAATAAGATTTCTTACTACTACTACTAATGTATACATATACATGTATTAGTATATATATATATATATATATATATTATTGACAGTTGTGTCATGAAAATAATGTCACAAAACACTAACAATAGGCTTCTTCATTATCTTTATTCAGAATGTGATGTTCTTGGTTCCTGCCGGCTTCATGAGATTGCCTCAGTGCATCTGAGAGAGTCAGCAGTCGTCCTCCTACACTGCGCATCAACACTACGCTCCCAGGATCTCTGCAGAGTGTGTCAGAGTCTGCGTCAGTGTGTGTGTGGACACTATACACTACAAATGAGCGTCATTGACTTAATGAGGCCAGAGGTCACTTCCCACAACCCTCTCCATGTGTTTCTGCTTCAGGCCCGGCTCGCCCTTCCTCAGCTCCTGTTACATCACTGTGTGTGTGTGTGTGTGTGTGTGTATAGATGTATATATAGTAGTGGTGGGGAAAAATAGATTCTGTTCAGTATCGCAATATTTTCAGCATGCAATTATATCAATACAGCAGCACAAAGTATTGCAATAGTTATTTATAAAATTATGTTTTACTTTCGGGTTTTCTCAGAGTTTAACTCTAAACATTTATTTTGTGTATTATAACCACAAGGTGGCACTTGTTGCGGTGCTTTCTTGTCATGCATTCACCAGACTACTGACTGGTGAACTGGACTACTGACTGCTGAACTGGACTACTGACTGGTGAACTGGACTACTGACTGCTGAACTGGACTACTGACTGCTGAACTGGACTACTGACTGGTGAACTGGACTACTACTGACTGCTGAACTGGACTACTGACTGGTGAACTGGACTACTGACTGGTGAACTGGACTACTGACTGGTGAACTGGACTACTACTGACTGCTGAACTGGACTACTGACTGGTGAACTGGACTACTGACTGGTGAACTGGACTACTGACTGGTGAACTGGACTACTGACCGGTGAACTGGACTACTACTGACTGCTGAACTGGACTACTGACTGGTGAACTGGACTACTGACTGCTGAACTGGACTACTGACTGGTGAACTGGACTACTGACTGGTGAACTGGACTACTGACTGCTGAACTGGACTACTGACTGGTGAACTGGACTACTGACTGGTGAACTGGACTACTGACTGGTGAACTGGACTACTGACTGGTGAACTGGACTACTGACTGGTGAACTGGACTACTGACTGCTGAACTGGACTACTGACTGGTGAACTGGACTACTGACTGGTGAACTGGACTACTGACTGGTGAACTGGACTACTGACTGGTGAACTGGACTACTGACTGGTGAACTGGACTACTGACTGGTGAACTGGACTACTGACTGCTGAACTGGACTACTGACTGGTGAACTGGACTACTGACTGGTGAACCGGACTATTGACTGGTGAACTGGACTACTGACTGGTTAACTGGACTACTGACATTTGAACTGGACTACTGACTGCTGGTGAACTGGACTGCTGGTGAACTGGACTACTGACTGGTGAACTGGACTACTGACTGCTGTTGAACTGGACTACTGACTTCTGGTGAACTGGACTACTGACTGGTGAACCGGACTACTGACTGGTGAACCGGACTACTACTGACTGGTGAACCAGCCTACTGACTGGTGAACTGCACTACTGACTGGTGATCTGGATTACTGACTGGTGAACCGGACTACTACTGACTGGTGAACCGGACTTTTGACTGGTGAACTGGACTACTGACTGGTGAACCGGACTTTTGACTGGTGAACTGGACTACTGACTGGTGAACCGGACTACTGACTGGTGAACAGGACTACTTACTGGTGAACCGGACTATTGACTGGTGAACTGGACTACTACTGACTGGTGAACTGGACTACTGACTGGTGAACTGGACTACTACTGACTGGTGAACTGGACTACTGACTGGTGAACTGGACTACTGACTGGTGAACCAGACTATTGACTGGTGAACTGGACTACTACTGACTGGTGAACTGGACTATTGACTGGTGAACTGGATTACTGACTGGTGAACCGGACTACTACTGACTGGTGAACTGGACTTTTGACTGGTGAACTGGACTACTGACTGGTGAACCAGACTTTTGACTGGTGAACCGGACTACTGACTGGTGAACTGGACTACTCGACTGGTGAAACTGGACTATTGATTGGTGATACTGGATTACTGACTGGTGAACTCGGACTACTTACTGTTGAACCGGACTATTGACTGGTGAACTGGACTACTGACTGGTGAACTGGACTACTACTGACTGGTGAACTGGACTACTGACTGGTGAACTGGACTACTACTGACTGGTGAACTGGACTACTGACTGGTGAACTGGACTACTACTGACTGGTGAACTGGACTACTGACTGGTGAACTGGACTACTGACTGGTGAACTGGACTACTGACTGGTGAACTGGACTACTGACTGGTGAACTGGACTACTGACTGGTGAACTGGACTACTGACTGGTGAACTGGACTACTGACTGGTGAACTGGACTACTGACTGGTGAACTGGACTACTACTGACTGGTGAACTGGACTACTGACTGGTGAACTGGACTACTACTGACTGAACTAGACTACTGACTGGTGAACTGGACTACTACTGACTGGTGAACTGGACTACTACTGACTGGTGAACTGGACTACTACTGACTGGTGAACTGGACAACTACTGACTGGTGAACTGGACTACTACTGACTGGTGACCTGGTGAGACCAGTGTGGTCAAGCTTGATGCAACTGGTCACAAATGTTTGTTTGGTAGGCGCTGAAGATTCATTAGCTGTCATAAAGCACATTCTGTCATCATTTACTCACCCTCATATCATTCCACGTCCATAAGACTTTTGTTCATATTCAAAGAACAAGTGAAAATATTTTCAGTAACACTACCAACAATAAGAATCCATTAGTTAAAACTACATTAGTAAAATATGTAAAACACTCCTAGAGCGTTTATTAATCTTAGTGAACGTCAATTTCAACATTTACTAATACATTATTAAAGTCAAAAGATGTATCTGTTAATAAATTTAATGGACCCGAATTAAAACAAGCTTTTTAGTTACTAAATGTATTGTTCATTGTTAATGCACTATTGATAATAAATTAATGGTACCTTACTTTAAAGTGTTACTGATATTTTAATGGCACTATGTACAGTAACAAAGTACTTTCAAATAATTTGCAAACTATTATATATATATATATATATATATATATATATATATATATATATATATATATATATATATATATATATATATACACACACAGTTTGTTCATTATAAACACTGAATATGAATGCAATTGATGTCTGATGAAGCTTGGTTTAAAGCACTTAATTTTTCCCATTTTCTATGATCTAATGTAAAGTGAGAACAATTTACTTCTAACAACTTATTAACAATTCCTTTACTATGAGCTAATTAAACCATAATAATTGTGTTAGTGTTATTTAGTTATAGCGACATTTTTAAAGACACCTGACAGATCAACACAGTACAAAGAACATAAAAAACAATGTAGGGTATTGTTTTTATGCGCCATTACTTGTTGCGTAGTGATGTGTCTGTTCAAGTAAGCCTGATATGAGCAGATTCAGAGCAATATGCTCTATTTAATATATCATGAGGACTCACGAGTCGAGTATTTGCGCATATTTGGCTCACACGAACTTTCCCAGCAAAGAGAGTAAACATTGTAATTTACACGCCAAAATGGCTAGTGATTTGACAGAGTTACCCGCCACAGTTCATTTTAACCCGCATTTGGCGAGTATTCAAACCCTGATTAGAAAGTCTATGTACTTTTTGAAGGACCAAAGAAATATCTCAGGTTTCATTAAAGATACCTTCATTTGTTTCACAGATGAACGGTTCAGGAATGACATCAAGGTGAGTAGTTGATCTCAGAGTTTTAATTTTAGGGTGCGCTGTCCCTTTAAGAGCTGGAGCGTACCCATACGTTCGTAGGGGTCGTCGGTCTGGGCTGCCTTGTCCAGCAGCTCGGAGTACTCGAGCTCCTCACACATGTGCTGCAGTGTGTTCAGGGGCTCGATTCAGCTCCACCGGCATGGACACCTTCGACAGGTCCTTCCCGATGTTGTTCTTCAGGATGTTCCACAGGTTGAGGTTGGACGTGTCCGGAGCGGGAGCGGGGAAACACGAGCGCCTGCCGTTACGAAACGCACCAGCTGGACAGATCCCCGTTAGGCACTGGGGGAGAAACAACACGTTACTCGTGGGATACCAGGACCATAAACTGGCTATCCGCCAGTCAGGGTTATTACTACAATGATAATCACTGCAGTAATGATCCAATCATAGACTCTGCATTTGCCATAGAAATAAGCATTTGCCTATTTAAATCCAAACAGTTCCCTCTTTTTGACCAGGCAGTGTATATAAATATATATATGAAATATAGTTCATTATCCTTAAAATGTCCAATTGAAGAATGTTCCAGAAAAAATCTTTTAATTTATTTGATTTTTAAATATTACATTTGAGTTTGGTTTTTCATTTGGTTTTGGAGTGAAATATGACCTCTTGATGTGTTCTGTAATATTAACCCTGTTGAGATTTTATATTTTTATAGTCACATTTCAACAGTTCTGTCAGGACCACTATCGTCAAATACGATTGACAGTTAGCATATCAGTTTGGATTGGCGGTTTGGTTACGTTCCTAGCATGGAAAAGAGCAGCAATAACACCCACAAAATAAAACCATAGGCCAATATCCCTTAAACCCAAACTGACTTTTCTTCTTCTTTTTTTCCAGTTACCAGAGTGACAAGCAACAAGCCTGTAAACAATACCCGAAAAGCTTAAGCCAACAGCATGTTACCAACAATACCGGAGAGCCTTAAGCAACAAGCATTAGAAGCATCCTGCGAGCGGCGCATATGAGGTGTGTCTGGGTGTTTCTCACTCATTTCTGCTCCGAGGTCTTGATTGTGGCATTTCTTTACGAGCTTTAGAATCCGAGAATTCTTGTAATAATTTTGTATGAATTTAATAAAGAACTCTGTCTCGGATTATGTCCAATCACACCACGTCATCTACCGTCAGGTGACTGTAAATGTGCAAAAACTGTTTCCATTGCAGGTTTGCGAAAATATTTCTTTTTCGAATTGCCTGAACAACCTCCTCATGCGAGCGTAAAAAACGTTTTTGTGATTAATGTGAGTCTTTGCGAAGATGACGTGTTTTCTCATTGTGCGTATTTTCAGTTTGCAACTTCAATGCGCAATTTGAAGGGTAGCCGAAATGCGGCTAGTGATAGGCTGCAGATCAGCTGAGAGTCACTGATGCGAAGCTTGGCTGTAATTCGCATCCGAAATTTTCGCACGCAAAAAAAAAAAATTCAACCTCACGTTATGTCAATCACGCTTACACACCGCCTCCGAAACTTTCGTCCATCATAAAAAATTCGTATTGGGTTCGATTTTCTGCGTTTTCGCATCCACAGCCAGCATTTTGAGAGTTTTTTTTGACAATTCAGGGCCGACTGGAGCTCGTTCCGCACATCATTGCACATATGCAGAGTGCTTTTAGTTTCAGGATTTTCAATACGATCAAGTGTTTTTTTGTCTCTTCTCTATATTGGATTATGAAAGGAATAACCTCCCCTTTCAATCAGATACGATTAAGGTGTGATTGAGCAGCCAATTCGATAACTAATGTATTATTTGGGTACAATATATAACAGCCAATACAGCTGTTCTGTCTGCCCAGTGCTTCCACCGGGCCGTGTGTCCAGTACCTTACTGCCAGTCTCTGTTCCAGAATCGATTGCTTCACTGAAATTGGTGGTCTTGTTTTTAATATGTGGCTCCAGAATCGCAAGCAAAGCATCAAACTGTTCCCACTGACAATCTGAAGTAAATTTTTAATTGCTCGGGATAAATTCGCAACTCCTTGGAACTCTCGGCGCAATTTCAGGATTGTGTATGGACCCGACGCAATATTTTCTCTTTCTTTCTTTTCAAAAGGAGAGAGGGCAACAAAATCATCCTCACTGCTTGACGAATCCATTTGGTATTTTTGCGTTTTTTTCTCTCCGAAGGTTTAATAAATACGCATCGGACTCTGTGCTGCAAGGTTTTTGTGTGTGACGAATTTTTAGGCTGACGAACACGAAATACGCATAAAAAAATGTCGTACTCGGTGTGCAATGGCCTTTAAATTAAATACTGAAGATAATATTTGTGAGAGCGTTTGTCTTTCAGTTCATGTGTTTCATGAGTGTGTGTGTGTAAAGGTCATATGTCCCATCAGGACGGCTCTACTGAACAGAGCAAAACGAGGAGGAGGAGGGAGGCTGATACTCACTCTGTCTGGAAACGCTATCCGTGACGCTGGCGTTGTCCTCGGAGATATTATCACTCACATCGCTGACGTGAGACTCGTCATCAGGAGGCCTGAGAGAGGAGAGAGAGAGAGAGAGAGAGAGAGAGGAGGTAATGTTACTCAAATGTCTTTCATTTTGCGCAGTGCTGAATAACTGTAAATGGTGTGTGTGTGTGTTGGGTGGGAGTGTGTGTGTATGTGTAATGACCTACTGCAGTGCAGTGTGCAAAAATATACAAATAAACACAGATGACACAGACAGATGATAAATCACAAACATAACTGACACATGCAATGATACACCCACGTTTAGATACATCAGTCATTCTTAATAATAATAATATAATCTTATATATAATATATTAATGGAATATAAGTCATCAAAACTAATAATAATATAAGTCATCGATGTTACAGTGAGAAAAATTATCTTATAATTTACACTATCATTAAAAATATTGGGGTCAATAAGATTTTATAAAAAATTATTTAATAATTTTATTCACCAAGGATTCATTAAATTGATCAAAAGTGACATTGAAGTTTTATAATAAATGTTGTTCTTTTGAACTTTCTATTCATCAAAGAATCAAGAGTATCACGGCTTATAAATTACACATTCACATAGAAAACTGATGATTTACATTGGAATAATATTTCACAATATTACTGTTTTTTTGATCATATAAAATCGCAGCTTTGATAGAGCAGAAGAGACTTCTTTTAAAAACATTAAAAAATCTTACCAACACCAAACTTTTGAACAGTAAAGTATACAAGTGCAAGTAAATTGTATTTCACCTCAGCAGCAGATGATCTTTGACATGAACACACACACACACACCTCGTTCTCTGATGAACTGGCGGACAGAAGCACCTCTTGAGCGTCGAAGAACTCGGACACCGACTCCGACATGGAGAGCCGGCTCTCGTTAGACACTTGCTGAGAGAGAGGGATGCCCACGTGCAGCGGCTCCCCTGCCTGCAGAACACACACACACACACAATATGAATCATGGATAGTGACAATCTGTATTGTGTATAGTTCACCCAAAATAAAAATGACTGTGCAAAAATTCTAGTTTACAGAGTTTTAGTGTCAGTACTACATTCAAGTACTATATATAATGTTGAATATCATGTATAATAATGTAACGGGGCAATATGTGTGTGTCCTGATAATGCTAAAAAGTGTCCGACAATATTCGACATATCTAGTCGGTCATATCAATCTAAAATATTTCTGTATTTTCAGCTTCAGAATGGTGAATATTGTTATTCTGGCGTCTCTATTGTCCTGTGCTTTTGGGTTTACAGCACAAGTCCAAGACTATTCATTTACACACTCATATATGTCATACCAAATTCAGTATTTGAGTCATTAGTACATATTTATTAACCTTTTATCATATGGCTTGGAGTTTTTGAATATCATATCATGAGTTTAATATTGTGATATTACAGATATTGCAATCTCATCAGATTTCTGTATAATCACAGGGGAGGCACAAACCAAAACCAAATATAACTATATTTAGCTCTGTTGCTGCATTGTTGACACAAACTACAAAATTGGTTACACTTTATTTTACAGTGCGTGTACTTAGTGTACTTCCCTAAGAAAGTACTGGGTAATATAAGGCAACTACATGACTTCAGGTTAGATTTAGGTGTTTAAAATATCTTTCATGAAAATGACAACTGTGTAAATTATTAGAGTAAAAACACAAGTTAATGTAATAACTGCCTTATGTTCAGTTACCTGTTTTCATACAATGTGTTGTGTGTTGATTATTATATCTAAAAAATAAATCGCATCTGAATTTAGGTTAAAAGTCTAGGCTACAACATTTAATGTTATAGGAATGTGCGGCTCTCAATATAGTTTACAGCATTAGCAGATTTTTTTTTAATCTTGTGAAATGTTTAATTGTAATTGAAATAATTTAAAGACAAAGACCTTTTTTCCCATTAAACCACTGTTAAAAAAAAAGCCATTTTAGCTTTCTAAACTGAACCGAATCGAGACGTCAAAACCATGGGAAGTACGAACCGTCAGTTTTGTGTTCGTTACACACCTATTATATATATTAACAACTCATCAATTAAATATTTATCATTGCATATTCTGCATTATTGGATGTTTTTTAATAAACACTGACCAAAAAAAAAAAACGATAAAGTTTTATGGCTGGATATGATGATATATATATAGGCTATATATAACACTGATATAAGTGATCACCCGGATTTAGACCTACATATATTGTATTTAGACAAATTTGCTTTATGTTTAGGTCTATATTGCTTTTTTTCCCCCGGTGTGGAAATCAGGCAAATATAAATGTCATGAACACGATTTCAGGCTGCATGTCAATAATATCCATGGATCACTGGATCTTTAGTAAGTTGTAAGGAACACTATATTGAGTCCAACATTTAGTTTAAATTGATAAAATTGTTTGTTTTAGTCGCATTTTGGCAGTTTCCCTATTAAATCCAGTCACACAGCAGATCTTTTGCCACTCAGTCAGGCTGAGGGGGGTTGTTCTGGCGGGAAAGTGACGTCAATGCATTCCCTCTATTGTAAATACCCTAACAAGTACTGTAGTGTGAGCGAGGGGAACAGGACTGTACAGATAAACCTCATGTGTCACTGTGGTTTATAATGATCACAGAATCGCTTCACAGATCTGCCATTCTATCACAGACAGACACTTGTGTTCAAGGCCAAAGCACAGAGACATACGACCCGATGTAAGCAACACGAAAGCCTGACGGATTTAAGTCTTGTGGAAAGCGAGAGCTTTGAAACACAATGTCTGTTGCCAATGAGTTAATCACATGGCAGATTCTCACGGGACTCATTAGGTCCAATGATTGCTCTGTTCGCTCTGTGTTGCAGCCAATGTGTACGAGGCCGGAGAACAGTGTACTGCTCTCCCTCTGATTCAGCCTTTACAGCACACATCACATTTACAGCTTCAAAAGTGACTCAGAAAAATGAGAGTAGCTTTTTATAACCCTATAATTCACGTATTTTTGTTCGTCCGTTAAAGACTAAACAATTTCCGAGCTGCGGTGCCTTTGGGTGTTGTGAACAGAGTAACATCTGACCTCGTCGGGACTGCTGATGATGTTCACACTGACGACCTGCTCAGACAGAACCGACTCCGAGTGGATCCGGTTCAGACGGGTCTTCAGCTCAGCATTCTGGGATATGGCCTAAACAAGAGTCACACAGAACAAATGAGCAGATCAGTGTATGAAGGGTGGAAACATATGGGTATTGAGACATGCATTTACACTAAATTAATAATTTTGT
The DNA here is from genome assembly GCA_030378365.1 of Hybognathus amarus. NCBI lineage: Eukaryota > Metazoa > Chordata > Actinopteri > Cypriniformes > Leuciscidae > Hybognathus > Hybognathus amarus. The sequence goes on from JAQIUQ010005217.1 coordinate 313,885, forward strand.
ATAAAAAAATCTCCTTTTTTATGGTTTAGAGCAGGGGTCGGCAAGTAACATTTTTTTTTTGACAAAGATTTGTTCATTTTGATGAACGAGTTTGAACAGGAGAGTCACAAACGCGCGTCACAGAACAAGCAAGGCGAGCATTTGAGCTTATAAAACTTAAACTTTGTTATTTATTTATTAAATGAGCGATCGTTTCGCTTGATAAGACCCTTATTCATCGTCTGGAATTGTTTAAAGCCCTTCGAACAGTTTGCACTGAAACTGTCTTTTGGACCTTGAACTGTTTGGTTCCCATTGAAGTCCATTATATGGAGAAAATCCTGGAATGTTTTCATCAAAAACCTTAATTTCTTTTCTACTGAAGAAAGAAAGACATGGACATCTTGGATGACATGGGGGTGAGTAAATTATCAGCAAAAGTTTTTTCAAAACTCATTTAAGAGCTACATGTGTGCGGTGTCATGGTTTCACACTGGATACATTAATAAAGCGTAACCTGGGAAGTGTCTTCATTCAACAACTTGTAACTCAGAGCGCCTTCCTGAAACACACATACAATATGTGGGAGATGCGGAATGGATAAAAATAAAAAAGGACTTGACTAAGACCATTAATGGCATGTTTGAGTCATGCTCTTCACAAAATATGTTTTATTTCCTCTTTCCATATCGATGAATAAACATGTGTATCATTTTAATTTCCTTGTAACACAATAGAGCCTAACTTATTTTAGTAAGTATTTGACGTAGCCTAATTTTACACTCAAAATTATTTATTGACATCCTCACGTACTGTCATTTTTAAAAATTGTTTGGTGCTGGTGGTACACTATTACGTCATGTGCAGATGGATGTTAACATTTAAGCTAGCTAGCGAGAGATAATGGCACTATCAAACAGTCTAAAGAGGGAAGTCGGGTCCAGCTTTATATTAAGTGGCTTTAATTACTATTTACTTATATTGAAAAATACGTACAATGTACTTATTGTGCTCATGTTGTATTGTAAAACACTTTTGCTGCTATTGAGGTGGGATACGGGTAGGGTTAGGGACAGGTGTGGTGGTATGGGTCGGTTTAGGGGTGGGTTTAAGAATAAGGATGGGCCTTTGTAATTACAGATGTAATTACATAAATTAGTTACAGCTTTAATTACATGCTGGTTTTTTAAAATATAAGTACAATGTAAAAACATGTATGGACACAATATGTCAATTGTATCAAATGATTCATTTTAATGTAAGTACATAGTACTTAAAGCCACTTAATGTAAAGTGGGACCGAAAGTTGACAGTGAAAATACAGCATACGAAAAGAATGGAAAGACAGACTATGCATTTGTCCGACCTAGTGTTGTCAATGCAAAGCCGGTGTGTCTAATCTTGCAACGAAGCGATCCACAGACTTTCAGAACGTTTTTAATTAAAAGCTCTCAAAATAAAACATTGCTGAAAAAGCATTCTCGTACTCTTTATTTTGAAGGCAAAATCACTAAAGACGTTTGTGAACAACTGTTGACCCCAAACTTTGTTAAAATAATGCCATGACATGAAGTTTTACAAAAACAAAGCAATAATTAAATAAATCCTACACCACATAAAAGTGTCTAGTCAGTGTTTCTTCTTGCTGTTTTGATTATAACAGTGACAGAGAGTGGTGGGCGGAGCAAAACCTGTGACAGGGAGCGGCGGAGGGTCATAATCTGATTTTGATTGGCCGGTTTGCTCCTGTTCCGACAACACCTGTTTAATCTTCTCTTTCTCTATGGCCACTGTGTTGAAGGCAGACTTCAGAAGAGAGTGCACTGCAACACACACCCACACACACACACACAAGATCATGCTGAGTGCTTGCAAACTGCACCAGGCTTTGTCTCTAGGTCAAAACCTGCGGTATCCCTCAAGAACAGCTGTGCATCTTTTGTTTCTCGGCGAGTAAAGGTCCTTGCACACGGAGTTCGAAATTTTCCTGAAGCGTTTTTTCATATTCATTATTCGGTGGCTCTGAATTGTCAAAACATCTCTCAAAATGCTTGATACGGATGCAAAAACGCGCGAAAATCAAACCCGATCTGAATTCTTTACCTAAGTTTCGGAGGTATTCGGTATTTATTTATTTAACATGTGAAAATTTCGGACCTTAGGCATATAGTTTGGTGCAAGGACCTTAAAGGGATAGTTCATTTTAAAATACATTTTTTATATGTTTTATCTTACCTCAAGGGCATCCAAGATGTAGGTGTCTTTGTTTCCACAGTATTTTAAATTTTGATATTTTTAGGTCAAAAATTTAGGTATTTGTTGGTTTTCTCACACAAACCGCTCGTTTCATGTCTTAGGCCATCAATGTGTACTTACATTTACGAGTCATTAAATTATCTTTAATTTGGACTTCTCTGTGCATGCTCTTTGAGGTGGACCCTATAGACCTCCATTATATGACTGACAGACAAGAACGGTTTGACCTAAAAATATCAAAATTGAAAATACTGCAGAAACAAAGAGCACCTACATCTTGGATGCCCTTGAGGTAAGATAAAACATAAAAAAATAATTTCAAAGTGAACTATCCCTTTAACTGACCTGAAAAAAATATATAATTGGTCCTGACAACATAATCAAAATAATCATTTTTCAGGCTCACAATTCTAATACTGTTTTCTCTTTAATTACACTAACTTTACAATTAACTAAACAGTTTAATCAGCTCACAGATGTAGAAAGTTCATTGCCAGGGAATTCATTAGACTTTCTCTTCACACTTGTGATTTTTTATGAACAATTCACTCAAAGAACCGAACTCATAAGATTGGTTCATTTCCAGCACAAAAACATAAAAGACATGTTTTCTTTGTAATAATTTTTTAGTTCGATGTGTATTCGAGTGCTGAAAACACTGGCTTGAAGGTTTTGTTCACCTTTCTGTGCAATGACAGCAGAAGTCCTCCTGCAGTTTGATGTAGTCACTGGCGTTGTCGAATACTGTCAGTCAGACGTGTGACGGGGGTTTGAAAATCCGCCAACTCAGCACATAGGTTAGGATTAGAGGAGTGGAGACGCACTTGAGACAGACTTGCACTCAGGGGAACCTGAAACACACACACAAACTACAGTGAGACAGAAGTGATCCCAGACTCGGTCTCAGGATAACCCAGCAACAGGGGCATGGCCAACACTCTCCCTCTCGGAGAACAGCGATTCCTTCCTACTGACTGAAAAACCAGACGTAGTCTTGATTGCGTTAGACTTTAGAAGAGAGTTCACAGACACAAAAACACACATGCCAAGCAGTGTAAAGATCAACAGTGAAATGAGGTTAGTTCCATGCATCAAAACCATCAACACATGATGATGACATGTGAACCATCATCATGTGTTAATGTGTTAACATAAGCTTAAATCATCAAAACAACAATCATAAAGTCACACTGAGGTCAAGACACAGGCATGTATGAGTGTGTTTAAAGTGCTTAGTTGAAAGTTGAATTGAGTCAGAACAAGACCCTATTACTTCAGAGCTGATGACATACATTTTATTGTTAAAGCATTGTTAAAAACTCTTTTTTACTGTAGAAAATGTATGCTTTGAATTTGAGGATGCAGATACATCTGCACTATTTCGGGTCAACTCATTATGGTACATGCATCTGTGTGGCCATGTGACAGCCATGAATACTGTTTCCAGGTCCAAGCCTTTACTACAACTGGTCATGAGCACTAGGCCTATTCATTTACTGCAAAACTTTAGGCTAAGCTTTTAAAGGGGGGTTGACTGTTTTTTTTCTTTGCATGATTGGGTTTATGGGGTGCAATATAACATGTATTCGTGTTTTTTCTTTTTTAAAAGTCTTATTTTTCATAAACTTCTGTCCCCTGAACGAGCGGTTCACTTCCTGATTCTATGAAAACACTCCCTCAGAAACACGCCGTGGGCTCAGATTGGTTAAGTTTTGGCTCGTTTTGTTGTGATTGGCTAAACTGTCGCTCACGTTGTCCGAAAGGTTAACGCCCATTACCTTTACGGGCGAAACGTGCATGCCAAAGGTCCAACCATGTAAACAAAGGTGACAGATGCTATGGTCGATACTTTAGTATCAGTTTCGAGGCAGAATCAGACCGAGAAAGCGGCGATAAAGAGAGTCAAGCAGAACCTCACCACACACGGCTCTTAATAAAGGTTTCTGTATGATAATTTGCTACATTTTTTAACTTTATACACGTTTGTTTTACACAATAGCATCTGACTGGCAACGATAGCAACTGACTGGCTGTTATATTCAAATATTCAAACAGCGTTGGCATTAGTTTACGCTCTTGATATAAATCGAAAATAATGTCATTAAGCATATGAAAATACGTTTAAAACATTAGTACTTATAAAAAATTCAGGTCCATAATGTTTGTACGCGTTTGTCGTAGAACACAAAATAGCATAACTAGTATAGTGGCTATAAAGCCAGCGCTGGCATTTGAAAAAATTAAACACAAGGCTACGTCTGGAATTATAAGTGCAAATACATTTAAAATGATTAAGTCTTAGCCTACTTACAGGTTGTGGCCCAACAACTGCTGCCTCTGGTTTTAAAGTTGGATCTGCTTCATGTTTTAGTAACAGTTTCTCTGTTGAATCCGGTGTCTGAACTCAGTGAAGATTCTGGAAGCTGTCTTCCATGAAATGCGCAGCACAGTACAGCGTCCCGGGGAAGCCCGAAACACAGAAGACCTGACAGCTGCGTGAACAACACACTCGACGAAGCCACAGAAATATGCGCATGCCCTTTTTTGCATATTCCGGAGGGAGGGGTTGATGCAAATGTGTGTGTTAGTGACGTACCATAACCCAGCTGTAGTCCCAATTGAGTCATTTTTGTAGGCAATTATACTTCCTGATTTTTAAAAGACGATATCTCTGCTTACACTGAACTTTCAGCGTGCAACTTTGCAGATACTGTTCATGCACCAACAGCAACATTACACACTATTTAAAATGAAAAAAGTGAAATCGCAGTCAACACCCCTTTTAAAAACTCATGGTGATGAACGCCGTTGACTTACCGTTACATATACTGTATATATAAATATATGACCTACCCCAACCCCGTCCCTAAACCTACCCGTCACTGGGGTTAATGGCATTTATGAGTCTCCCTCACCATCCTAGGAAAAAATATCGCTCCAGATGTAGATCTACATTTTGCTTTCGTTTCGCTCGGACATTTGTACATACTTGTCCTTTTGTACATACACGCGGAATCACTCGGACATTAATGGCGTAGACATACACGCATACACGCGGATAGTTAAAAATGCGGATAGATAACACGCCACTTGACTTGAAAGTGGAGTGTATGTTTACGCAAAAATCATGATGTCATGTTGACAAATGAAATGTACAAGAGTTAGGCTAAGGTCTACAGGCTTATGGTGATATTTCGTTAAACAAGCGGATACTACAACGCCTTTAGGTCATTGGTCAGTGCACTAGGACACTGGTTACCAACCCCTGTCCTCCTGGACCACACATCTCTGGACATACTATATGGTTATCTAAATCAAAGCACATCTAAATCAACTCTTCAGCTTGCAAGTAGACTCCAAAACCTCTAACTGGTTTGGCAAACAAAGGAGATCTAAGATGTGTAGTATTGGGGTTATCAAGTACCAGGGTTCGGAAGCCCCTGCATAGACTCGAGCACATCATTTAGCATTTTTCCAATTGTGGCATCTACACATTTTCTTTGTTTTTCAAGCAGGATTACCCCAGCAGAGACAAAATATAGTTACCATATACTTGGCTCTCAAGCTTGAAGACTAGGTAATAAAAATAAGTTTTTTTGTAGTGGTTTTTACCACTTTACCAAGTTCACAAAGTTCTGTGCTCCCTTGAGGTCCAGTGTTCTAGTTTATCTTTAGTTTATTAGGTCTGAGATTGGACTCCCTCTAGCCCCATGCATCTTTACCAACGTGTTTGACTCTTTCACACTGTTTAAGGGCACACTTACAAGCATTATGGATGGTCATAAACCTAGAAAAGCCTCTCTTGCTCAAAGTAAATTGTGTTCATGTGGCTGCACTTGGATACTTATCAAGCATCCGCATTGCAACAGAAGAGGATAAGATTTCAGGAATAGCTTGAACCAATTCAGTCTGAGGACACTGGTGTCCTTTTGTCTTTGTCTGAGGCTGTTAACGGCAATGGCAGTGGAATAATTACTCCTTGGGTGATTTATTTGAAGTTGAATCCCTCCAGATATTTATGCAGATAAATCTTGATGCTTGATACTTACAGTACTGCACATCTGGAGGAACAAAACTCTCTCGATGGGTGGCTCAATGATAGGATAAAACACAAAGTTCATCACTACAGAGACAATTATTCATGAATGGAGCGTAGTGGCAATATGGGACATGACATCTTTCTCTCCGAAGTGTGGATATCAACTACTTCTAACTCTGTGCTGGTTGTTGGGATTTTCCAATGGTTGAAATCTCTTCCCTGAGATTGATGCTTATTTCTGGGCCTGTCGAAGGCACAGGCCTAGATTTGTTGCTGAAACCCACACCTGGGAGAGAGGATATTTGGAAGTAACAGTGTAGATTTGGGAAACAGATAAGGCATACAACTGTCATAGATAGGTTCACCTCAAAAGAAAATGCAGTGTCTGCTGTCCATTTTACAAAGAGAACCAGACATGCTACTAGAGTCCAGTCTGCTTTATACATTTCTACCCGTCAGACCGTATCCTCCCACTCTGAAAAGATCATATTGAGTTGGAGAGTGGCTCGGCTATGGCTGGGGAATCTATGGTTATTGGCAAAATGTTTGATGTTAAAAGAGATTTAATTTCTCTGGTATGATGGGAATTATTTCTTCCCAAATATATAATACCCACTGCATCAAACTGGTTTTTGCTAGTCTTGGAATTTGAAATCCAGCTTTTCATCATTTCCCCATCCAGGTCTGGGAGGAGAGATATGCTGTAGAGATATGGCAAGTCCTTTGTTTTCAGATCCACCAAGAGGTAGAGCAATTTGTCTTGCTGGTTAAGGCAGTCCAAACTCTGGCCTGGGGATTAATTTCAAATGGCCCGCAGCTAGTCTATTAAATAAATGTTGCCCGCCAGGCATAATTTAAAAAATCATGCAGTCTCACAATGTCAACACACAGTGAAAGCACTAGATTTTAGGCCTGGTGTACCAGTGTAAACAATGAGTGACAATTTGATAACTGATCAGCACTGCACATTTTCTGTTGCATATGGCCCAAAAAGCTAGCCTGGATGCCAGCCGAACTTAGCCCCGCCCACAGCATTTGAGGATGGGAAGTTCGGTCTGGACTTGATCCGTTGTGAAGCAAGTATGCCCGAAAACAAAGCTGTTCGGACCAATCAAATCACCACGGCGGGCTTTATATGATGATGGACAGACAATCAACCGTAACGTAATCATCCACATCACCAAAGAGCGCTTGGGTTAAATTAGTTTACAACAAAGATGGCCGCCACTGGAGAACTGAGATTCAGCCATCGCGTCTGTTATAGAAGATGCAGACAGCGCATTCATTTTTAAAGAGTAAAAGAGAACCGCGATCAAGGCCTTTGTCGATCGGAAAGATGTTTTTGCCGTCCTTCGGGATTCGGTTCGATCCAATTGAGTGCAGAGGCATTTTCTTCCTGGTTCAGGTTGAAACACCCATAATTACAGCCCAATGGAGCCAAATCAGACTCACATTCTGACTAGAGTCTGAGTATGATGACATCAGGCTACCAAAAAACAGCACAAGCTCAGAACCTGTTTACTTGCTGACCAATGTGACCAGTAAACAGCGCAGGGAGATCCAGGGAGACGCGTTCGAGTTTGGGACGGAGTGGGACTCATTTTCAGCCCTGGAGTTTCATGCCTTAGACCGGCCCACTTTCAGTTCCCGACTGATTATATTAAAATAATGTAATTAAAACCTCAGAATATAAGCAATAGTGCACTGTTCTGTACAGTCTTGTAATTCATTGTATTTTTCAAAAAATTTATTTTCTATTCAGTGCAATAGCCATACACAGGGTTTTATAAATACAGAGATCCCAAAAGTGATCTTTCTAGGGGGTTCGTGGGCATATTGTTTTTCCATTGTCAAAGAACATATGTATATCTGTGTTCAATAGGAATCCATTGTAATAAAGTTATTCTCATTCTGGGCACAGTATGCAACAGGCTATTGCTCTTCCTGCTCTCCTCTCTTATCGATATCTCCTTCCATCTCATCTCTTTATCTTTACCTGTAAATATCCCTTTCCCGAAGCTGAGCTTCAATTGATAGTCTTTGCAAACTGATTATTTATGTCGGTCGTTTAAAACTTCTATCGTAAAATAGCAGTTTACACTCACCGGCCACTTTATTAGGTACACCTGTCCAACTGCTCGTTAACGCTTAATTTCTAAGCAGCCAATCACATGGCAGCAACTCAGTGCATTTAGGCATGTAGACATGGTCAAGACAATCTCCTGCAGTTCAAAACGAGCATCAGTATGGGGAAGAAAGGTAATTTGAGTGACTTTGAACGTGGCATGATTGTTGGTGCCAGAAGGGCTGGTCTGAGTATTTCAGAAACTGCTAATCTACTGGGATTTTACTGGGAATCTACAGGAAACTGAGGCTACAATTTGCACAAGCTCATCGAAATTGGACAATAGAAGATTGGAAAAACGTTGCCTGGTCTGATGAGTCTCGATTTCTGCTGCGACATTCGGATGGTAGGGTCAGAATTTGGCGTCTACAACATGAAAGCATGGATCCATCCTGCCTTGTATCAACGGTTCAGGCTGGTGGTGGTGGTGTCATGGTGTGGGGAATATTTTCTTGGCACTCTTTGGGCCCCTTGGTACAATTGAGCATCGTTGCAACGCCACAGCCTACCTGAGTATTGTTGCTGACCATGTCCATCCCTCTATGACCACAATGTACCCAACTTCTGATGGCTACTTTCAGCAGGGATAATGCGCCATGTCATAAAGCTGGAATCATCTCAGACTGGTTTCTTGAACATGACAATGAGTTCGCTGTACTCAAATGGCCTCCACAGTCACCAGATCTCATTCCAATAGAGCATCTTTGGGATGTGGTGGAACAGGAGATTCGCATCATGGATGTGCAGCCGACAAATGCTGCGGCAACTGTGTGATGCCATCATGTCAATATGGACCAAACTCCCTGAGGAATGCTTCCAGCACCTTGTTGAATCTATGCCACGAAGAATTCAGGCAGTTCTGAAGGCAAAAGGGGTTCCAACCCGTTACTAGCATGGGTACCTAGTAAAGTGGCCGGTGAGTGTAGTTTAGCCACTTGCATCTTATTACTCGTGAAGTGTCGCGTTGGGATTCTTGCCTGGCTCGCGTTTCTGTGAAAATCCTGCTTTGATTCGGTCATCTCAAACATTTTGCCATTGCCGACGAGTGGTTTTTGAGTGCTGATGATGAGGTCAGTTGGGCTGCGCTGTCACTGGAGCCCATAGGGAAACCAGTCAACCCAGTGCCGTGACAACACCGGCCCCCCTGGCCAATAAAACAGACCGGCCCACCGGGATTTCTCCGGTGCTCCCGATTAGCCAGTCTGGGCCTGGACAAAGTCTCCCAATACAAACCAAAAATATCTCGGTATTGAAACTAGTTTAAAGCCAGATGAAACCGCCCTGACATTCTCAACAACACTAATGAGGGAAACAGGAGACAACAATTCAGTCAGAATGCCTTTCAATCCACAAATCAGCAACATTTACCATGGATTTACTGAAGTAACACTACTGTCTGTGGCAGAAATGAGCTATGCAGGAGCTATTCATATCGAATTGTATTATATTATTAATATACAGTATATACATTATTAATGTAGACATTAAATGTATGAAAGGAGTAATGAAATATAGGTCAAACTAAAGACACTTTTTAATTTGTTATAAGTTTTGTGAATTTGTATTTATACTAAATGTATTTATAATGAGCCTAATGAGCGTGCAAATTCAAACATTAAGCTTCCCACAGCGCACCGGTAAAAGATTTTTTATATATTTTATAAGATATTTTAATAATGTTTTGGTAATGTTTTCGGCTGCAGCGATTAACTCAACGATGGTGACTCGTCAGTCTCCGCCTATGTGCTCGTTTCAGACGGACTACATTATCGGAGAATATTTATTTTCCATTGGAATCCGTTCATTCAAATGTAAAAAATAAAATAGCCACTTTTCCGAGTTTTATTGTCTGCGACTAAACAACTGATAAAATGTAGGTCAACTAAGCCTTTAAGACTAACGGTTAGTCGACTATTAGGGGGCAGCCTCATATATATATATATATATATATATATATATATATGGCCCCTTTAAAATAATGGGTTAGGGGAAGCAATCAAAATGTACTGTAAATTAGAAGACATCCAGGGGTCAGAGGTCATTCTTCCTCCTCAGTCCCATTTAGACCTCAATAGACGATCTGTTCACTGGCCTGGTGAAATCATTAAAGCCTATACGGTGCTAGAAGCAGCATCTTGAAAATTACTCACCCTCTTGTTGTCCCATACCTGCATGACTTTTTAGGAATGTAGATGTGTTGGTGAGCTTAGAAAGTTGACTAAATGAGAACTACTAGTTAGCTACAATTGTAACCTCAGTTCACTGAGAAACGTCACACAAATGGCCTCCTTGCCCTCGGCTTACAGAAGAGCAGGTTTTGAATGAGTTAGTGGCCTAATGTTTGAATTGAGGGGTTTATGAACTGTCAAACAGATGTACGTCCCATGAGAGTCTGCACCGTCCCCTACCGCACTCAGAGAACTTGGGTTACAACCATAACGTTGAGCTATTTCTAAAAAGGTCACACTGACAGGATGTTTTGCAGAGGGAATGTAAAGCAGCACTGCATGCAAAGGTTGGAGAGAACTACAGCATGATTATGTCATAGTGTAGTACGAAGATAACACCGAAGTGAGGGTTCTGCTTACTTTAGCACTGTGTGTACTGGGATAGTGACTGGACCTGGGGGTGAACACAAGAGCCAGACACATATTTAACCAAACACACCACCAGAGTTACTCACACACATGCCTCATTAACAGATAAGCATGCCAACATCACCGAAAACCATTTCCAATTCATTGCAGCTGACCTTACTAAGGAATGAAAAAGAGCATCTGTGGATTTGTTGATTATATATTAGAAAATTATTTTGCCTTGTCCCTCAGTTTAAAAAAAAGAAATCTGGGGCAGAATTAAATGTCTTGTATCTAACATTAAACCTGTGTTTGTTAGTCTTAATTAATGAACCAAATAAATGAATTCCAACAAAAGCAACATTTATGAGGGAATAAAACAGAAATGGCCTGTCCCATTCACTCGCATGCTTTTCTCGTCTATAGTGATCCATTACAAATGCACAAAGTCCTTTAAACTATGACTGATATGCCGTTAAAGCTTCGGGAAGAGTTTAGTGGTTTATAATGGATTCCACTTGAGTCAAATGTCAGGCCTTCAGAGCGTTTGGGCAGGCGGTCACCTATGATGTGATGGCTCTGGTTAAGCACTGAGTAATGAGGTTGTTCAGAGGGCAAGTGGTCATGGTGTGAAGGTTGAGGAAACGTACACACACTAAACTCTCTCAGCTGCTTTAAAACTGCGTGGCAAACTCACTTAACAACTGAGCTACTTCTGCATACATGCAACCACTCTTTGACATTTTATGCTATGTACTCTAAAACTCAGTTATTGTATGATTAGTGATTTCAAGCAAACTGCATTTAGCACAGATTGTTAGGCTGTGATGGCACCGTTACCTGATTTGTATAATTCTAGTGAAATTAAAGGAGTAGTTCACTTTTAAAAAAAACTTTTGCTAATAATCTACTCACCCCATGTCATCCAAGATGTCCATGTCTTTCTTTCTTCAGTCGAAAAGAAATTAAGGTTTTTTGATGAAAACATTCAGGATTTTCTCCATATAATGGACTTCAAATGGGTCCAAACGGTTTCCAAAAGACAGTTTCAGTGCAAACTACAAACTGTTAAAAGGGCTTTAAACGATTCCAGACGATGAATAAGGGTCTTTATCAAGCGAAACGATCGCTCATTTAATAAATAAATAACAAAGTTTACGTTTTATAAGCTCAAATGCTCGCCTTGCTCTGTTCTGTGATGAGCGTTCATGACTCTCCTGTTAGAAATCATTCATCAAAATGAACAAATCTTTTTCCAAGTCAATTTGTTCATTTCGTTCGTTGAATGAACCATTCGCTTGATAAGACCCTTATTCATTGTCTGGAATCGTTTAAAGCCCTTTGAACAGTTTGTAGTTTGTACTGAAACTGTCTTTTGGTCCTTGAACCATTTGGACCCCATTGAAGTCCATTATATGGAGAAAATCCTGGAATGTTTTCATTAAAAATCTTAATTTCTTTCGACTGAAGAGAAAGAAAGACGTGGACATCTTGGATGACATGGGGTGAGTAAATTATCAGCAAAAGATTTTTAGAGTGAACTACTCCTGAAAAACTTTTTATTTTAACTTAAACTTTTTTTTTTTTAAATGAGCGATCGTTTCGCTAGATAAGACCCTTATTCATCGTCTGGTGTCGTTTAAAGCCCTTTGAAGCTGCATTGAAACTCTAATTTGGACCTTGATCCGTTTGGAACCCATTGAAGTCCATTATATGGAGAAAATCCTGAAATGTTTTCATCAAAAACCTTAAAAAACTGTGGGGAAAAAAAACTGTTTCCATTGCAGTTTTGCAAAATATTCCTTTTTCGAATTGCCTGAAAACCACCTCACATGAGCGTAAAAAACGTTTTGCGATATATGGGAGGTTTTGCGAAATTGACGTGTTTTCCATTGGGTGTATTTTCAATTCACGATTTTAATTTGTGTAATTTGAATGTTAATGGAAACGCTAGTGTAGAGCTGCACGATTCTGGATAAATTGAGAATAACGATTTTTTTTGGTTTCAAAAATGATTGTGAATCTTCCACAATTTTGAACAGACAACTAAACAAAATATCATGTAATTTACTAGAGTTTGCTGCAGTCTATTTAAAAAAAGTTAATTAATAGTAAATAGTAAATTAATTATTTAACAAAAAAACTCGGAACTCACTCAGAAAGACTTCATTTGTTTCATTACCGAATCAATCAGCGTTTTTGAATGAAATTCTTGAATAAAAGATTCAATGACAAACACATGTTTAACAGCCAGTTGTTGTCGCCTAGTAATGATGTAATTGATACAATCTTTATTTGAAACATCGAGTTACTTCAAAAGGTGATTTGCACTATTTTGGTCGCAACCATCAGTGTTTATATCCGAACTATAAACTTTTATCCCAATACTTCTTCTTTTTTAAACAATTGTAACAGAAATAATGATTCTGTGTGGCTGAAAACACTGTTTGTCAAACTTTTTAATACCAAAGCACGACAACTACTCTCTTTGGATCTTGAATTGAGAACGGGATTAATCGTGCAGCTCTAAGACTAGCAGTGTGTGTGTGTGTGTGTGTGTGTTGAAGATGTACCTGCTGTTGCAATTTTGCATCTTTGCTGACACTTTTAGTCCTCCATCTTCTGCTGACACGCTTTTCTTTCTTTGTCAAATCTACACAGTTACTCTAAATGACATGGACACAAACACACACACACACAGCAAAGGGGTGAGAGGGTTAATAGCAGAAAACTGAAGCAATGACTCCATCGCTGTGGCAAAAGAAGATGAGATGCTGTAAATGAGCAGGCTGGGTCTCCGTATGCAGAAGGAATGATGGGAATAAGTGCAAATGAAGGAGGAATCATAATGTTGTGTTTGAGGAGTTGAATTTAGTTTGAGTAAAAAATACTATTTATATATTATGATAAACAGAGCTTCATTTTCAACTAATTCCCATATTTCATCAGATATCTGGCACAGAGAGATACTTTCTTAATTCTGAAAGTTTCATCATCATTATGAGAAAGTCTTGGCTTGGCCTGAAAGATATCTTGCATCTGCATGTTAAATGTCATATTACAAGGGTTTGCAAGCAGTGTTGGGGAAAGTTACTTTAAAAAACTAATGCATTACAATATTGAGTTACTCCCAAAAAAGTAACTAATTGTGTTACTTAGTTACTTTTTATGAAAAGTAATGCATTACATTTGCGTTCTACTTTTCTCACCTGGGCTGGGCTTGCTTGGTTGTTGTTTTTACTAACATTAAAAAAAGGTTATATTTTGGCCAAATGTTAAGACCTCAGGCTGAAGGAAGTGTACAAACAAACCTCTCAGCTGTTATCATATCTGGATTACAGAACAACAGGAGACAGGACAAGAGAGTTCAATACCCTTATTTCTAAATCTCTAAATCTAATCTAAAGTCATTTTTGCTTATTAGTATGGTTAAATGTCAGCAAAGACATTGGTTAATAAAGTAAGATTAAATACATAAAGTATATTTGTTTAATTTAATATAGTTAATCATAAAATTATGATATTGCATTTTAGTGTTTTTATTCATTTTGAGGAATTCTAGATGTTTTCGTGCAAGCAGAGATGAGTAAATGCTGTGTTTCACGTTTCAGTAGATACTGGACCAGATATTCGGATATTCATTCAGTGGGTTGGTATTCAATTTGAAAATGTGACATTGGAATAATTCTTTTTTTTCTTGTTTTTTTTTTGCACACCTGGTATCCCACTCTGAAACGGTTCTCAGTTCGCGCTTGAATATGTTTTATCGTATAAAATCTGGTGAAATATAAAACTAAACATACTGTATATCTTCGTCATATAGCTTATTTAATAAATATATTTGCTTCTTCTTGGGCTACTGAAAGTGTTCCTGCAACGGTCTCCGGCTGAGAGCGCAGAACAGCGCAGAAAACAGTGGAGTTTGTATGGACAGAAGGGCATGCCTGTGCTTGTATTTTGGGTTAAGCTGTGTTGATTTGACATTGTGGAAAATAGAATAATAGAAACAAAATGTATTATGCTTTTTACCCGTTATTATAAATCTAAATTAATCTACAGCAAGACTTTGAGATTTTACTGGATTAAAGTTATTTGTTTTTATTAATTTAAATTTCATTTTTGTGTTTTATTTTATTTAAATTTCGTTTTTATTAATTAAAATTTTGTTTTTATTAATTTAAATTTCATTTTTGTGTTTTATTTTATTTAAATTTCGTTTTTATTAATTAAAATTTCGTTTTTATTAATTTAAATTTCATTTTTGTGTTTTATTTTATTTAAATTTCATTTTTGTGTTTTTATTTTATTTAAATTTCATTTTTGTGTTTTATTTTATTTCAATTTCATTTTTATTAATTTAAGTTTCATTTTTATTAATTTAAATTTCATTTTTGTGTTTTATTTATTTAAATTTCACTTTTGTGTTTTATTTTATTTAAATTTCATTTTTATTAATTTAAATTTCATTTTTGTGTTTTATTTTATTTAAATTTCATTTTTTAAATTTCGTTTTTATTAATTTACATTTCATTTTTGTGTTTTATTTTTATTTAAATTTCATTTTTGTGTTTAATTTTATTTAAATTTCATTTTTGTGTTTTATTTTATTTTAAATTTTGTGATTTTTTTTGTTTTATTTATTTAAATTTTGTTTTTATTCATTTAAATCTACCCTACTTTGTCAGTGAGAAGACTATACCTTATTAAAAATATTGCTTAAGTTAAAAGACCCGTGTGTGCGTGTATTTTATATCACTAATGCAGTGTCCGTTCGCGGAGCATATAATCCCTGCACGCATGAGGCGGCGCGCACCGCTTCTTTATATAAATCTATCCAACTTTGTCCGATATTTGTTAGTGAGTTATAAGTTAACAGACCTGTGTGTGTGTGTTTTGCAGTGTCCGCTCTTGGAGCATACGTTCTGCTCATGTGAGGCGCGGATGCTTCCCGCTCACGCTGTTCTGTAATTTATTAAAAGTTTATCAATTCTGAACGTGTCACGTCTCGCCTGTCTATCTATCACCATATAGAGATTTCTAAAGCTTTGAATATTAAGATCAAAAAATGGTATTCGGACTCAGCCCTAATGTTTAGTCTAGAACTAAAAAAAAACATCATGTTTACACAGACACACCCCGCACACAACACCTCCTCGCTTTATTTCTCTCAACATACATGTGGACAGGAGAGCTGTCAGTCTATAAATGTGAAAAAGTAAATTAGATATTTTGTTGTAAATTGATAAAGTAATGCATTACTTTACTAGTTACTTGAAAAAGTAATCTGATTACGTAACTCAAGTTACTTATAATGACTTACCCCCAACACTGTTTGCAAGACTACTCTCTTTTTTTCTAGCCGACAAGATAAAAAGTCGACTTGTCAATATTCAGCTAATGATTCACAGTGTGTGTGCTATGATGAGCGATTCCTTTTACTTGTACACCCGTCTGCACTGCTGTAAACCGTCCAGCAGAGCATTGATATAAACACAGCTGCATATATGTGAAGTGAATTCATACAGACAAGACAAAAACATCAGATTCGTGTTCGGATGTCAAACCTGTGCATTAGGTTAGCAGTGTAAGAGAAACACAGATACACTCACACACACCATGAGGAAGCCGTTTAATGTGGAGACCTGGGCTAATGAACACAGATGCTGAGTGTGTGCATGTACCTGCATGTCAGTGAAATTGGGAGCTGACTGAGTCCTTTGTAGGATCTCCAGACTTTGCAGGAGTTGATTCAACTCTAACAGACTAGACTGGCAGTAGGCGAGCTCTGAAACACACAAACACACACACCGATAAGACTCAAATGGAGTTTTTGTAAATAAGACAGAGGATCAGTCTTCAGGAACAATCTTGCACAAAAGTAAACAAATATATTTTACATTTTTTGTAAAGAAGAAAATATCAAAGCTAGATCTGAATCACTGTCATTAAGGAATAACATCATGTGGGCGTTTGAATTGATTTTTACAATTAATCTTGCAGCTCTAAATAAATTAATAAATATATACAACATACAAATTATAATTATATGCATATATATATATATATATATGTGGTAAAGTGTGACTGACATCTTCATGAGAGGTTTAGTGAGATGAGCCATATAATTAAAACCTAATTATTCATAATGAATTGTGTGTTACCTTCTGCACACTTGTCCATCTCCTCTGTACTCCTTTAACCAGGCCGCCACTTTACTCTGTCCATTACTGCAGGATGGAGGCAGGTGCCAGGGCAGACTGGTGGGCTTACTCTGCTGAAACACACACACACACACACACACACACACACACACACACACGTTTAATAATGCTTGACATTTATATTAGTAATAGACTAGTTGCTGTCTATGGTATTTTTAAACAAACGTTCCCCTTGTGTTTGTGTTCTTCAGCCTGTTAATTTGTGTTCATGTTTTTTTTTTTTTTTTCTTATTGGAAACAAAATTAGGAATGAATAAGATTGATAAGTAGATAAGTAGAAATCTAAAGTAGATTTCTTTACATGCCAGAAAGAAGCCAGGCCTAAATGGGAATAAATTGCATGCAATAAGATCAGGAATATGTATGACAAATAAAGCCTAATATTCATGCTGACTTCTAATGAAGCGTACAGGTGAAACTCGAGAAATTAGAATATCGTGCAAAAGTTTATGCGAATGCGTTTATGAGATTATTATGCGATCACATGATTTAGTGCATAATCAGCCAAAGTCCACAGATTTCTGTGCAAAATATGCGGGTCTTGCATGATTTCATAATCCTTGCATTTTCGTTGCAAAAAAGTTTGCTTCACACAAGAGCAGACATTTCCCGCTGTTGCCATGGGAACGTTACGAAGTGACGTGATTACGTGATGTGAACATCATTGAAAAGCTGTAAAACAGGAGCACGCTTTAATTTTTTATATTTTATTTATTCATTTTTACAGAAGTTGTAGCATTTCCCTTTTGTAAAGCTACAGAACTTGTTTGACCCATCCATGTTTTGTAAGTTTGATGTGTTTATTAAGGTCTGAAATAAAAAAGATGAAATATTCCAGCACTTTCTGTGATGTATATGCTTGCTTATCATAGGAAGTAATAAGAAATGCAATTTTTGCAAGTTCCAGCAATTCCATCACATAAAAATCCTGCATATTCCACCGCATTTTTAAAGAAAACGGGCTACATAATCAAGGATTTTCCCCTGCAACAATCACAAAAAAAATATTTTTTTTTTCTGGAAGGACTGAGTAATTCAACTTAAAAGGTGAAACTAATATACTATATAGACTCATTATATGCAAAATGAGATATTTCAAGCCTTTATTTGTCATAATTTTGATAATTATGGCTTAAAGCTTATACCTTTTCACAATATTCTAATTTTGACTTCTGGGTTTTCATAAGCTATAAGCCATAATCATCAAAAGTATAACAAATAAAGGCTTGAAATATCTCACTTTGCATATAATGAGTCTATATAATATATCAGTTTCACATTTTAAGTTGAATTACTGAAATTTTGCAGGATATTGTAATTTTTCGAGTGTCACCTGTAATTACATCAGACAATCCCTAAAGGATGTGGGGCACAGAAACAGAGGGGTCGTGACCTTGCTTTGGTGTGTGCTGGAGGGGTGTTCTGCGGAGACTCTGCGCGCTCGACGCAGGGAACGTCCGCAGCGTGCACGTCCCGAGGAGAGCGGACGATCTCGTTCTACGGAACAAGCGATGGTGACGCAGCTTGCACACCCAGAGGTCAAACACATCTGGAGACTTCACCTTGGAGGAGACAGACAGGTCACAGCATCCACAACAAATCATGAAGGCATCAGCTTTACACCACAGAAAGGAATTAAATAAACCCCAGAGACGTAAGAGTGCCTGAAGTTGAAGAAACACCGGTTCTCTCGCAGTATTTCAGTGAACGCAGACACACACACCTTCAGATGGTAGATGTGCTCTTCTGTGTCCAGGTCTATGCGGCGAGCTCTTTTCTGATGGACATCACAGACAGACCCACATCTATACAGCCATGGAGCTTCCCTTTCTGAATCTGACACACACACACACACACACACACACATCATATAAATATATATATTTATTTTCATGCAGTATGTCCCAGACATTTCAGAGAGTCAGACTGGTTTTCTGACATTGTTTCTCTTCTGTTAATAAAATAAAAGACGTAGGGTTATTAAGGGGCAGAGAACACACTGAGTGTGTGTGAGTCTGAGTCATGCTACAGCGAGAGCTGACAGCAAATCACAGCGCAGCGTCTCTCTGACCTGACACAACTCATCATCATTCAGAGCAGCGCGCCCGCAGGAAGTGCTCGATGCAGTGTTCACAACACACACACTCACAACCCCGAACACACTCACAACTTCAACCCCGAACACACTCACAACCCCGAACACACTCACAACCCCGAACACACTCACCACCCCGAACACACTCACGTCCCTGAACACACTCACAACCCCGAACACACTCACAACCCCGAACACACTCACATCCCTGAACACACTCACAACCCCGACACACTCACAACCCCGAACACACTCACCACCCCGAACACACTCACGTCCCTGAACACACTCACGCCCCGAACACACTCACAACCCCGAACACACTCACCACCCCGAACACACTCACGTCCCTGAACACACTCACGATCCCCGAACACACTCACATCCCCGAACACACTCACAACCCCGAACACACTCACAACCCCGAACACACTCACAACCCCGAACACACTCACGTCCCCGAACACACTCAGAACCCCGAACACACTCACCACCTCGAACACACTCACGTCCCCGAACACACTCACAACCCCGCGTCCCTCGAACACACTCACAACCCCGAACACACTCACAACCCCGAACACACTCACAACCCCGAACACACTCACGTCCCTGAACACACTCACGTCCCTGAACACACTCACAACCCGCGTCCCCGAACACACTCACGTCCCCGAACACACTCAGAACCCCGAACACACTCACACACCCCGAACACACTCACGTCCCTGAACACACTCACAACCCCGAACACACTCACAACCCCGAACACACTCACAACCCCGAACACACTCACCACCCCGAACACACTCACGTCCCTGAACACACTCAGAACCCCGAACACACTCACAACCCCCAAACACACTCACGCCCCCGAACACACTCAGAACCCCGAACACACTCACAACCCCCAACACACTCACGTCCCCGAACACACTCACAACCCCGAACACACTCACAACCCCGAACACACTCACAACCCCGAACACACTCACGTCCCCAGAACACACTCACAACCCCGAACACACTCACAACCCCGAACACACTCACAACCCCCAAAACACTCACAACCCCGAACACACTCACGCCCCCGAACACACTCACAACCCCAAACACACTCACAACCCCGAACACACTCACAACCCCGAACACACTCACAACCCCGAACACACTCACACCCCCGAACACACTCACAACCCCGAACACACTCACAACCCCGAACACACTCACAACCCCGAACACACTCACAACCCCGAACACACTCACAACCCCGAACACACTAACAACCCCCGAACACACTAACAACCCCGAACACACTCACGACCCCGAACACACTCACAACCCCGAACACACTCACAACCCCGAACACACTCACAACCCCGAACACACTCAACAACCCCCAAACACACTCACAACCCCCGAACACACTCACATCCCCGAACACACTCACAACCCCGAACACACTCACAACCCCTGAACACACTCACAACCCCCAAACACACTCACATCCCCGAACACACTCACGTCCCCGAACACACTCACGTCCCCGAACACACTCACAATCCCCAAACACACTCACATCCCCGAACACACTCACGTCCCCGAACACACTCACGACCCCGAACACACTCACGACCCCGAACACACTCACAACCCCGAACACACTCACGACCCCGAACACACTCACAACCCCGAACACACTCACAACCCCGAACACACTCACAACCCCGGAACACACTCACAACCCCGAACACACTCACAACCCCAAACACACTCACAACCCCAAACACACTCACAACCCCAAAACACTCACAACCCCGAACACACTCACAACCCCGAACACACTCACAACCCCGAACACACTCACATACCCCGAACACACTCACAACCCCGAACACACTCACATCCCCGAACACACTCACAACCCCGAACACACTCACAACCCCCAACACACTCACATACCCCAAACACACTCACATCCCCGAACACACTCACATTCACAACCCGAACACACTCACAACCCCAGAACACACTCACAACCCCGAACACACTCACAACCCCCAAACACACTCACAACCCCGAACACACTCACAACCCCGAACACACTCACAACCCCGAACACACTCACAACCCCCAAACACACTCACAACCCCGAACACACTCACGCCCCGAACACACTCACAACCCCGAACACACTCACAACCCTGAACACACTCACAACCCCCGAACACACTCACGTCCCCGAACACACTCACAACCCCGAACACACTCACAACCCCGAACACACTCACAACCCCGAACACACTCACAACCCCGAACACACTCACAACCCCAAACACACTCACAACCCCGAACACACTCACAACCCCGAACACACTCACACTCACAACCCCGAACACACTCACAACCCCGAACACACTCACAACACCCAACACACTCACATCACAACCCGAACACACTCACATCCCCGAACACACTCACATCCCCGAACACACTCACATTCACAACCCCGAACACACTCACAACCCCGAACACACTCACATCCCCGAACACACTCACATGCCCGAACACACTCACGCCCCCGAACACACTCACCACCCCCGAACACACTCACAACCCCGAACACACTCACAACCCCAAACACACTCACAACCCCCTGAACACACTCACAACCCCCGAAACACTCACGACCCCGAACACACTCACGACCCCGAACACACTCACATCCCCGAACACACTCACATCCCCGAACACACTCACAACCCCGAACACACTCACAACCCCGAACACACTCACGACCCCGAACACACTCACGACCCCGAACACACTCACATCCCCGAACACACTCACAATCCCGAACACACTCACAACCCCGAACACACTCACAACCCCCCGAACACACTCACAACCCCGAACACACTCACAACCCCCGAACACACTCACAAGCCCGAACACACTCACCATCCCCGAACACACTCACAACCCCCAAACACACTCACAACCCCGAACACACTCACGACCCCGAACACACTCACATCCCCGAACACACTCACAACCCCGAACACACTCACAACCCCGAACACACTCACAACCCCGAACACACTCACGACCCCGAACACACTCACGTCCCCCGAACACACTCACAACCCCGAACACACTCACAACCCCGAACACACTCACAACCCCGAACACACTCACAACCCCGAACACACTCACAACCCCTAAACACACTCACAACCCCGAACACACTCACAACCCCGAACACACTCACAACCCCGAACACACTCACAACCCCCGAACACACTCACAACCCCGAACACACTCACAACCCCGAACACACTCACAACCCCGAACACACTCACAACCCCGAACACACTCACAACCCCGAACACACTCACAACCCCGAACACACTCACAACCCCGAACACACTCACAACCCCGAACACACTCACAACCCCGAACACACTCACAACCCCGAACACACTCACAACCCTCGAACACACTCACAACCCCGAACACACTCACAACCCCGAACACACTCACAACCCCCAAAACACTCACAACCCCGAACACACTCACAACCCCGAACACACTCACAACCCCCAAAACACTCACAACCCCGAACACACTAACAACCCCGAACACACTCACATTCACAACCCTCGAACACACTCAAAACCCCGAACACACTCACAACCCCGAACACACTCACAACCCCGAACACACTCACGTCCACAGGAGACTTGGAGTACTTCAGGATCCCGTGATCCAGAACGAAAAACCGCTGTGCAGAAGACAGAAGGAAACAGTATTAGTCCAATGAATATTTACTGTAAATACATATAATAAGCAATAAAGGGTGAAATATAAGAAAAATAAATCAATGGAATTTTAAATACTATTAATATTCAAACAAATAAGCTTTTTATCGGTCATTAACAGCAAGATTCGGTACAATGAAAGTGCAGGACTTTTCAAGCACTAATTCTTTTTAGATTTCAAGGACTACAATTAGCACTTATCAAACAATATCTTTCTTATAATTTTTTTTTTTTTCATTTTTTGTTTTACTCAAATTACATACATTTATATATATATATATATATATATATATATATATATATATAATCTGATGTTTCAAGATCACTCCATTGACCAGCACTGTCAGGCATGACAATGACCTGAAGAATGAAAGTTGTATTATATACTAGTCATGAAACTTAATGTGATGTGAAATAGCTCTATATCTCCGACAGGCTGCAGTGTTAATTTTATGTGAAAAGAAAGTGGGTTTTTTTTTTTCTCCAAAAAATGTAACACTGATCTAGTGTATTTCAATAATTCAAGCACTTTTCAAGTTCCTCTTCAAAAATATGGCTCTTTTCTTCAGATACTGGAGGAAATGGGATTGTTACATACAAAAAATAATAAATAATAATTAGTAGACTTTTAGAACTGCACCACAAGTTCTGCTTGTATCACTTAGTCGCTGACTCCTTGTAAGACCTCATGTATTAATGGTTGTGTTCTTGTTGTTAATTTTTTTCTTTACTTTTTTCCCTCCTTGATGCGTAGAAAAAGGAAAAACTGGTAAAACAAAAAACAAAAGGTAAAAAAAAAAAAAACCCTGTTAGCAAGGGTTTTCCAGGACTTAAGTTTCAAAAAGTTGGATTCAACACTTTAAACACCTTGGGTCTCATTCATGAAACACGAGCAGAACGAATTTTTGTGTAAATCGTGTGTAAAGTGGTTCTGGCGTAAATTTTCGGATTCATTAAAATGTTCGTATTTTCCAAATGTTAGTTGGTACGCAAGAAATCTACACCTGCTCCCAGCCACGCGTAAATGGTGTGCTAAACATCCGAACGTTTTACTCATTAATAAGGCTGCGTTTTAATTCACCTTAGAATCGGGTAGGCTACATATTTAAACAGCATTTTGAAAAAAATATTTTATATAGTAGCCTATATTATATAGTATAGTATTTTATATATTTTATATATAAAAACGTTTGTTTTTTTTTTACATCTATTATGAGAGCATAAATGCGACTTTTTATCACACAATTGCGTGTTATAATTGCGACATATAAAGTCAGAATTGCGAGTTATCAGGCTAATTCTAAGGGGGAAAAAATCCTAACTTTCCCCTAACCCCTCAGAATAGTTTAAATCTCACAATTCTTACTTTATAGCCTATCATGCATTTCTGACTTTATATCACGCAATTGCGAACTGTCACGCAATTTCTGAATTTATATTTCGTAATTCTGACTTTACATCTCGCAATTCTGAGAAATAAAGTCAGAATTGCAAGATGTAAACTCGCAATTGTGAGAAAAAAAAGTCAAAATTGTGAGATAAAAAGTCGCAATTACCTTTTTTATTTTTCATTCTATGGCGGAAACAAGCTTTCATAAGTAATAGCAGATCTGGTGATCGATGGTGGTCCTTCTCCAGTTTGAATACGATTTTTTAACTCATTTGTTTTTTGCTGTCAAGCTTAATGTCGAACCATTTTCTTCTCACTTCTGGGACTGTTCGATTAACAGATGAAACTCCATTAACTGCATCTGTAATATGCTGCCAAGCTTTCTTTTTTAGGACCTGATAGGCCACTATATACGCTTGAAAATAAAAGTGGCGTTTTGAATGAACTTCTGATAATAAAACTTCAATTTCTGCATCCGAGAAATCCTTCTTTTTCATTCGCATTCATGTTATTATATGCCTATATATAGTTGTCAGTCGAATATAATGGGCGGGATTTATGGTAATTGAGAATGAACGTGCACGCGCATCCCATTTACGACTGGTTGGAATTCACTAACACACACACACATTTCACGATCACATCTGACGTTTACGAAGTATTTGTGAATCAGGAGAAGAGTTTTCGGGAAGATCTCTTTACGCGCAAATCACTCTCATATTTACTCGTATATTTACGAATGTTTCATGAATGAGACCCCTTGTACGAACCCTGTAAACAGATTGCTGGTCTTAAGTGGTTTAAGCTGGTTTAGCTGGTCTCCCAGCCTGTAAAACTCCCAAACTCACTAAAATCAGTGAATCAGAGCAGCAGGATCAGACTGGTTTGTTGGTTTTCGCCTCTCACCTTGTGCCAGCCCTTCAGGGGCCATTTCCTCCGCTTCAGCATGAAGCCCTCGTGCTTCTCTGGCCTCTGCACATGAGATCTGCCCGACCTCAGGCCTTCGAGTGATCTCCCAGCTATCCGTCTCCTACACAGGGACACCATCAGATATAAGAAAACCAAACCAGTGCAAATGTCAAAGCCATTAATGTCCAACAAACAGCTCAAAATCATTCATAAACACCAATAATAAACATGAGACAGGCATACTGGGAGAGTTAGAATAAATGAATGAATAATGAATGAATGAATGAATGAATGAATGAATGAATGAATGAATGAATGAATGAATGAATGAATGAATATACATGTAGTCCCATTACGACATGAAGTGAAATTCTGTTATACAATTATCGCAGTGGTTTATGAGATGCTTTGTTGATTGCTCAAGATGATTGTATGATTTTGTGAATATCATGCTCTAACTTTTGGAAATTGTGGTATGAGAATAATTTCTGTTTTGACTGAAGTACACTGAGTGCTTTAGAGAAACAAAAACCAAAAAGAGTAATGCAATCATATCTTTTATGTTAAAATGGTTGGTGTTGTTAAAACTGTGTGTAGTTCTCGGACAAATGATAGATACATTTCATGATTACCACCGTCACACACAGTCCTGATTTAGCAGTCAATATTAGTTTGTGAAAAAAAAAACTAAAAAACAAACAAACAAAAACGCGTTTAGACTGAAAGTGTTTACAGCTAATTTCAACTGACTGATCAAAAAGCCAAACTCATTAGAAACATCATTAAACAGACATCAGACCAGTGAGGCTTGACTGACTGAACGCTGTTATCTAGAAACACACAAAGCATGAGTTGGGAGAAAAGTATTTGATTTTATTGCATACACTTTTAGAAGAAACGTCATGTGTACACATCACTTTCAGAATAAGTTGCATATTCTGGTTGTTTTATTCTTGCAAATGCATTATTGAAATATTCCTTATTAGCCTGGATGTCCTGAATAAAGTGTGTGAACAACTGCAGATGAATGTTAACTCTGGGAAACACAGTCGCATTAAATGGAGACATGTAGCCTATGTTTAATAATGAACATGGTCCCTTACAAACGAATACAAGTAAATAGAATAAATAAATCAAAATGCCATTTTAAAATCTCATCACTAAACATACATCAAATAGCAAAAGAACTAAGTTTCTTTATATATTATTAAATCATTGGCATGAATAATTTAACTGTTAATAAATTAATAATTTAAATCATTGGCATGAATAAGTAAAAAAACTGTAATTCAATTACAGTCAAAGGTTTATTTTAAGTATAAAAATGAATACTAAAATAGTTAATTTAAACTAAACTTAGTAAGTAGTAGTTAATTGAGACTTCAAAGTGCAAATTCATAAACTAAAAAAGAAGTAGAGAGTAAATTAGCGTTACTTGCCGTGTAGTTGCAATACAAAAGAAAAACCTGGATGTAAACTATAGTTTCACTTAAAATACGAGTAAAAGCACACTTTTATAAACTAAAAAAGTGGGCCAAGAATAACTAAAATGATACACATACAAGTACACTAGTACAGGGATGTTTGTATACTTGCTACATAAACTGCACTCAGAATATATACCTGGACGTTACCAACGTTTACTTAAAGTCTACCATGAAATCACAATTTATGATTATTATTTTTATAGAATACTACAGTAATTATTATAAATTATTTATCCATGCATTTATCCTACAGCATCTCTTCTTTTCTTTGAGGATGAGGCGGAGCTACCTGTCACTCACATGAGATCCACCAATAGCAAGCCACAACCATCCAATCACTGCCCGCCCACATTTGTTCTTGTTCGTAAAGCCCATGACTCAGATATTAGTCACAATAAGGAAGTTCCTGCTTCCGTTTGAACTGAACTTAAAGGGGACATATCATGCAAAATCCACTTTTTTAGCCCTTAAATACATTTTGATGTAGATTTGGAGTGTTTATAAGTACAGAAAAGATGAAATTATTCTCTTCAGGTGCTTCGTTTATATCTTTATATGCTGTGTTGGTCATATTTTTCAACCTGTTCAGATTTTTCTGTTGTCTATGACGTTTTTTGAGCAAGTACGCCACCGTATTTGCAGCGGAACTGACAAATAAGGACATTGACTACCGGTCCAACACTACGAGCAATCCGCCATTATTATTTCTCGCTCCGATTTTGTAGTCCAAGCTCAATGATGCAGAAGTTACGAGAGGGCTAGTCAAAATGTTCGGTTGTTGGATGTAGTGACCTGAAGCACTTCAAGGATCCCCACTTCAACAACCTTTTTCAAATCGCTCGCTCTGGCTCGAATATATAAGGCTTGGTGGACAAGTCTTCCGTTGTTGACATTTTGTTAACGTGTGAATAAAAATGTTCTTTGAATCTATAGTAATCATATCTCTTATCAAACTACAATAATGGCCGAACGCGGAGAGTTGAACCTGAGTTGAGCTGACTGTGAACTCAGCGACCCGGAGAGTGGGCGGGGAAAGACGTACGCCTTTTTATTTAAAGGGGCCGCATTGAAACGACTTGCTCACAGAAGCACATCAGAAAAGGGGTAGAAAAGGGGCCTGTGGAGCTATAATAATGAGGAATTCAGACCCAAGCATTGCAGTTATGCTTTATATAGACCACAAATGTATGATTTATAAGTAAAAATGAATGATTTAAAATCATGATATGTACCCTTTAAAGTATACTTATTTTTTTTTGGATGGGTAAATGTAAGCATCAGAATGGTGATGGCAGCTTTAGAAACAACACTCATTACGGTAGTTCATAACGCTACATGCAATAATATCTGATATTCAGCTCCTTCTGTCGCCACAGTTACAGAGAGTTGAGGTTTATTTGTCCTCTTCCTGAAGTATAATAATCAGTACTCATCTGTATTGACCAGTTGTGTCATTTTGTAGCGACTACTCTTTCTATCAATTCAAAACTTTTTTTATTTTGTCAGCAAAAGTATTGGATAATAGGCAAATAAGATAAAATAAACGTAAATATGACTACAAAGTCTATTCCGAATGTTTACGAATTACTTCAGTTGCTCAGAGTCTGTGAAGACTTGAATGAGCTCCTGCTTTGTTGAAATTCAATCTCTTTTAGTAATTTAATTTCACTTTTCTGTCAAAGTGGGCAGTTCTATGTCTGTAACTGGCTTTAACATACTTTATGGTCGTAGTTAAAGGGGGGGTTGACTGCGTTTTCACTTTTTCATTTTAAATAGTGTGTAATGTTGCTGTTGGTGCATGAACAGTATCTGCAAAGTTGCAGCGCTGAAAGTTCAGTGTAAGCAGAGATATCATCTTTTAAAAATCAGGAAGTATAATTGCCTACAAAAACAACTCAATTGGGACTACAGCTGGGTTATGGTACGTCACTAACCCACACATTTGCATCAACCCCTCCCTTCGGAATATGCAGGAAAGGGCATGCGCATATTTAAGCGGCTCATCGAGTGTGTTCGCCCAGCTGTCAGGTCTGACGCTGTACTTCGTCAACAATCGATACGATTTATGTTTGATTATGTTCCTGAAAGTGACGATGGTAATTTAGCTCTCTGTGCTGCGCATTTACGGAAGACAGCTTCCAGAATCTCCACGAGTTCAACACCGGATTCAACAAGAAACTTTTACTAAATCATGAAGCAGATCCAACTTTAATTCCAGACGTAGCCTTGTGTTTTAAGTTTTATTAAATGCCAGCGCTGGCTTTATAGCCACTAGGCTACGAGTTATGCTATTTTGTGTCTACGACAAACGCTATAACCTTTATGGACCTGAATTTTGTATAAGTACTAATGTTGTAAATGTATTTTTCATGTATATATACTTTACGACGTTATTTTCGATTCTGATCAAGAACATAAACCAATGCCAACGGCTGTTTGTGTATGTAACATTATTAGCCAGTCAGTTCAATGCTATATGTGTAAAACAAACGTGTATAAAGTTAAAAAAATATAGGCAAATTACCATACAGAAACGTTTACGTAAGAGCCGTGTGTGGTGAGGTTCTGCTTGCCTCTGATTCATCACCGCTTTCTGGGTCTTATTCTGGCTCATACTGATACTGCAGTACTTGCACCATTATTTACATAGGCCCGGAGCACATGAATGTTTCGCCCGTAAAGGTAATGGGCGTGACCTTCTGGACAACATGAGCTACAGTTTAGCCAATCACAACACACCGGCCCAAACTAACCAATCTGAGCCCACCGCCCATTTCTGAGGGAGTGTTTTCATAGACTCAGGAAGTGAACAGCACGTTCAAGGGACAGAGGAGAAAGCGGCTTACAATAAAGGTGAAATTTATGAAAAATACAACTTTTTAAAAAAAGAAAAACCACAAATACATGTTATATTGCACCCCATAAACACAATCATGCAAAGAAAAAAAGCAGTAAACCACCCTTTAACAACCTTGCTTTAAACAACTAAGTCAACTGAGAGGAATGAGACCATCTAGTGATTCATATTGGAGCTTTGTTGATGTGTTTTTTAATCCTCATGGACAAAAGAATGGGAAAAATATTTCCTGAACAACTCTAAAAAGTGAGCGGTCACTAGGGACTTTCGCACCGGAGGAACCTTTTCATAGTTCCTACAACTATTGCCGGAAGTGCCTGGAATTTTGCCGTGTTCGCACCGCAGGAACTGGGAACGAGGAAACTCCTTTTGGAGGAAATAATTGAGCTCCTGACTTCAGAGTAGGTCTAAACTAACACTACAGGAACTAGTTAGATTGATTGGCCGAACACACGTGAAACACCAGCGCCCTCCATTTTTAAAACAAAAGCTGTGTGAACACACAGATTATAGCCTATATATTTACTCCACAAATTAAAACTCTACGAGCATGGAAAACAGTAATGGATGAAACTCTTAACCTTTACGCTGCAGGGAAAATCCAACGCAACTTTGAGGGACCAAGACAAACATGATTATGTATTTCTGCTCAGCTAGCAACATTACGGCCTACTTTCTATCTATAACAGTTCTATCTAAATAGCGTATTAGACAGGACTGTTGGATAGGTCGTAAACTAATGAACACAGAGAATGCGAGCACTGTTTGTTTACTCTAGCGATCCCGAGTCCCAAAAACAAGCTTGGCTCACGTCACTTCAGAGTTCCTACTGGCGAGCGAAGGCAGAATGCAACTTAAGGGAACCATTAGTTCTCGGAGAACCATCCTGGTGGCTCATTCCTATAACTAAAGCCGCCTTTCCACTGCATACGACAAACAACAGCCATCGGACTGGAAGTCATTCATTTCCAATGGGGAAGTACTACGGAGTTCTAATCATATGTGTATAGGGAAATTTCGGATGCGTTGAAATAACTTCTGCGGCTATACCGTATGCGAACGGCCGACCGGATGTGACGAATTCTAATCAAAACTATGAGCGTGAAGCTAGAATTACCAATATTTTAACACTTTAAAGTTATTCTGTAGACGCTATTCCTGCAAAATGGCAGTTATTGATAATTTTGGCAGAAATAATTATATTATAATTACTGAAACAATATTTATGTTGATTAGCTCTATAAAATTTACTGTTTTTATTTCAGATGTATTGAGGGTCATTTGTTTTGTGTGGATATATTCATCCATGCATTACATTCATTAAAATCACTAATTTTACCATGGTGAATAAGCTGATGGTTGCTTCACAAACAATTGACCCATCGCAGGGAGTTTGATTGACGGGTGATCTGTCCAATCATAATCCGCCATACCGCCAAATCGACGTTTAGTCCAGACAAAGCAGTCAGGAGAGTTAGTAGATAGCTTGTGTTATAAATAAATTAAATTAAATGAAAACACTGTTGGTGGCCTTGAAACTTGAAAAACGGTGCACTGACGTCTTTCCGCGGTTGAAACAACATTCCTTCTGATGTTCATTCATGTTTATTTGATGCTTTAAATGAACTAGAAGGAAGAGATGATCGGATTAAGAGCAGCTTTAACAGCCGTACAGCGATCAGTCAGACATATTCAAGAGCCACAAAACAACATTTTTTTGTTGAAATTTCTTAAACAAATTACCAAATTTGAAAGTTGAGACTTTGCTTCATTATAAAGTATCTTGCTCTGTCACATCGGTCAACGTGTTGTCAGTGTCTCTGCGAGAGAACATGATGTGTGGCGCTGAGAGTGGCGTGGCTTGTTCAACAGTCACTAAAGGGGGCAGGTCTTTGTGAACAGTCACTAAAGGGGGCGGGTCTTTCGAACAGTCATTAAAGGGGACGGGTCTTTGCGAACAGTCACTAAAGGGGACGGGTCTTTGCTAACAGTCACTAAAGGGGGCGGAGTCTTTGCTAACAGTCACTAAAGGGGGCGGGTCTTTGCGAACAGTCACTAAAGTGGGCGGGTCTTTGCTAACAGTCACTAAAGGGGGCGGAGTCTTTGCGAACAGTCACTAAAGGGGCGGAGTCTTTGCGAACAGTCACTAAAGGGGGCGGGGTCTTTGCGAACAGTCACTAAAGGGGGCGGAGTCTTCTGCGAACAGTCACTAAAGGGGACGGGTTCTTTGCTAACAGTCACTAAAGGGGGCGGAGTCTTTGCGAACAGTCACTAAAGGGGGCGGGGTCTTTGCGAACAGTCACTAAAAGGGGACGGGTCTTCGCGAACAGTCACTAAAGGGGGCGGGTCTTTGCGAACAGTCATTAAAGGGGACGGGTCTTTGAACAGTCACTAAAGGGGACGGGTTCTTTGCTAACAGTCACTAAAGGGGGCGGAGTCTTGCTAACAGTCACTAAAGGGGGCGGGTCTTTGCGAACAGTCACTAAAGTGGGCGGGTCTTCGCGAACAGTCACTGAAGGTGACGGGTCTTTGCGCACAGTCACAAAAGGGGCCGGGTCTTTGCGAACAGTCACTAAAGGGGGCGGGGTCTTTGCGACAGTCACTAAAGGGGGCGGGGTCTTTGCGAACAGTCACTAAAGTGGGCGGGTCTTTGCGAACGCTCAATTTCAAAGGTCCTTTTGACTGCTGTTTGGGGGCGAAATGCGTCAATCATATGCGAATGCAAATGTCGTGTGCAGTGGAAAGGCGGGTTCTATAACTTTTCTCTTCCTCTGTTTCAAAGCGAAGTCGGTCTCACCTGTCGACTGTCTCTCTGAGACGAAGAGGAAGAGGACGCGCTCTTGTGGGTGGGGGTGGAGCTTTTGTGTAAAGGGGTGGAGCTCTTGTGGTGGATGGGCGCTGGCCCCCTTCTCCTCCAGGCTGGTGGCTCGGCTGTGATGACGAGACATGATAGCGGCTGCTGTCCACCTTCTGCTCTGTCTCAACCTTTTTATTTAGTGCTCTTCTTGTCCCTCCAAAGCACAGCATGACCTTTAAATTCCTGTGCAGCCAAACGATTGAGCGCTTTCACCTGAAACACAAACGGAGAAGGAAATGAGAGTTAGTAACATGGTGACAGAGAGGTCAAAGAGGTCATTATGGGTTTAAAGTTGACAAATGTATCATGGTTCAGTTTATATATTGGCTTTATGGTCACGGTTCCACTTCATTAAAGATTTTATGTTGCAATCTCTGATGCACCAGGTAGGAAATATGATGTGATAACACTGTATTGAATTTCTTTAGCTACAATTATAATTATAAAACAAATTTAAAGTCCACTTGTGGTGAAAATCCAGCTTTTAATGTTGTTTATGTATCTATGTGGTGTTTCTAATATGCTTTAAGACAAATCATGTGTAAATTCATAAGTCGACAGCATTGCTGAGTAAAATTGCAGTGAACCAAAGACAGTCTCAAACACACAGTTTGAAATCGCTGGTGTTTCTGACGTCACAAACGACCTCGTAACCAATCAGATCAACGTGTGATCGTCAACCAGTGGATCTCTGAGCTGAGTGAGTGAGTGGAGGCGGGGCTCATTTGTATATTCACAGAACCATAGAGCAATACTAACTGAGGCAAGGGTGTCGAGTTACATTCAAGCAATTTTTTTCAAGAATAAAAGGATTTAAATATCTTGTCATTTTGGTGATCAAAGATGAGTTTTAAGGGATAAAATTATTGACTACAGGGGGTTAAAGTCCCCTGAAATACATTTACATGGCTTGGTGATATAAATGACTTATATTACAAGTAAATTATATAAAAAAATGAAATAACTAATGATGACTTTCATATTATGATAATGACTTGTTTCAACTTATCTGCCTTTTCTGTCATTTATTAAAAAATCAAGCAGCTCGTCTAGTCTCTTCAATGTCAGGAAGTTCATATTGTCACAGCAATGAATTGCACAGCTTATAAATGAGGGTTGGAAATTCGATGATCATTGATCAGAGATCTCATTCAATCTGCATCGAGCAGGACTCATCATGTTTTTCGCACTGTCAGTGTCATTAAGAGACAGTCTATGGACCGGACGACAGTCCTTGAGTTACAGGCTTCACTAGGGTTGGGTGATCACAAAGAATTTAACGATTCCATTTCTACTTAATTATTCCATTATTGATTATTCTAACAGACCTACGCTCCAGTCTTCATGCAAAACAAAAACAATGATCATTTAGTTGAATGTATTATTGTTTCTTTTTTAAATTATATTTTTAAAATGCCATTTATAACAGGGAAATTGAGTTCAAAATCCATGGCGCCAATTTACTAAAAGTCAAGGTGTGGCAAGGTCAAATGACATCATCCAATCGATCAATATTATGTGACAAATATCAACTGAATTAGGTGTAGAGTGACAGAAGAGAGAAAGAAAAACTGCAGTTAAAAATTAATCAACAGCATCAAATGTAAAACAATCATGCACTGTAGCTTTGGATATAACCTGGCAACTGCTTATAAAGCCTATTATCAAATTAAAAAATTGCTTACCTTATGATTTTACAAAAAAAAACAAGAAATAACTAACATTTGTCCAGCACAAAGTTTTGCCGCAAAGCGAGTGATTTACTCACAATGTTGACGGCTGTCCCAAGTGACTTATAGATGAAAATAGTACCAAATACAAATTAAAATTTCAATGATAGAGTAGAAGTGGAGTATCTTTTCTAAACATTAGCTATACCCTTCTGAAAACAAGTACACTTTAGCATACTTTTAAGAAGAGTACTAATTACGTAAATAATATACTTTAAAAGAATATACTTAAGTGTGAATGTATTAGGACACTTAAAGCAGCACTATGCAGTTTTTTCACCTTAAAGAGCCCTTATCATGGATTTTTGAAAATGACTGTTCATGTAGTGTGGACTGTAGCTCTAAGGGAATGAAAACATCCTGCAAAGATTTATATCTGAAAGTGCACCGTATATAAAGTTATTGTCTTTCAAAAGTGAGAGTCGACTCTGAGTCTATGAAATGAATTGTTTTTTAAACGAGTCATTAGCTGTTTCGTAGTGACGAAAGATACAAAACATTAGCTCATTGGCCACTCCCAACAACTTCGCGCACAGACGGAAGTGTAAACTAGTCTAGGACACATTCAAATACTTCAGCTGAATACCGTCATGTCGAGAAGACGCTGTGTTCTACATTGCAAAGACAGTTCAGCCACTTGTTTCCATTGCCCAGGGACGAGCATGTGAAGAATCAGTGGTTTCGAGTTCATATTTGCAACGATACCAAAACAGTATAGCCCGAACCTTGTGTTCTCATCATTTTAATGACGAATCATTCAAAAACATAAATCAATCAAATGTGGATTCGCCAGCCGGTTGTTCCCTGAAGGAGGACTTAGTATCTAGTGTATATGGATCAGGTTCGTCCTCCTCCGAATCACAATCTGTAAGTATTATTAATAATGTAATAATGTTTGCTGTTACGTTTTCTGTAGCATGCACAATATTGTTATATTTTGTTGTGTGTGTAACGTTACACTCCGCGCAGCTTCTAAGCGGGGTAAAGTTAGTTTTGTTTTTGATATTCCCCAGACATTCACTGAAAATGGCAATTACCTCCTAAACGACTTAGGCAAAAAGTTATTTAAACCCCATTGCCGCTAAAAAGGCAAGGCTAACATTGTTTCACAAGCTTAAATTTACGTATTTTTGCTCTATGTAATAAGCACTGCACCTCAAAAATCGCCGCAATGTGAGTTTCTTGATGGAGACGCGAGTAAGGGGCCGTGTGGAAAGTGCACTTTTTTTGACCTGTTTGTTCAAACACTGTATACAATTTTCAACACTTGACAAGCCATAAGGCCATAATCCATGGTGATGGGCGTTCCGACAGTCTCTGCCTACGGTTTACCAATAACAACTGACTGGGTCATTTGACCAATCGCTGCGAGATTCGCGTCACTCAAAGGAGGTGTTTGGGAAAATGAATCGTCAAACGAATCATTTGGGAGTAGTTGAGCAAATCGGGTAAAAATAAATGCATATTATAAGACAAATAAAGTGTTTTTTTATCCTTGCATGCACGTTAAACTGTTTTTGGGAACTCCCAAAACAAAAATAGGAACATTTCAAATGCTATGGTAGGAGCTCTTTAACTGAATAGCTGTTATTACATTGGTCATTTGACAATTTTCGGGTCTGAATGTTGGGCGTCTCGCACCCCCGTTGCCTGTGAGCGGAAAAAAACTCTGCGTAAGTAGTCCACAGTGACTCTAGGGGTCACAGTTTGACAAAACGGAAATCCTGCATAGTGTGGCTCTAAACTATTCTTTAAAGCAATTAAATTAAAAAGTATTATATTTCAAATGCAGCCGTACCCTGAAATATTATGAAAACTTA
This sequence comes from Hybognathus amarus, assembly GCA_030378365.1. Lineage (NCBI taxonomy): Eukaryota > Metazoa > Chordata > Actinopteri > Cypriniformes > Leuciscidae > Hybognathus > Hybognathus amarus. The sequence goes on from JAQIUQ010005217.1 coordinate 350,047, forward strand.
ATGATTTAATATGTCCCATAAGGAAAAACATTTATTTTGAAATTATTTTTTAAAAGTGTAGGCTTACTTAAGTCTGTTAAGGAACAGTCATGATAGTGCTCTCTTTAAGTACACTTAAGTGGCCTTTTATTATTAATATTATATTGTCTGCAAGTGCATTTGAAGTACACTACAAATGCAAATTCAATAAGAGCACCTCTTTTTTCACACGGATAATTAGTCAAGTGCTCCTAGAAGAACTGTTTTGGTTAAAGCAACACCAAGGAACTTTTCCTCTGCGGTCGCCCTACAGGTTGGAAGCGGAATTGTCCATTACTGTCGGAAATAATTTAGCCTACCGAAGCACGCACACACTCTGCTATTTATCCAGCACTGGCTTTGGAATCAACAATGGCCACAGACACTTTGAGGAAGTGTTGGAGGAAATGACGTATGCCATAAAGCAGTCGAATTTTGTAGTTCTTTTTGTGCTCCAGAACGCCAAGTTACATAGTGCAAAAAAAGTAAAAGTGATACAGACCCTGTCAGGCTATGGCAGACGTGTCATTTAATCTATTGTAAGTCGATGTTCCATCACAATGCTCTTGGAAATATATTATGAAGGTTGAAAAACTACATAGTGCTGCTTTAATAATAGCACTGGCAACTCCAGGCTTCTTCAAGAGATGCACTGTATGTGCAGGTGTTTCGAGGAGGAAAGTATAATGTTTGGAGGTTTAGGACATTCTGTGTGTACAGTGTGTAACTGTCGATGTGTGTGTGTTATAGTCTCTGCATGTGTCTTCATGCAGCAGTATTGATTAGCCATGCAGTATGGAGAGTCTTTGACCAGCCTAATTAGACCCAAAGGAACACACACACACACACAGTCATCCTGATAGCTACAATTTAAGAAAAGCTGTTTCAATAGTGGGCACAGTTACAAGTGAGATAACAGGATACATCTGTACTGGCCTTCCCAACACAAACATGCTTAGCAAGCACTCTGGGGAAACACAAACAGTACATGAACACACACATCTATAATTTAAGGGCTTCCACCCCCTCCTCCAGCACATTAACTGCGCCGCGGACCCCGGCGGGAAACACGCATCACATGCTCAACCCGCCACATGAAGTGATAATGTTTCCGCAACAAATTTATACTCGCCGTTTTCCCTCAACAGCAGCTTCACACGCTGGTAAATGAAACCTGCACTGAGTTCAGCTAAAATCTTAATGATTTGACTGATACAATGAATAGCACGAACTAGTTTTATTGATCTGTTTTCCTCTTTGTTTTTAGGTCCTATCTATACTTTACACCAGAGAGAAGAAAATACACACAGAGAGAGTGAATGAGTGAAACACATCAGATATTGTAGCAGCAGAGTCTCTAGAGACTGTCCAGTAAAGTTGCATGAAGCTAATTATCAGGGTTATGTCCTGTTTTATGTGTTTAGGCCCCGTTTACACGAAGGGAACGCAGATATTTCCTGCGGTTTGTCCGGTCATTTACACGAAAACCCTGTTTTTATCACAGAAAACGATTATTTCTAAAAACTCCGTCCAAAGAGGAGATTTCTGAAAACGCTGGTTGTGTGTTGTCGTGTCAACTGGGCGAAACGGGTTTTAGGTTCTCTCTTGTCGATTCTGAGGATTCTGATTGGCTTGCATGGTTTTACCCTTCTCCCTACACTGCCGCCCATAGGTTTGGCATAGTTATGATGGCGCTCGATGACATGCGGGTGTGTCGCACGCCGCACGATGTTATTATTGAAAATGGAGGCGGGGGAAATACCCGTTTCTCAAATACCCGGCTTTAGGGGTGTAACGATTCACTCGCAACCAGTTGAAAATCGATAAAAATGTGTGGCGATTCAAGTCGGTCTTGAAATGTTAAACGAATCACAGATACTGCGTTTTAAACATCAGGGGCGTTTACTGCATAGCCTACTGTGAAGTTGTGAACCTCGCTTTACAGGCACAATAGCAGCGAGCACACACTAGCCATGTTTCCATTCGACACGTTTTTATCCGAATTAAGTGATATCGAATGAAAAATACCTTATGGAAACAGTAAAATTCGATGAATTTTCATGAATATCGACTAAAATGAAATACGTTCGAGTCTCATCGGATTTTCTCTTGATCGATATACGGCTAATGCGATAAAAGCTGATGGAAACGTTATTTACCGAATAAATAATGAATTGCGATTAAGTTTTAGGCCCTTTTATGGTTGCAACACGTCAGATGACGAGTTCATTTCCGGCCAGTCCCACTCTGTTTGCGCACACATGGCGGATTGTCAACAAAGACAGATGTAAGTGGACAAAGTAAAAAAATGCTTCAACCACAGGGTTTCCGTGAAGTGTCTCAGAACCAGGATCTCCCAGAACTGATGGAGCGCTGTCGTTCCCACACCACAGTCGCCTCCGCTGTCGTCGGGCATTTACGTGCATCGGCATCATCATAGCAATGTTTATAGCGTTGTTGTTTTCTTAGGTTAGTTTTGCTTGTTTTTACGTGGCTTGGTTGAGTTCTAATGTATAATGTGGTCTGTTATTTCTGGTTAACAGACTGCGGCGCTGCTATAACACACCGTTGCCATGGACGCAGTTCAGAGACGGAACAGACTATTTTCTTTAGCAGAAGCAATACTCGTTTTTAAATCAACAAACTTGTTTTTAAGTCAATATTTTGTGTCAAATTATTTATTTATTTATTTGTTTGATTTATATGTAATAAGCAGGATAATGTATAGCGAGGCGGTTGTTATAGCGAATACAACCCCTTCAGGCTAACAACTGCCTCGCATACATTATCCCATACATATGTCGCTATCAGCTGGCACATAAGCATTATTAGGCTACAACTTGTGAAATATTGATCATTTGTTGGTAGATGGCGATCCGTTTTGTCTAACAAAACTTTGTTCGCAAAAGTTTGTTTGAATGTTGTTCGATTCAGTGCGAAAATTAATGGAAACACCTTAAAATGTCTCAAATCAATTCGATATACCAATTTGATCGCAAAACAGCATGTGACGTCATTACGTACAGGTTTTTATTCGCTTTAAAGCCGTTGGATGGAAACACACTTTCACCAGCTTTATTCGCATGAGTTTTTTAACCGAACTTCAGATAATTCGATTGAAAAGTGGATGGAAACATGGCTACTGGCGCGAACCTATCGCGATTGTTTTCACTTAATTCCTAAACAACTTGAGCTTGTTTGAGCACTCATAGCAATAAACTGAAAACACTTGGGTTTGCTCCGCTCGCGCCGCCGGCAATGTGTGCCATAGACTGTGTGCACGCGCTGTCAAACACATGGCGACGGCAAGCGTAGATGTTGACCCATTCAAATCAGAGCTGTGGCGGCATTTTGACTCTTCGTAGACTAATAATAATCACCATCACCTTCGTTTTCACGTAAAAGTCGTTAATACGTCAAGTGTGAGAGCTACGGAGATCACAAGATGCGTCAGTGTTTCAATGGCAACCATGTGTTTATTTTACTATCTCTTTCTCTAAATGTGTTCATGGATTTATTTATTTTTTAAAATAATTTGTTGATGGTTATGGCATAGTTTGGTAAATGTGTTCTGTTTTAACTCTTTCTAGTTTAATGATACAAATAATGACTAAATTAAAATCTTTCCTTTATTACAATGTAAAACGCCTGTCAATGTGGTACTAATTTTACAGTGTTTTACTTCGTGTGCGACAGAAACACTGAGTTGAAACAACCTTGAAGGGATTTTTTTTCAATGTAGTTTTATTATTTGACAAATAAATTTCAAAATGAAAAAGAAATGTGTAGCATTTTGTCTGAGAAAAAATATAAGAGACACTTTTTCATTTATAATTTGTCTTAAATCTCATTTGTTAAAAAAACTTCAGAAAATCGTACTCGATGAAACGGGTATTTATTGGTTTTATTGCGTGATTTTTTGTTGTGGTTTGTAAACGAGATAGAATCATTAGGTGACAGAGTTGTAGTCAACTTGTGTAATGCGTTACTAGGGTTGGGTATCGAGAATCGAGTATCGATTGGAACCGGGACTAACTTTTCGCTTTTCCCGAAGTCGAATTCAAAAAGTTAAAATTTCGATTCCTAGTTTCGATATTCACAGTCCGCCGACCAGAAGACGTGACCATTGAACAACACCAATGAAGAAGCGTCTACAGAAGTGTTGGCATAACCGCGCAAGTCAACACGAGTAGCTTATGTCGGCGGTCCAAAGTGTGGCTTCACTTTTCTAAAAACAACGAAATCTCAGCAAAATGCAAAATTTGTGACAAAAGGAGTGTTTGTGACAGAAGGAGTATTTCCTTCAGAAAGACCGTTGGTTAGCAAGGTTAGCTAAACTTTTTTGACCCTGCCTCTTAAAGAATCGGAATCGAAAATCGTTAGGAACCGGAATCGAAACAAGGAATCGGAATCAGAATCATTCAAATTCAAATGATGCCCAACCCTATGCGTTACCTCCTGTTGCGGATCAATCACGCTGTGTCGTGTGGTGTGAACAGCTCAACAACTTGAACACTCCTGATTTCACAGAGAGCAAGTCATGTAGTGTGAACCGCACAGTTCAGCCCGACGTTTTAAAATCATGTAGTGTGAACTAGGCTTTAGATGCTCTGGGTCAAGCAGATCAAAGTAGCAAACACTGGATCTAAAGACGGAATATTCCAGCCAGTCAGAAGAGAAATGAGTGACGGAGGCCAGCAGGAGCGGTTTACGAAGATAGATTGTAATAAGCAAGGACACAATGCGCATTAGCCCAGAACAATGTCATCTTCCCAGCAGCAGATGATAAATGAAGAAGTTGCTCACACACATAGCTCCATCTCTGTGACTGTACATTAGCACAACTCAAAATACACTGTGCTTAGATCCTCTTCAAAAAGGGCTCGTAATGACGCCACACACACACAGAAAGAGGAAGACACAACAGTGGCTACCGCAGTAACATGAGAAGTGGAAGAGAAAAAAGAGAAGTGCTCCATTTATATTTATAATTGGTAGAAATCTAGTCCACTTCAGAAACAAACACTGCATCCAGCTGCTCTGCTTATGTAAGCATGAACTGCAGAAACGAGGACTGTTTTCAAACAGGTTTCCTGAACGTTTTGGACTCGTTTCACCCTGAAGAACAGAGAGCTGCAGGATGACGTAATTTTATAGGCCAAAAAACCTGCAAGCGAGTTTTAGCACTTCCAGATCCATCGTCCTGAAGTCAACAGGCTTTTTGAAATGGGACTTTGATTAAATGGTTAACACAAGCTCAATATATTTTCACATTTTTATACTAAAGACATAAAATAAATCAGAAAGTTTTAAGGTGGTTGTTAGGGTTGGGTATCGTTGAATTTGAACGATTCTGATTCCGATTTCAATTCCTTGTTTCGATTTCCGGTTCCTAAACGATTCTTCATTCCGATTCTTTTAAGAGGCAGGGTCAAAAAAGTTGAGCTAACCTTGCTAACCAACGGTCTTTCTGAAGGAAATACTCACAAATTTTGCCGAGATTTCGTTATTTTTAGAAAAGTGAAGCCGCACTTTGGACCGCCGACGTAAGCTACTCATGTTCGACTCGCGCGGTTATGCCAACACTTACGGTAGACACTTCTTCGTTGGTGTTGTTCAGCGGTTTCTTCTTCCGGTCGCGGACTGTGAATATCGAAGCTAGGAATCGAAATTTTAACTTTTGAACGATTTCAGGAAAAACGAAAGTTAGTCCCGGTTCCAATCGATACTCGATTCTCGATACCCAACCCTAGTGGTTGTTAATAAGCATCTAAATGGGACTAGAGTTTGTCGGGGGCATTAAACATCATCACGCCAGAACATGATTTTGGCAGGATTAAGTCTAAACATTAGGGGTGTAGGCTAACGACACAGTCATTTTTATTTTGGGTGGACTTATAGCACAATTATTGTATTGCGATATACACTCTAAGAAAGAAAAGGTTCTATATAGAACCTTAAAAGGTTCTAAAGCGCTACATATTTGGAACCCCTAAAATGCAATGCATGAATGATCACAAAATTCAAGATATGGGGGTTAAAAAATGTAATTAATCAGATATCACACAAAGAGTGCCATTTCAGTTTTTATCCTCCAAAAATCAGCATTGATTAAAATGGGATATTAAGTTACTATTACAGTTTAATAAACATTAATTTAATTACAACTACAAAATGTTGCAGAATAATGTAATATATGAATGAATAATGGCCTATAAAGAACATTTGTGCCAAAGGGTTCTTTCTTGTAATTATCATCATTTTTTGCATAAAAGTTCCTTTGCAGTTGAGTAAAGAACCCTATGCTACATAGAACCCTTTTTTCTAAGAGTGTATATTGTGACACGATATATTGTCACACTCCTAATAAACGTACCATAAAGCAAACTTATATAATTTTTAATAAAGCAAATGTTATTTTTGTCTATATGATTGCGCTTCCTTTATTTCACTCATGACCGTTTGAAATATTTATGCTTGAAACGGTTTAGATGAGAGTGTCAGTCATTGAAAAGGTTGGTGTGTAGGGTAACCTGAGGACAGGAACAGAACAGCCAAGCCTATCAGACACCAGCATAACTGATCACACACACACGTATATGACCTGTCTATCAAACTGACCCAACACAAAGCTCCTTTTACAAACACACAGGTGTCCAATTACATCTGATAAAGCCTCTTTTCCACAAGCAACAATCAGAAACCTCTAGCCTATAACTAATCCAACAGTTAACAACAGGAGTAATTACTCACTGAAACACAAACTCTAATAAGTCTATAAGAAACCTTTAGGAAAAGACCTACATAATCCATACAGATTATAATTCAGAGTATAAATCCAGAGTATCTCAGGCAGAGTAACACACTGGACTCACAGCGAGTGTTGAATATTAATGCTCACTATACTAAGAATAAGGTGGTGTAATTCAAAAGCGTATCCTGTGAGACGTCCCATTGGGTTCAACAAGGTGCTGCCGAAACGATTATTCTCAGAGCTTTTTCAAACGAATTCCCGTTCAAGTGAGACACTCCAGATGTGTTTCATCTTCGGATGCTCCCCAAGAACTGCTCAGTGAATTCTGTACAGTCGTACACCACTCAGAAGCATTTAATTTCTACTCGTTTTCACTCAGTAATCAGATTGATTTACAACAATGCACAATAATGCTTGTGGTTTCAGATCGGATGTGACGGAAAGTTAATTTAATCCTTTCACACATAAGTTTAAAATATTCTACCTGACCACCCAGCGTGAGTTTTTCAAGGCGACCCGTTATTTAGAACTTGCCACTTTAATGTTTCCATTGTGACGTGTCATTGCTTGTCACATGACAGCGCAACCGCAACACAGCGCTAAACGAATGATGATCTGCTTTTATGTCATTTTTCCTTTTTTATTAAAGGGCGGGTTTACTGCGATTTCACTTTTTTCATTTTAAATAGTGTGTAATGTTGCTGTTGATGCATGAAGAGTATCTGCAAAGTTGCAGCACTGAAAGTTTAGTGTAAGCAGAGATATCGTCTTTTAAAAATCAGGAAGTATAATTGCCTACAAAAGCGACTCGTTTTGGACTACAGCTGGGTTATGGTACGTCACTAACCCACACATTTGCATCAACCCTCCCTCCGAAATATGCAGGAAAGGGCATGCGCATATTTCTGTGGCTCGTCGAGTGTGTTGTTCACGCAGCTGTCAGGTCTTCTGTGTTTCAGGGCTTCCACGGACACTATACTTCGAACAACAATGGGCACAATTTGTGTTTGATTATATTCCTGAAAGTGATGATCGTAATCTAGCTCTCTGTGCTGCGCATTTACGAGACAGCTTCCAGAATCTCCACGAATTCAACACTGGATTAACATTAAACAAGAAACTGTTTCTAAATCATGAAGCAGATCCAACTTTAAAACCAGCAGTTAAAAGTCAGCAGTTGTTGGGCCACACTGTAAGTAGGCTAAGACTTCATCATTTTAAATGTATTTGCATGTATAATTCCCGACGTAGCGTTGTGTTTTTTTTTTTTTTGGGGGGGGGGGGGGGGTTTCAAATGCCAGCGCTGGCTTTGTAGGCTTTATGGGCTACTAGTTAGGCTATTTTGTGTCTACGGCAAACACGTACAAACATTATGGACCTGAATTTTGTATAAGTACTAATACTAATGTTGTAAATGTATTTTTCATATATATATATGTTTTATGACTTTATTTTCGATTTGATCAAGAACGTAAACCTGCAAACGCTGTTTGTGTATTAACATTAGTAGCCAGTCAGTTGCTATCGTTGCCAGTCAGATGCTATTGTGTAAAACAAACGTGTATAAAGTTAAAACATGAAGCAAATTATCATTCAGAAACCTTTATTAAGAGCCGTGTGTGGTGAGGTTCTGCTTGACTCTGATTCATCGCGGCTTTCTCGGTCTGATTCTGCCTTAAACTGATACTGCAGTCTCCACATCATTATTTACGTGTGTCCACCGTCTATGGTATCCACATTTGGCATGCCCGCCCGTTTCGCCCATAAAGGTCATGGGCGTTAATCTTCGGACAACGTGAGCGACAGTTTAGCCAATCACAACACACCGGCCCAAACGAACCAATCTGAGCCCGCTACGTGGTTCTGAGGGAGTGTTTTCATAGACTCTAGGAAGTCATCCGCTCGTTCAGTGGACAGAGGAGAGCGCGGCTGACAATAAAGGTGAAATTTATGAAAAATAAGACTTTTTAAAAAAGAAAAACCACGGATACATGTTATATTGCACCCCATAAACACAATCATGCAAAGAAAAAGAGCAGTAAACCCCCCTTTAAAAATATTCACAAATGTATTAGTTATAGCATGAAACACTGATATTCCGATTGTCAAATATGTGCAAGTGGATGTGTTTTGTTGTTTAACCATCTTTATAAGGATCGCGTTAGTTGAGCTGTATGCACAATGGGCGGCGCCATTTTAGTTTTTTTTACAGTTCAGAGAATCGGATCTGTTGGATTTACAACGTCAATTCCTCCACTTCTCACGAAATACATGAAAGTAAGTGGCTGGTGAACTGGGTGAAGAATAGGGTCAAATGTTAAGCTACTTACACAATGTGTTTCTGATATGAATAAAACGTGTCTTATTATATTTGAAAGGATTATTATTGCCACTTCCATAGACATAAGTGTGTATTTTACAAACTCAAAATCATTGTTTTGCTAGTATTTATGTGTATTTAAATGTCTGAAACCTAAAATAAACATTATGTGGTTGAAAACACTCAATAGTTGTGATATAGACCCCTTTTCAGTTGGTAAACATGGTGACGTTTTTTTGTGAGCGGAGCTTAGGTGGAGGCAGAACGAATCCCTCTGGCCACTTCACTAACACTAGTTAGCAAGGATTGTTAGCTTGTTTTTTAACAATGACTGGAGAAAATCTGATATTATCTCAATGTGTAAGGTTCATTTTGTTTTGCCTCCAGCTAGCGCCGTGACGTAACTGTGACGTCGGCGCAAAAGGGTCTATATGACAGCACTGAGTGCGTCCGTCTCTGGCTCAGCGCCAGCCAACGCGCGAGAGCAAGTTTGAATTTAGCAGTTGATCATGTGATGCACTGAGCGTTCGAATCACACCGGTGTGATCGTACGCTCCAGGGACCAGCCAAGACTGATCACACCAATGTGATCGTACTAGGGCTGTGTATTTGGCAAGAATCTTGGCGATACGAATAGTATATCACGATACATGGGTCACGATTCAATATATTGCAATATATTCGAATACTGTCCATAAAGGCGATATATTGGGATTATTTTTTTAGTAGGACTATAATTTTAGAAAAAGTAATATTTAAAAAAAAGACATGTGAATTAAAGTCAAACAACAAATATCGCGATACTCAAGTGTATCGATTTTTTCTTACACCCCTAGATTCGTACACGTGAAAAGGGTTAATGAGCGCTCTGACTGTGAGTCATTTGTGACTGATGAGTCTGCGATGGTTCGATTCATTCAAATGAAACCGCTCACGAGTGTGTCCACCAAAAGGCGTTTTTCCTGCGCCCGGTGTATGTTTTCAATTGTTTTCAATAGGAGCGCCGCGTTTTAAACGCCATGAGCGTAACGAGGTGCTAAGCACTTTTTCACACTGAAGCGCCGAGCGCCCAGCGTTCTTTACTGGTCGCCGAGAGTTGAAAAATGTTCAACATTGGATAAAACGAAGCGCTCATCACGGTCACTTTTTACCCAGCCATCCAATCACAGTGGAGGAGGGGCGGGGCTAAACCACACTGACCAACTGTCACAACATTCTTTCTGTACAACGACATCCACCAGCAGAGCTAACTGAACATGGATGAAAAATATTTTTCAGTATGAAACAAATTATCTGCGTAAATCAGTTACAAGTAGACTGTGCTGCGGATATTCTGTATCATAGCAACGAAACGTCTCACTGAAAAAAAAAAAAAAACGCTGCACTGACAAAATGCTCTCAAGTGCCCAAAGCGCTGGCGTCTTCAGCAGAGCGTCTGGCACTTTCAGCTGGATAAAATGCTTTTGGTGGACACAAAGGCTTTATGGTTTTTGAAGTCACGAATCGGATCATTTTTCAGATCAGAAGAAAAATAAATATAAATACAGTATAACAGTTACAAATAGAGTAAGGTCTAACTGTAGTATTCAAGTACAGAAGTGTAATAATTAGGCCTAAATGTAAAATAACACTATAGTGTTCACTGTATAAATTATAAAAATGAATATGTGTTCTTCTGGAAGCTTTGTTTTGTTGTTTGATTAACATTAACTACATAGAGCAACCCGATCTCACGGTAATTCGTACGAATTCTACGAGGTGGCTAATTCGTAACAGTTCATACGACCTCACTCATTTTTGCTAAATCGGTACATATTTTATAAAGTTGGCCAATCGTATAAATTCGTACGAATTACATACCCCTGACCCCGCCCCTAAACCCTACCCATCACATGGGTTTAGACAAAGCGTACTGAATCAGTACGAGTGAGGTCTTATGTAATTAGAACGAATTAGTCACCTTTTAATCACTCGTACGAATTTGTCCGAATTGGTCGTGAGATAGCGTTGCATATACAGTATCAGGTATTTAAAGGCTGATGTCACTTTAAGACCTAACGCACTGATTCAATATAATAATACACAACCAGATTGCTTCTGCAACTGTTTATGTTCACTATCAGACATAATCGGCTGTGTTTACTAGAAGATACCACACATCATTTTAAGTGTTTGTGTACAGTAGCGGCCTTTGCTATGTTTCACCCGCTTCACTCTGAAACGGGCTATGCAATGGGAAACACAGGCAGTAATGGAGCTTTAATGTGAGTCTAATGAACTGAATGTGAACTGAGCCGATCTGAGACGCTCAAAAACACAGACTTATTTAATAAAAATAAAAAGAAGAAACATATCCTGTGCCATGAAAGCAAAATTAGATCCTTCCTGTTGACCAATCACATTGCTAGCCAAGCCACACAAGGCTAATTCCCATTAACCTAATGTATGAAGAAGAAACTCATTTTATATAAACGCCATTTTAAAATACAAATTCTGATTGGTTTAATTACTTGTGATAATTAGCTAAACCTCTAAGAAACTCCCCAAATGGAGTAAATAATCCTTTTTTTAACTTTTTTTCCATTAAATGAATCAGTAACATTTAAAGTCTTTAAGCTTCTCTCATCACAGCATCTGATGTATAATTTCCCATGACTCAGCCCTTCCTTCCACTGACACCGTTAACGGAAATCGGGTTCATTCTTCCATTCATGTCACATTTTCAACTCCAGGTTTTCCGTAAACCATCCCTCAGCACAATGGAGATTGATGAAGACCTTTAGAGAATGTTGTTGTACTAAGCGAAACCCCCACACAATGACTCGGTCACTGTTGGTGTGAGGTGTGTGAGGGGCCCACGTGCCCCATACTGTGCACAGATCAGCTTCACAGCGAGTTACAGCCATTTAAGACCTCGTAAATGTCATTGTGAGTCAGCTATAGCAACTACACACAGTACAGGACTCAATAAGTGTGTCAGTTACTAGTGCTTTCACAATACTGCTATTTATAACTTTGACATACCTTGAAAAATATTCATATTCAATACCGCAGGGAAAATTGCCAAACACACATGATAATTTGGGTAATTATGTTGAAATAGCTTTTCGCACGGCATAGGGAGGCTTTATTTAAAACTGTGAACTAAAATGAAATTAGAAGAAATTAAGAAATTGCACACAGCAGCACGTTTAAACAATAGAATAATAAACATGACTATAGTTTTTCAGGGGGTATAACAGAAGTATTCAGGTAAGAAATACTACAGATATTGAATAAAACTATCAAATTTATAGCAGTGGATTATTTCCATTGTAAAAAATGTTGCTAACAATTCAAGTCTTTTTGTCTCTTGTTCTTTGATTAACATGACAGACAGCAGGTTTATGAGGTTACTGTCACTTTAAGAGCGAATGCACAGATCCAATATACTGATACACGTGGGTTTTCTCTCTCACTGATTTACGTTCCAAAACTGACTGTGTTTGCGAGAATACTTTCCATACTTTTGACAGAGTATTGTTTGTATCTCGACCGTTTAAAATAAATAGTTCACCCAAAATTTATAATTCTGTCATAATTTACTCAAACTTAAAGGAGTAGTTCTCTTTTACTCACATGTCATTCAAGATGTCCACGTCTTTCTTTTCTTCAGTCGAAAAGAAATTAAGGTTTTTGATGAAAACATTCCAGGATTTTCTCCATATAATGGACTTTACTGGGTACCAAACGGTTCAAGGTCCAAAAGAGAGTTTCAGTGCAAATGTTCAAAGGGCTTTAAACGATTCCAGACGATGAATAAGGGTCTTATCAAGCGAAACGATCGCTCATTTAATAAATAAATAACAAAGTTTAAGTTTTATAAGCTCAAATGCTCGCCTTGTTCTGTTCTGTGACGCGCGTCGTGACTCTCCTGTTCGAACTCGTTCATCAAAATGAACAAATCTTTTCCCGAGCTGAAAATACATCCGAATGCGAGCTCGAGTACCCCAACACGATACACATCGGAAATTGGTAATATCTTTAGATCAGTTGCCAACTTAATTTCCAACCCAGTTCAACTGGTGTAAGATTACAAAAAGATTGAATGTGCATATATTAATCAAAAAGGCTTCAGTAGTTGCTAATACTAATAAAAAATGCGTTCAATCAAGAAAATCAGACGCTCCCATGGTTTAAACAAAAAATAAAGAAATCAACAAAGTGCCATAGTGGCTGCAGAACTGTTCAGAGGATTCGTATTATTTTTTTAATTCTCATACAAAATATTTTAGCCATTGAATATAACCAACTAGCTCCAAGATAAATCAACACTATCCAAAAATACAAAGCTACAAGAGTAAAACAATGGTGCAATGCAAAACTATTCACTTCTAAAACTACTGATATTTCGTGACAATGGCACGATTATAAAAGTACAAAAACAATGTTTTATTGGCTTTGTGGGAAGGTTATTTTCATTTCCATGGAAACAGGAACATTATCTGATTGGTGATTGATTATGGATAGTGTACTTTGGGAGTTTGACTATTAAACACAATCTTTGGCAGCACGGACACCTACTCATACTCACGGTATATGAAAGCATCTCTGTACAGTGAGTGTAGATTAAACTGTGTGGTGTGTATCAGACGCTGCATGTCAACGGCATATTTAATTATTAAAGTTGTTCTTCTGCAGTTATGTAGTTCAGTGGTTCGGCCACTGCCTCGGGAGAAAATCTGTTTTTGTGCCTTCCTCTTTTTTATTGAGTCTAAAATTATGGAGGACAAAGACCTAGAAAAATCACATACTATATCCAATGATTGTTTGCTGATTTTAAAGGAAAACTAGACCAAAAAACTCAAATCTATATCTTCATAATTTAGTAGTGTCATTTCAAACATGTATGAGTTTCCTCCTTGGAAAAAGGAAAAGATGTGTTTTTGCTCACTAAGAAGAGTCACGCCAAGCTTGGCATTATCATTTTTTTTACCAGCCATTTTAATGTTTTCCTATTCATAATAATAACTCCTAGTCGAGCGAGTCACGAGACGGACGGCGATGCCTCTCGTCACGCTCGAAGCGATCTGTGAGTGATCTGGCAATTAAAGCCGCAATCTCTGTGATCATCATGACACCTGTAGTGTTTGCTAGGGCTGGCCTGACACTATTGATTAATCTATTTGAATCAATCTTCATCCTGAATGAACCAAGATCGACTGATCTAGTCTATGCTGTTTCAGTAATGTCACTAAACATTATCTGCAGTGCCTGGCATCCATTAATTGCAATACGCTTTGTGTTATGTTACGTTTGATATGAAACAAAGTCTTTCAAATTATATCAAAATACCATGACAGATAGCATCAAACAGTTCACCGATCACATCTTCCTCTTCACAATACAGCACAAAATCATGGACTCTGTTGTTCATTTTAACCTTAAATATTATCCCCTTAACGCCGACTGTCGCGAATTTGCATCAAACCCCTTCCATTCAGACTGCAGGAGAGATAGCATGTGTATTCCCCCAATGCCTGTTCTTTTATATATAATTGTAAATAAATTCAGGCGTCACAGGGTTAAAATAACACACTGACAGGGTTCCCTGTGTAGATTACAGCATTGGTTGGGAGATCGTTTTCCTTATGAAATATTGACATGTGCTGTACCTCATAAACAAATATTATATCGAAACAAGCTTATAAAACAGAATCAAATCGATTTGTCAAATCTGGTACACAGTGATAATGTTTACCTAGTAAGATTTTCATTAACGGTCCAAAACATGACTATCAATAACTTACAAAATATAATTAATACAGTTTTTACTGTAATATCGTAGTTATTTTTAAATAGGATGTTGATATAAATATACAATAATTTAATAGTTTATACTATATACAATAATTTAATAGTTTATACTAGGGCTGTCAAATGATTAATCGCGATTAATCGCATCCAAAATAAAAGTTTTTGTTTACATAATATATGTGGGTACACTGTGTATAATTATTTTATATATATAAATATACACACATGTTTGTATATATTTAATAAAACAATTCATGTATATAGATTTATATATAAATGTATATTATATATAATATAAAAATATTTTATATAGAAATAATATTTTTTCTTAAATATACATGCATGTGTGTGTATTTATATATATATGAATAAAATAATTATACACAGTGCACCCACATATATTATGTAAACAAAAACTTTTATTTTGGATGCGATTAATCACAATTAATCATTTGACAGCCCTATATATATATATATATATATATATATATATATATATATAATATATAAATACACACACATGCATGTATATTTAAGAAACAAATATTATTTATATATAAAATATTTATAATTACATATCATATAAATTATATATAAATCTAAATACAGTATATACATGAAAATATTTCTTAAATATATACAAGCATGTGTGTGTATTTATATATATAAAATAATTATACACAGTGCACCCACATATATTATATAAACACAAACTTTTATTTTGGATGCGATTAATCGTTTAACAGCCCTAGTTTATATCTCAAACTCAAACTCGAACGGATCACAACATGTGTGTTTTCAACATATTGAAACATGGATGTAAAAATTTTCAACGAATAGCATTATTTTATTTGGACTGTAAACTTCAAATATAATTGACAGCTTATGGGCGACTTTTATGGTGCTGTTCTTGTCGTGTTTGGAGATTGTCACCTTGTGCTCACTTTCATTGTACAGGAAACAAGTGTGATAATTATATACAATCTTCTTTTGTGTTCCACAGATGAAAGAACTTCCTTTGGGAATGAGATGAAGGGCAGTAAATGTTCATTTTCAGTCGATTATTATTTCTCTAACTGTGCAGGTTCTGAGAAATGCTTGTTTTCAAGAGCCCCGATGTTGAGGAAGCCTTCTGAAGCTCTCTAATCGGCCTCATCTTTCGATCAGTTCCAGGCTGTTATGTTTGCTGTATCTCACCAGCTGTTCCCTCCTTCCTGTGTTCATGCAGATTCGTCACCGAAGCTTACTGAGGCCAATCGCCGTGTGTTCATCGCTGCCACTTCCTCAGCTGTACAGAGGGTCAGGCGAAAGCGCAGAGAGATTACAGAAGTGCCATCTCAGCCTCACAAGGTTTCTCGTCAGCTAGTGAGTCTCTCTCTCAACGGTCTCCAAGGGTCGTCAGCTGAAAGCAGATTATCAGAACAGCTCCCATGGCTGAGGTGATTCCCATCTGCAGTTTATACATAGTTGAGGAACTTCTTTCTTTCTTACTTTTTCCAAGGCTGTTTAACTTCATATCCTTCTCACAAGCTCCAAATACAGCACCATCAAAAATAAAAATAGCACGGTTCATAAAACCTGTGTGCTATTCAGTCATACAATAGCTTTGTGTGAGGATCTGACAGAAATTTAATTCTGTTCCTCAAAAATATCTGTTATACGTCTTAAAGTCCCCCTGTAGTCAATCATTTTATCCCTCAAGACTCATCTCTTGATCACCAACATAACATATTTAAACGTTGAAAAATGTTACGTCCTTGAATGTAACTTGACACCCTCATTTAGTATACGTGGTTCTAATAAATATGCAAATGAGCCCCGCCTCCACTCACTCACATTTAGCTCAGAGATCCACTCAATCACACGTTTGATTGGTTACAAGGTCGTTTGTGACGTCAGAAACACCAGAGATTTCAAACCGTGTTTCTGAGACTGTCTTTGGTTCAGAAAATACTCTGACTTACACATGATGCAACATGACATCATGACTTTTGCATGAACATACATATACATATCTATACGCATTTTGAGCTATTCACGTGCATGTCTACGCCGTTAAATATCCAGTGATTCCGCGTGTATGTTCACGCCGTTAAATGTCTAAGCGAAACTAAGCAAAATGTAGATCTACATCTGGGAGCGATCTTTTTTTCCTTGGATGGTAGGGAAGACTCATAAATGTTATTAATCACAGTGACGGGTAGGTTTAGGGACGGGGTTGGGGTAGGTCATATATTTATATATACAGTAATGTAACGTTAAAGGATTAGTCCACTTTTGAAAAAGCTTTTGCTGATAATTTACTCACCCCCATGTCATCCAAGATATCCATGTCTTTCTTTCTTCAGTCGAAAAGAAATTAAGGTTTTTGATGAAAACATTCCAGGATTTTTCTCCATATAATGGACTTCCACTGGAAACCAGACGGTCCAAGCTCCAAAAGATCGTTAATAACAGTTTCAGATCCAGCTTCAAATGTCTTTATAACGACACCAGACGATGAATAAGGGTCTTATCATGCGAAACGATGGGTTATTTCAAAACTTATTCCAAAAATGTAACTTTTCTAAGGACAAATGGTAGCCTAGCTCTATTCTGGAGGCGTGTTTGTAACGTCACGTAATACGTAATTACATTCAAAAGGTCACGGTCGACGTAGCCGGAAGTACAGAATCAAAATCGTCCGACGTCGTTATTTTACCTTTTAATTCCTTTTTGTTTTGTAAACGGCGTTTGAGTTAGTTTGCACGTTTAACCTATGTGTTCAACTTACTGACTCTGTACTTCCAGCTACGTCGCCGTGACCTTTTGAACGTAATTACGTATTACGTGACGTTACAAACGCGCCTCCAGAATAGAGCAAGGCTACCATTTGTCCTTAGAAAAGTTACATTTTTGGAATAAGTTTTGAAATAACCCATCGTTTCGCATGATAAGACCCTTATTCATCGTCTGTGTCGTTTAAAGACATTTGAAGCTGCATCTGAAACTGTTATTAACGATCTTTTGGAGCTTGGACCGTCTGGTTCCCATGGAAGTCCATTATATGGAGAAAAATCCTGGAATGTTTTCATCAAAAACCTTCATTTCTTTTCAACTGAGGAAAGAAAGACATGGACATCTTGGATGACATGGGGGTGAGTAAATTATCAGCAAAAGTGTTTTTCAAAAGTGAACTAATCCTTTAAGTCAACGGTGTTCATAAACACGCTGAAAAGCGATTATGCGTGTTGATAGCCCGCCAAAAATGGAAATACGAATTGGCGTGTCATACATACACCATTAAATGAGATCAGTCAGCATGATTTGTCTTAAAGCATATTAAAAATCACAACATAGACATATAGACAAACATTAAAAGCTGGATTTTCACCACAGGGGGACTATAAGATACTTTTATTGTCACTTTTTGTCAAGCACAAGAGTGTCCTCCCCGTCCCCATACCGAACATCACAGTTGTGTTTTACAGATGAATGATTTATCATGTATCCATCCTGGTTCTCCTTTGGGAATGTATTTGGTTCTCCAAAAACCCATGATGGTCCGTCTATGGAAGTGATAGCCAGGGTTCCTACAGGTTTCTTCAAGTCAAATTCAAGTATTTTTAAGACCATTTGTATAAAAAATTAATACCAATTTCCCATCCCTACCAGTAAAGAAAAACAAACTCCTTCAACTTGTGTTCATTTATTTTTCAAATGTGGAATGGGTAAAAGATGATAAGTCAAAGCAGGTAAAATAAAAACATTTCAGTTGGCCACAAGACAGTTTGCCGAACAATGTTATGTTGTGTTTTAATATTAGCTAAACACACACAGGACATCAGTTCTGAACCTGCATCGCTTCCCAGATTTCGACACTATCTAACATTTTCATCTAGGTTTTTTTTTCGTTGACGAAAATGTCAATAGATTTTCGTCATAGTTTTTGTCATTCAAAACTAGTGTCTCGTTTTCGTCAGTGAAAAAAATGTTGTTGAAAGAAAAGTTTATCATTATTTTCGTCAATGAAATGAACACTGACATACAGCACAATTTTTAAGACCCAGATATCAAAATTCAAGACTTTAAAGACTTTTTAAGGTATTATTTCCAAATTCATAAATTCAAATGATTTTAAGGCTTTTTAAAGACTTGGTAGGAACCCTGGATAGCAGCTTTTTTTACACTGATGTGGCTCCGCTGGTCTATCTTGCTCACTTCTGTTTGAATGAGATCCCTTCAGTGAAACCCCACACAGGTGCATCTCATAGGCAGTCTACGATTAGTCTTCTCTTAGTTCTTGCTTTAGGTTCACTTTCCTATAATCTGCCATTATTGTGAGAGGCCTCTGGACCGATTATCTGTTCAGCAAACCTCAAATGTGTGGATTATTATTACAATGGCCAATATAAGAATGGCTTCTTTATGAAAACAAGTTTCCAAATGAAATGAACATGATTTTTGCAACAATATAACATTCAGAACACACAATGCTGTCACAAACACCCATAACACAAACATACACTATTACCAATAATCACATTTTCATCTGACAATATAAAAGGTAGTTTCAAACTGATCCGCATTGTCAGGAATTGTTTTACATGGCTAATCCACTGTGAAAACAACACTGAAAGGTTGGTTTCTTGCTTATTTGGACCAAGAACAGGGTTTTATCCGAATGTGTTATAAGAAGAGCACAGACCTGTGAGGATTGTTGCATTGAGAGATGTGTAAACCCTCACGACGGGAGGTTGAGCGAGGCCAGCGATCTCACGCTGCTTCATCAAAGACACAGTGGTGCCCTTTATCAAGTCGCAAACTAAATCATCCCAAGGCAGGGACCGATTGGGAATCGCTTTAGGTGTCATTTACACCTGACGTTAAAGGTTGGGCAATGTTGTTTTTTTCATATACTGGTTCCCTGGTGAAAAAAACTATAAACCAAAATCTATAAAAAGAAAAATACATTTATTTCATACTAAGTATCATACAAATCCATTAACATATTTACTGAAATATGGCTTAAGACTCACTGATATAAATATTACAATTAAACTTAATTTGGAGTACTTCTTTATTACACAATGCATAATTCGGTAACACTTCCTTTTACAGTCCAGTTACCCATGTAAATACTATGTATTTATTTTATTAACTACAATTACTGGGTAATAACTAGTACTAACCCTGAACCTACCCCTAAACCTAACCCTGTTTCCATGTACTTACCTTATATAAGCCAGTACTTTCTAGGTAAGTACACTGTAAGAACTGTACTGTAAAAGGAAGCGGTACCCATAATTCTTAATATTAAGCCTAAAGCCCTGTTCACACCGGGACGAATTTCACGTGCATTATTTATCGACGTTTAACGCCTCGTGATTAAACAAAGGGCGCCAATGTGAGTGTGCACACCGACTCGTAAAACGCCATGCGTAAAAGCGTAATTTTTTAAGAAAAAAGGCCACGGGTTCGTTTTTTTTTTCTTCATTTGATGCACAGCGTCAAAAACTATCCGAACCAATGAGATTGGCGCTTTTGCCCATGTGTTTGGAGCTTCTGAAGTTACAGTAAAACACAACTTGGGGCGCTCAAACACAAAACGGTCTTGCTGAGCACACATACGCAACGGAGAAGAAGATATACGCCAAGTAGCGTCGCCGTCTACACCATAGACATAATAAATACATAGACGCCCTATTGGCCACTTTGGAACATTGCTGCGATAGAGAGCCTAAGTCCCTCCCCTTCCGGTCGACCACCATGGGACCTTATATCGGAAAAATATTGAATGGTAGTCAATGGCGAGAGATAACAAATATTTTGATTTCGTTCAAATTGATCCCTGAATTACACATATGATGTTTGTCAATTTAAAAGATACATTTTAAAGTCAAGAAAGTCGCAGTTTGATGTAAAACTGTTGAGATATAAGACTGTGAAAATACGTAATTACAAAGACTACAAACCCCAAAGGCGCACATTTTCTCTCAACGAATGAAGCGAACTTTACTGAGGCTATGTCATTGTTTCTATAGTCTTCCGTTATAATCGTAACGTATACCGTCATGAGTGTGTTGTTCCAGACTGCACACACACACAGCAGCTGATCTTGCTCGTTGTTTCGCCTCCCGGGAGATGTAGTTCATTGAGGGTTTTTCACATAAAACTAAAAGTTACTCTCCTGTTTTAATGACAAACTGCGACTTTCTTGGCTTTCATAATTATCTTTTAAATTGACAAACATCATATGTGTAATCCAGGACACAGTTCAGACAGAATACTAACCATAGATAAGTTATCTCTCACCATTGACTACCATGCATTGTTTTTCCGAAATAAGGTCCCATGAACCGGAAGCGGAGGGGCGGGACTTAGGCTCTCTATACGTCAACAGGTCCGTCATTTTGCTGATGTGCGTTTGTGTGTTCTGGACGAGGCGTTTACTTGCGCTGAGGGCAGAGCTACCTGTCAATCACATGAGATCCATGTGATTAATAAAGCCCCGCCCATATTTGTTCTTATTCTAGAACCCTTTTACTCAGATAAACGTCACAAATAGACTATCACAACCTCTGCTTCAGGCTGACTTACACAGAAACAGAGGAAATTGGAAATGAGCAACACACCGTAGATGATGTATGAGGTGCCATTTGGAGAAGGTCATCAAACTAGAATAAAAATAATGCATTCCTGATTTATAAGGCACCCAAATTTGCTTTGTTATTCAAGACACACACTTTCAAAACAGCACTTCCTCCGCAGTCCAGCTAAAACTGATGAAACGTCTTGAACAGAACTTGACTTGCGAATGATGTCAGACAGATGAACACACACGCGCACACACACACACATACACAGTCCATGTCAATGATGCCTGATAAGTGTTCAGAAACTCAGCCCGTCACTGTGAGGTTAGAGTAGATATGTTTTAGTAGCTAAATGTCACAATCTGATCTAATCTAATGCAGGAGTTGCAAAGATTATTAAGTTGAATGATTAAATTAATGAATTAAAATGACAAGTTCTGAGCACAATTAAATCAGTTAATTAGCTAATTAGGAACAACAGATGTCAAATGGAACTAATTCCTAATAAAATAATTTGAGCAAAAAAATTAAGTTTAGACTTAGATGCAGATCATTAGTTCTTTTCACGCTTAATTCTTAATTTTCATTTTTTTTTATGTTTTTTGTTGTACTGCGTATGTATCTGCAAATACTCATGAAATCCATCTTTCAAAATTCAAATACAGAGAAAAAATAATATTTTTTAGAAGATAATTCAACCAAAAAATAAAAATGTTGTCATTATTCAATGATGATAAATGACATTTTGTCAACATCCACACTTCATTTTTTGGGGTAATAATTTAGTGTATTATCCAGGTATAAGTGCACTTTCTCTTTTTGTAATTTCCAGTGTGAACACACTACTCACACTAATAGGCTACTTCATATTTATTAAGTATATTAAGTCATAGAATAGTGCACGTATGCAACTGAGATATTTCTCAAAATATCTCCATTTATGCTCCATAGAAGAAAGTTTTGTGGATACTATAAAAATATATATTTTTTAGTCTTTTCAGTCAATTTAAAATGTATTAGTAAATGTTAAAATTAAAAATTAGTTCATAATTAGTTAATGCTAAAATTGCACTCTTATTGTAAAGTGTTACCATTTCATATAAATCCAAAGAGTCATGCTTAAAGAAGGCCAGAGCATAAAAACACATAAATGTAGACATATATTGTATAATCTCAATATATTGTAGTGATGAAAAAAGATCTGAGTGAAATCCAATGCGCTTCTAATTTGTTTATGTTTAAACATGCAACTTCTCCACCAATCAACTACCGGCACCAATATATCGGCAAAACTGGTCCGACCCCTAATAATGACCAACACAATCTACCAGAATCTTTTATGAGCGAGTAAAAACGGTGCAAATACCAGATTGATTTACTTAAGCCTTTAGTAAATCTGACCAAGTGTGTGCACAGTGCTTTTCTCAACTTGCTGCTTCAACCTGTGTGTGTGTGTGTGTGTGTGTGTGTGTGTGTGGACTTCACTGGCAGAGCATGTAACACTACAGTAAACACACAGAGGCAGACAGGGAACAGATGGATACACTAATTGACCTGCTGAACCGGCTCAGGACAGCCCCTTTAAAGCAGGATCATGTCCTGGGAAAAACACCCGCCAAGACACGCGAAGAATCAAGCCGCTCCGTGAAAACTCGGATTAAGAGCGAGGTGCACTGGAGACAAAACTCATTACTTTTATTGATCAGGATGTTGCTTTTGTTCGAGCGTGGGACGGCCAGATCCTAGAGCGGCACATTTACAAAAAACACTGCTAGGCAACTCCAACACAGCACACTCATTAGTGGTGTTTACTGAGACAACATGTGTGTGTGTGTGTGTGTGTGTGTGTGTGTGTGTGTGTGTGTGTGTGTGTGTGTGTGTGTGTGTGTGTGTGTGTGTGTGTGTGTGTGTGTGTGTGTGTGTGTGTGTGTGTGTGTGTGTGTGTGTGTGTGTGTGTGTGTGTGTGTGTGTTGAAACCCATAACTGAGGGAAAGTTCACCCCAAATTTAAGTGTCCTTTCAAACCTGCATGAGTATTCTGGCCTTGCCTTGGAAACATCTAAAATAGTTGTAGTACTAATTTACTAAAACCAAATCACATAAGCTAAAGAACAAAAAACATAAGTAGGGCCCTATAGAAATCCGTTTTATTTTTTCCCAAATTCCATTTTATTTTTTCCCAAATTCCGTTTTTTCCGTTTTAATTTTTGCAAATTCCATTTTTTCCATTTTAATTTTTGGCAATTCATTTTTTTTTTACCCTTTACTGTTATTTTAGTTGTAAAAAGAGTGTGCTTTTTATTCCGTAATCAGCAGAAATTATAGGGCCCTACATAAGCTAATAAACATAAAAATGGCAAAAGCACACCAATTACTAAACTTAAATTTAAATAAATAAAAAAATTCTGTGGAATTTAATTTGATGAAAGTCAATGGGGTCTGGCATAGTTTTGAAGTACTCATTTACTAAAACTAAATTAAAGAACAAAAAACAAACTAATTAAAATGACAAAAGCACATCAATTACAAAAACTTAAATTCTGTGGAAAATATAAGAATTCAAAAAACAGTTTCTGACATATTGGACCCCACTTGTCTAGAAATCTTTCAAAACATCTTCTTTTGTGTCCCACAGAAGAAAGCAAGTCATTGGTGTGTGTGACTCATCCTGCCCCGTCTGTGCTGTGTCTGTGTCGAGGAGCGCTCTATGATCACTTCTCCAAACGGCTCAGAGTTACTCCGTTCCTCAGTCACCATTACAGGTGCTTTTCTGACTCTAAACTCTGCGTGTGATTGGCCACACAGATGGTGTCCATGACGATAGCATTCCTGTTCCAGGCGTCCTGCATAATTAGAGGAGCCAGTAATTAGCGGAATCAAGCCCTGGGGTCGGTTTACAGCCGTGAGAGGGTGATCTTATAGTCCACGACTCTACAAGTGCTGCGCTTTCTTCACTGACTACAGTCCACGACATCCAAAACCAGCCTTAATTACATCATTATAACCACACAATGCACTCGAAAACATTAAAGACTTGCAGAATCAATAACGACAGAGTTAAGTTAATAACAATTTTAGTATTTAATTAATTACTAAATAATTAATTATTTGGGAATCAATGGGAACAGAGCAACCAGGATGTTCTATCAAATTTCTACTCGATCTTGAAACCGCCACTGAATAAAAAAATTAAAAAGGCAATTAACTTCTAAAACTATTTAGGTTTGCTTTAAACTTTTTAAGCACATAAATACTTAAAAATTCTGACTTTTCCTGCAATTGTGAGTTTACATCTCGCAAAAAGTATATTTCGGAATTATAACTTCCAATTGTGAGTTTACATTGTGTGAAATAAACTCATAATTGGAAGTTATAAAGTCAGAATTGTGAAATATACTCATAATTCTGCGGAAAGAAGTCAGAATTGCAGAGATAAACTCACAATTGTGAGTTATAAAGTCAGAAATGTGATATATCAACTTTTCCCCGTAAGAATAAGACTATAACACACAATAGTGAGTTTAGGCTATACCACAGAATATTTGTATTATTATTATTATTCAGTGGCAGAAACAAGCATCCATAGATGTCTCCCTTTGTGTCCCAGAAGAAACAAAGTCATCCTGGTTTGGAAAAACGTGAGGGTGAGTAAACGTTCAAACTTTAGGATAAAAACTAATTGAACAAACTCTACAGAGAGGGCAGGTGTGTTGTCCTGTGGTTCACAGAGAGTTAAACTAGAGGACTATGAGCCAGGCTGACTATGAAGTCAAACTAGCCAGACTTAGCAGCTGCTCATAATGTCAATATCATCATATTATCTTAAAGTAGGGCAATACTAGTGTCTCTAAGAGACACACCGCAATGTCACTGCCTGACCTTGGGTGTTTTAACCCAGAAAAGTCCCCCGGTGTTGGCCAACAGGGTCCAGTTCAGGGCCCGAAGCTCCACAACTCAAGCGCACAGGTGTTCAACATAACCGCATCTCAGGACAGACATAAACAACGGGCTTGTGTTTCAATGATCTCCAGTTCTTCGCAGATGGTGTGAGGAAACACCGCATATGAGACTCAAAATACACACAGGCTTCAGATATATCAGCAGAATAACTCCAGAGGAGACTTTCCCATCTGTGGAGATGCGTGGCTGCCATTCATCCATTTTAATCAGCTTATCAATAATATCTAGAGGACACTGGCGACGGGAGCTCTCATTCCTGAAGGAAATTAGCCGTTGGTGTGTGGTGTGTGTGTCTGTGACAGAGAAAATAAAATAAAACCATGAAACGGAAGCGGTACGTACCAGCGGTTCGGTGTCCACATCGTTTCTTGGCGCAGAAACCGAGAAACCCGATGCTGTGAATTAGCGAAGCTCCAGTCGCGGTTGTTTTTTTTATTTTTTATCCCAGTCGGTCAGCGGTCAGTCCCGGCAGATAATCACAGTAATATTGGAGGGTATTGTCAAGGTTAGGTGTATGAAAGTGAGGAAAAGTGCTGTGTGTGGCTGGATTTGAAGGCAGTTTAGACGGATGCTGCGGTAACGGGGACTGCAGGTCTGCGGTAAAGCCCGGACTGGATCCTGAGCCAGAGCCACTGGACGCCGGAGACACGCAACATCAGGAGCCTGGACCACATGACGGATTCCGGCTGGAGTTTCTCATCATGTGTTTTAAGAAGTATACTGTACGTTATCGACACACACAGACACACACACGTATTGATAGAATGAAAAAAAAACATATAATGGTGTGTGTGTGTAGACACGAATATTGTATAAAAAATATATCACAGGACAAAATGAAATGTTCAGACGATCACACGCAAATCTAATGTTGACCTATCACACTTATTTAATTGCCAGGGCTGGCAAACCGAAGAGCTTATTAAATTAACATCCAAACATAAATATATTTAAAAAAATAAAAGTAATGAAACCTCATGGATTTAAGAAATGAACAAGACTTATTTGAACCCTGATGAATGATTGCAATATTAATTTACTGCACACTGGATCGCAAGATGGATTCCGTCTGGAGTTATTCATGTTTTCAGAATGTAATATAGAAAGTTATTGGAACACACACACACACATCATCACCACCATCAGCAGCAAATCACACACACACACACACACACACACACACGTATCATCATCAGCAAATGCACACTATCAGTAACCTTTTTTGTAAAAAAAATAAACAAGTGTTCATTCGGGTCACATGAGACCACAGCTATTGTTTCCAATTCTGTGTTTGTATTTTTAGTCCACATGTGTAATAACATCATATTTGATTGGACTGCCAAACATTCAGTCAAGTAATATACTCAATTGAACTACAATACTGTAGCCAACAAAGCACAAGCATTACTGTTTAAATTAGGCTACTGTTCATTTTGGAAAAGTACTGGGTCATTGAGATTCTTTAGTGAATGTAGATGATCTTTAATTCATTCAGTGAAAACATTCACAGCAATGTAATACGTGATTCTGAATAGCCCAAGCTGTTTCTGCGCTGGGTGTTGTGAAGGTGGTTAATATCCTAAATATCATCTAATCAAATTGTGTTATTAACCCTCTGGGTTATTCGGGTCAATAATGACCCGAAGCATTTAAATAAAAAAAAATGTTAAAAATCGTAGCTTCATTCGGAATGGTCCGAAACTTGGTGACTTTAATGGTACTTGGTATATGAACACCCAAAAAAATTGGGACAGGATTTGAAAAGTTTAAGTGGTCGTGAAAAAAATAGTCACACTTAGGACCTTCGGGTCAAAAATGACCCGCATAGGAAATGAATGGGAAATTGGCAATAATGTGAAAATACTGAGGTTTTTTTTGTGCATACAATCTACAAATCAGCAACGATCTTGAAAAAAAGCACACAACAGTGAAGGGGTGAATCTATAAAACATCAAGAGTGCAAAACAGACACATCCACACACACAACACACACACACCCAAACACATCATGTGTTTTGCATTTTTAAAAAGCTCAGTTTGTCCACGAGATGGCATCCATCTAATTTCAAAAATTGCTTTTATGAGGCCTAGGCTTGACTCCAAAATGAAATACAGCTTTAAAAAAAATAAAAATATATATATTTTCTATTATATTCAATGGGGGAAATTTTGGCCATAATTATTGCATTAATTTTTTTTTTTTTAAATTCTCTCAAACACCAAAAAGAAAAGAAATTTTTTTTTATAAAAAACAAGTAAAAAAAAATATGATTTTCTTTTTTTAATTATAAATCCTGCCCTTAGTTTGGGTCAATTTTGAGCCAAAGGTCCCGAGTGTGACTGTTAAACGAAGAACCCCAGAGGGTTAAATGGTCTATATTTTTAACAAAATAGTAATAAAACAGATAATTCTGGTCCTTGATTCTGATTGGTCGAGCCACGTCGAAGCCGTTGTAAATTACCCCAAAACACACACCAGTGCTGTAAAAAATATCTGTGATTTTAACAGTAAAATAGGCCTACTGTAAAAATGCTACAGTGTAAAACTGTTAGGCTAATTGGTAAACAGAAAGTTTCCAGTACTATACACGGTAAATAACTGTGATATAATTTTACAGGAAAATAGCGTTAAATTTACAGTTTTTGAAAGTGAAAAAGAACAAATCATTGTATAATTTACAGTGAAAAAACGTAAATTGACATTCCCACAACTCTCTGTGTGACACTTCACATTTTATGTATTTTTGTTGAAATAACTATGGTTCCTCATAGTTTTATTGTTTTTTTCTAATCAGTTATGTACATCAGGGTTTTATGTTACATTTAATGTTGTTAAATTAATGTTTATTGCATTTTTTTAATTTTATGTGTGTTACCATGATGGTGCTTAATGTTTGTGAATGACATTGTGCAGCTTCTTTAAATAAGTATTGCTTTATACAAGTATTCACTTTGTAATAAGCTGTGATTGCTCATATAATTCCCATCACTGCTGTGATGATTGTTGGTTGTCAGTGTATTACAATGGTCTAAAACAGATATCAATACGTCATTAAGTTGGTAAATCCACATTTTATCAGAAAATAAAATGCAGTTTATTAGTGTAAATTTTAAGTTAAGTCTGTAAAACCATTAACGTTCCTACCGTATTTATAACGGTAAAGTTCTGGCAACCACAGCAGCCGTTTTTTACCGTAAAATTTACGGTTTATTTTTTACAGTACATTAGTGTTACACACACACACCTGTGAGCGCATTACATTAGTGTTACACACACACCTGTGAGTGCATTACATTAATGTTATGCTTTAATAATATACATTAATAATTCTCTTATGGTAATTCTTCGTTGCTGCATGTGTTGCTTGGCAACCTCTTTGGAACTACATTGCTTGGCGGAGGAATAAATGTTGTAATGTTATATTTCTTGTTGCTTGTGTTTATTTTATGAATAAAATAAATGTTAAAATTAAATATCTTTATGGAGTAACCGTTTTATAAAAGCAATAAGCCCCCTTGAAGCCGTGTTTTACAGTAAATTTAGAACAGCTGAGGGGTGTTGAATGTTATGGGCGATGCAAAGCGGAGCTTATTGTTAAAATAACAACACACACAAAATGTGTTTAAAACTGATCTGAACTAAAATGAATAAATAGAGGGACTAATTGTACAAGGGACTCATTGTACAAGCCTATTCCTCCACTTACAACAGATCAAACAGAATGAGATTCATCTGAAAATGACACCGCTGATCACTGGAAGCCACTGAACGCCCCCTGCTGGACAGAGAAGAAACAACATCTGACGCTTCTGCGATAGACTTCACGGTTTGGCTGATGTCACCACTTACATTTGTTCCTTTGCTAAATAAATATCCTATTTCCTCAGACATGAAGTAAATCAGATTGAGAACATAATTTCAAGTAAACTTCCAGTTCTCTTAAAGGGATATTACCTAAAAAGTTTTTACTCACCCTCATGTTGTTGATCTCTTGTTTTAAGCGTTTAAGTTGTAGTTGTGTATCGGTCAATGGAGGGACAACAAGCTCTCGGATTTCATCAAAACGATCTTCATTTGTATGTCGAAGATGTTCTCTTATGGGTTTGAAACTGTTGGTGAGTAATTGAATTTAGATTTTTAAGTGAATTATCCCATTGAATACATGTACAGGTCTGTTAATGTATAAGAACCTGTATACAGTTTCAACTATTCTGTTTAAAAGTCCACCTGTTGTAAATTGTATCCCTTAAAACAAAAAGGCCCATAGAACTTGTGTGCAAGTCTACAATAGCTTTGTGTGAGGATCTGACAGAAATTGTATTCTAGCTGTTACACGTCTTAAAATCCCCCTGTAGTCAATCATTTTATCCTATAAACTCATCTTTAATCACCAAACTGACATTTTTTAATGTTCCTGCCTTAAAATATATTGAATGTAACTTGACACCCTTGCCTCATTTAGTGTATGTGGTTCTATGAATATGCAAATGAGCCCCGCCTCCACTCACTCAGCTCAGAGATCCACTGGTTCGATGAATCACATGTCGATCTGATTGGTTACAAGGTCGTTTGTGACTGTCAGAAACACCAGCGATTTCAAACTGTGTGTTTGAGACTGTCTTTGGTTCACTGCAGTTTTACTCAGCAATGCTGTCGACTTATGAATTTACACATGATTCGTCTTAAAGCATATTAAAAACACCACATAGACAACAGCTTAATTACAGCTTAATTTTAGACAGTGGGACTTTAATTAACAGGAACTAAGAAACAAACACACCATTTAAGACAGCTTAATTAGTCAAACTCTTTATTTGTAATTCCATACAGATCAAACACACACAGAGTCCATGCATTAGCTCAAACTCAGCTGACATTTGTCTGTCACCTTCATTAACTGAGATAGTTCGCTCAAAAATAGAATAAAAATAATAATAAAATAAATGTCATGATTTACTCATCATGTCATTCCAAACCTGCATGACTGTATGAAGCCCCAACAAAGAGTCAATGGGGTCCAATGTTGTTTCATTATAATGCTCTTTCAGAAAAAAAAAAAAATGATATACTTAATACTTAAACTATATATATATTAGTCGTTTACACAGTTTACAATGACATGGATGAGTAAATTATGACAATTTAAATTTTTGGGTGAACCATCCCTTCAAGTGTCTGAATTACTGGCAGTTTGCTAAAAGTAAATAAACAAAACAAAGAAAAGACAGAAATCAAAAACACTTTGATATAAAAGAACTGAAATGGCAGTACGGCAGTCAGTGTCCGTTCGTGTCATCGCTAATACTCGTCCTGTCATGTCGGGGTCATGCGTCATGTCACTTAAAACTCTGTAAGAACAAACACATCATAGTCAGAGTTACACAAGTCCACAATCTCCAGGAAACACACATCAAATAATGACTATTTAGGTCTGAACTTCAAAATTAGATAGTTCACTTTGAAATACATTTTTGGTATGTTTTATCTTACCTTAGAGGGCATCCGAAGATGTAGGTGTCTTTGTTTCCACAGTATTTTCAATTTTGCTTTTTCAGGTCAAACAGTTTGTGTCTGTCAGTCATATAATGCAGGTCTATGGTCACCACCTAAAGAGCATGCACAGAGAAGTCCAGATTAATCATGATTTAATGACTCGTAAATGTAAGTACACATTGATGGCCTAAGACATGAAAACGAGCGGTTTGTGTGAGAAAACCAACAGTATTTATATCGTTTTACCTCTTGTAACCACAGCCACAAAGCGCGCCGTGCCCTCAGATCACTTGGACGTGGCTGTTTTTACAAGAGGTAAAACGATATAAATACTGTTTGTTTTCGCACACAAACCGCTTCGTTTCGTGCTTTAGGCCATCAATGTGTACTTACATTTACGAGTCATTAAATCATGTTTAATCTGGACTTCTCTGTGCATGCTCTTTGAGGTGGTGACCATAGACCTCCATTATATGACTGACAGACAAGAAGTTTAGCACCTAAAAATATCAAAATTGAAAATACTGTGGAAACAAAGACACCTACATCTTCGAATGCCTTGAGGTAAGATAAAACATATCAAAGATTAATTTCAAAGTGAACTATTCCTTTAAAGGTGCGATCAACTTTAATACTGTATTGTGTCATATTTCAGAGTAAGGCCACAGTCACGTTAGTGAAATTGGAAACGCTTTACAATAAGGTTCATTAGTTAACATTAATGTATTAACTAACATGAACTAACAATTAGCAATACATTTGTTACAGTATTTATGAATCTTTGTTAATGTTAGTTAATAAAAATAAACATCTTCATTATTTGTTCATAGTACATTAATGTAAACTTTGATTTTAATAACGTATTAGCAAATGTTGAAATTAATATTAACTAAGATTAATAAATGCTGTAGTATTGTTCATTCTTAGTTCATGTTAATTAATTAACCATACTGTAAAATGAAATTTTGCCTAAATTTATCAACTTGATATTTCTAATTGTGCCAAATTCAGGTTCAAAGTTCACCTAACTTGAACCCAATGCTGCCTTGCGTACATCAGAGCATGTCACAGGAAGAGCCAGTCATGACAGTTTGATTAAAGTGAATGATTCACACTAAGACTAGTAAATAGACTTTTAAATGTGCAATTCACATTTCTGCCACTAGTGCTAGTGAAATCCCAAACTGCACCTCTACAAGAAGCTGGAAAAATGATTACAAGGGCCATACAATAATTGTATGATCGCTAATCAAATGTAGAGGACAGATATGAACCAGATGCTTCGTTTTGACGAGACCTTATCTGACAGAGAAATAACGAATCCCCCAAAAGAGATGCAGATGTTAAAGGTTTGTGTCTCCAGATAGGATACGCGAGCGGTCAGTTCGGTTTTTCACAGCATGTCTCAAGTCGTCAACTTATTCATAAACAAGTTCCGCTCTCGACATCAAATTATAAAGAATATAATGGATTATGTCATCATTTTAATCTTGTTTTTCTGGATTGTCTTTATTTGTACTCAGCAGAAATAATACTGTGGTGAGTTCATAAGCATATGAAATATTTCACAGTGGCTTACCTACTGAGCTGACTTACCTGTGTCTGTCATAAGGTCAAAGGTCAGTATGTTCCTCTGGCGTTTGTGCGACTCCTCTTTGGGCGGGTTCGGCCAGCATGAACCTTCATCTTGACCCCGTTCACCACCTTCCCGTGCAGGGAGCGCGATGGCGTCGTGCAGCCGACTTCCGGTCGCGTACTTCATATATCCCACATTACGGCCGGGAACCAGATACACCTCCATCAGGGAACCGAACCGGCTGTGTGGAGAAAACACCGTTAATCATCACAGGAAGAGTCGAACTGACCGCGACATATCTGGACTGTTTTCATTCAGGTTCAAGGAAATTAAATCAAACTAACCGATTATAAGAACATAAAAATAATAATAATTATTATGAGACATCTTCAATTTCAATCTACACTCACACACACATAATTATGAATGTACAATATAATTTTATTTGAATGTTTATGTAAGTCTCTTCTGCTCACCAAGGCTGCTTTATTATTAGATAAAAACACAGCAAAGGTAGTAATATTGTGGAATATTAATACAATTTAAAATAAATGCTCGGGATGCGCATAAGCGCTTTGTGCCGCACTGTGTTGGAGTCATTCATGATTCATATCATAAAGCAGTGACACAATTAAAGCTTCTTAACATTAATAATTATTAATGTTGACTGCCTCATTAAATAGCTGTGCTATACACTTAAAACATGTCTAAATTTTTAGTAGCCTTGGCTAAATCTAAAATAATTATCTTTTTCATTTTGTTATATTGTTTTTCATGAATGTATTTTACAACAATACAAAGAGCAATATGTATTATTCACTAATCTAGTTTATAATAGCATTTTTGTCAGATTATGATCATATATTTTGGGGATTTGTTGTTTATCTTTATAATGAAGCTGTCTGTATTAAGTAGATTGTGTTTAACACACACACATTACAATGTAGAATACTGCGGTTTAAATTGTTTTAACTTTAAACCTGTTGGTAGCTATTTAGCTAGCTTTAAGTACCTGTATTTTCTTATATATATATATATATATATGTTGTAGTGTTTGAATAAAGGGTGGCAATCTTTCATAATCAACTGTTGTGGACTATATACTGGAGGTATATTTTAAGGGGTTAATTGAGGAAATTGCTATATTTTTTATTAGTTTAAAAATAAAATAAAAATATCGGATTTGTAGCGAGTATTGGCCAATATGGTCAATGTCAGTAGTAGAACAACATTCATAGCAAATATTTACATAAAATATGATCACAACGACTCCAACACTATCAGAGCTGGTGTGTAAATCACACACACAGACACACACACACACCAGAACAGGTCCTCCAGGACGTCCACAGGCAGAGGTGAGGGGTTGAAGATGACGAAGAGTCTCTCCTTCACCGTGCCGTCAGGGCGACACCAGCTTCTTCAGAGGAGGAAGAGCCACATCAGTCTGAACACGCGCTTTCTGGGCCACAGGGGGCGCTGTATAGCCCTATACAGGAACACACACACACCACTGGTCAATCATCAGCCTGAACACGCGCTTTCTGGGCCACAGGGGCGCTGTATAGCCCTATATAGGAACACACACACACACCACTGGTCAATCATCAGCCTGAACACGCGCTTTCTGGGCCACAGGGGGCGCTGTATAGCCCTATATAGGAACACACACACACACCACTGGTCAATCATCAGCCTGAACACGCGCTTTCTGGGCCACAGGGGGCGCTGTATAGCCCTATATAGGAACACACACACACCACAACTGGGGCCTCATGTATAAAACTTTACGTAGATTTCATCCTTAAAGTGTGCGTACGCACGTAAGGCAGAATTTGCGTACGCACAAAAGTTTTCAGATTTATAAAACCGTCGTACGCCAGAACCTGCGCAGAATTCACTTTATAAATCCCAGTCAGCGGGAGATAGTGACGCACGTGCGTCTCCTCCAGAAATAACCATATATGGAGATTACAACGCCTAGTTTAAATATGCATATCCTCATCTTCATATCATTTGCATATAATTATTCATCCACGTGATACCAAGTTTAACGGTACAAGGCAGTTCATAAAATATGAAATGCGATGTGCCAGTCACATTATTACAAACATTATTTTTTTTCAGTAGCCCATAATTGCCTTGTTTTTGAATGAATAAATCAAATAGTGTTAAATACATTTCAGAAAAAGTTTTTCTCAATCTTTCCACTGGCCAAATAGTATCTTTAATTGATTTATATTTTAATGGAAACAGATAGACGTGGTTGTGCATTATTTGCACAAACCATATTTCTCAGACAATCTGCTATTATCATGAGCAATTATCTCTAGTTAAACATTAAAACACAGCATGCCAGAAGAAAAGTGTTGAAAAGCATTACATCCACAACAAATAGGTACTATTTCTATTTATTGAATATATTTTTTGAAACTTCTCAGTAATGATTTCATGTAGTTTAAGTGTTTAACTCCATTAATGAGAAGTGGCATATTTAATCTAAAGTGTTTATATCAGAAGTAAAACATAGTTTAAATCATTCTTTTATTTATTTAAACTGTTATTGAAAACATGCAGCCATTAGATTATAGGCTATATGTGCGTCAGTTTAGCTAAACGGCTCAAGCGCGCGTGCTGGCGCGGTCATTTAAGAAGGGATGGATGTTTGCTTTCAAGTGATGGTAGGTTTGTGAAATTATATTTGAATTATATTTCTGTAGATGTATCAATTTTCTCTAAATTCTCTGTCTAATAGTGAGCAAAAAGACATTTGACTCCAGCTCACCATTAAATCTGACAAAACACACACTCTTTCTACGAAGTGTACATCACACGGTCAAGAGCATCCTTACGGTGCGCACTTATTTACGCCAAGTTTATTTTTTTATAAATCCCCGATATGTGCGTGGAAAATGCGTACGCATATTTCTATGCCCATTTTGTGCGTACGCAACGTTTATACATCAGGCCTCTGGTCAATCATCAGTCTTTGAACACGCGCTTTCTGGGCCACAGGGGGCGCTGTATAGCCCTATATAGGAACACACACACACCACTTCTGATTGCCAAAACTAGTCCTTCGGTTGAGGCGTTAAACTGAGGTCTTGACTCAGTGGTCATTAAAAATCCCAGAATGTCTTTCGAAAAAGAGTAGGGGTGTAACCCCGGCATCCTGGCCACGAAGTTGGGTTTTTTCAACTAGGCGTAGCAGGCGGTAAACGCGCGGCGTCTGGGGCACATAAACAGCGCAGAACGCTCACCGCCACTCGTGAAAACTGTTATTAAAAATGTGTGTGGTGTGAATCATGTGATGATGTTGCTGGTTGAATGAACACATTACTCACAGCGCTGGTCTTCATTAGCTGCGCTCCACAGGGCCGATTCCACACCATGGACATCATGTCGAGCCGCCACCAGCTGCATCGCCATCTTCCCCACAGGACTAACACACACACACACTCATTTAACGTCGCTGAGATAACGCAGTTTAGAACTACATAACAGATAAACATCAACCTTAAGGTACCCGGATGGTGTACCATTTCCTGTGGATGTTCAGAAGCGTTTATAACTTTAATATTTCTCACATTATCAGTTTATTCACTATAGTTTAGAAAATAGAACTAAAATACGATAAGAACTCACATTTATTAAATTAAATCAGTTGATATTTGACTGGTCCTGACAGATATTCAACATAATTCATGTGTGAGAGTTTAACAGATGCTACATTTAACTACACACTAATATAATACCAGTTCAGTCAGACCAGTTTTCCAATGAATCTTTTCGTCCGCTTTTTTACAAGTAGAATATTTGGGAATAATATGTCACAGTTTACTTTATTTTCCACTCCTCGCTTACATGAATGAACTATAGTGTCCTGCAAACACTAGTAAAAAAGATCAAATTATATCTGGTGTCTGAGTAACCTGACTGTATACACCTCACAGTCCCTCATTCAACAGAAGAGACAGGTGAAGTAATGCATTTATCTAGAGAATTACAACAAAACCAGGATTGAGCCCGTAGGATCTGCAGCACGTGTGTATTTCCCATCAGCAGAAACACTCAGATTGAAGGTTCGCGACTCTACCTGGTCCTGTCCTTCCCGTCGTCTATGTACGTGACTGACAGCCGGTTACCGGGCGGATACTCGAACCCATTCAGCTTCTCTTTGGCATACACCGCAGAGCCCAGGTTATTGTACCGGACCACCACCTGACCTGCAGGACACACACACACACACACAGATCAATCTATGAAAGGGATTTTGGATGTTCATGGTCATGAAAGGTTATCATTTGCATACATTAAGGATTGTGGTTTAAGAGTAAGTGATTTAAGTGAAATAAGTTGTGAAAGACAACTCTTCAGTGCATGGGCCAGTCTACAGAAATGGAGCAAGCTGCTGTCCGACAACCAGAACACACATTTAAAAAGAATGCAAGAATTCAAATTTGAGATGTTCACTAAGATCCTTCTGTTATCTATATGAATCCCACAATAATATTTCAAATAATCGAGAAGCTTAATATGCATGGAAATTATCATTTATTGGGTACTTTCTGATTGGGGAGGTGGTCCCGAACCCTAACCCCTGAAATTTTAACTTTGAGAAAATGTTTAAGATATTTTTATGCATTTTTTCCATTGTTTTTAAAAAAATACATTTTTATTTCTTTTAATATATATTATACAGTTCTGTGCTAAGAATTAATCATACCCTGGTAAATATGATCAAAATGGTTGTACAAAATAGAATCTGCATTGTTTATCCTTTTGATCTTTCGTTTATGAAAAATCGATCAAAGAATCCTGAATAAAAATGTGAAAACTGTTTTCAACACATATAATAATCATACATGTTTTTGGAGCATAAAATCATCATATTAGAGTGATTTGTGAAGGATCATGTGACACTGAAGACTGGAGCTAATGATGCTGAAAATTCACCTCTTTCTCAGAGAGAATAGATTACATTTTAATATATATTAACATGAAAAAGTCATTTTAAATTGTCATAATATTTCACAATATTACTGTGTTTTTTGAGTATTTTTATCAAAAAATTGCAGCCTTGGTGAGCAGAAGAGACTCTCTTTTAAAAACATAAGACTGTACCGAACCCTAAACTTTTGACCGGTAGTGTGTGTGTGTGTATATATACATATATATATATATATATATATACTTATTTATTATTATTTAAATCATGAAACTTTATGTAAAAAATGCGTCCCGCATTTTAAGTTTCACGTACCAACAGTGTGTGTTTTAGTCCATTGGCTGAGACTTGATATCCAGTGTGCCTCTCTCTCAGTAGCCTCATTATAGATGTAGATACCACCATGTCTGAGGAGATGTGTTCAAAAGTACTGAAAGATGGTGTAACCTTAAGGGAGCGTCACTACCAAACTCCTTTATCTGTCAATTAAAGCTAGCTTTGTGTGGGTAGAACTCGCCTAAAATTTTATGTGTGTACGACTGTTCAGAATTGTGCTAGTGGACCATGTGACTACATCATTAACCTTGTGCTGGCTAACATCTTTGAACTAGGCTCAAAGGTATCCTAAACTGTCACATTACCGAAACGGTCATGCTATCGTTGTTTTGTTAGTGACAAAAGGGAGCCCATAATCATTTTATTTGGGGAATAGACTAATTTTTGTAAAGTTATGCAGATGATTAGTATCTTAGAGTATGTTTTAGTATGCGAGTGAAAATCCTGTAATGTGACGTGGCCACGCCACCTAAGCATTACTGTCAGATCACTATTGAATATAAAGTATACTGAACTGTCAACTAAGATGTTATTATAGTGTTTGGTTCAATGTCATGTTCAACTAATGAATCCTTAACTTTAAAATCAGTATGATTCACTTAAAGCCTTTTACAAAGACAGGTTTCAAAATACAAATCTTATAAATTACACTTGAAATATTGTAACTGTTATTAATTTACCTGTGAAAGACGTGATTTTTTTTAATAGAAAAAAGCATGTTGACAAGGTAAGATGTAAAATAAAATATTAATAGGTCAATATAAGGCTTCTATTATTAAATTATTTATTATTGTGTTTAAGTAGTGACACATTTGTGGAGAGGAAAATATTCCAAAAAAAAAATTATATTCGAAATAACTAACTGCAAAATTACTAGAAATGTGTACCTTGGATATTATACAGTTTGCATACATACATGTGCATACATACAAACCCCCCAATTTTTTTTCTTTTTTTCTTTTTAGAGCATAAACTAATGACATTAAGTAACTTATTATGACTATGACAGAACTGTAATTTTGGATAAATGTATTTAAATTACCCTTTAAAGCAGTTTATTAAACACTGAGTGTGTGGCAAATCTACATGCACTAACGCTACAATTTCCTATATGTCAATCATTTGTTAAACAAATCTCATTACTTCAATGAGCTCTTTGTTCCTGCCCTTGAGTATTTCATTGTTTAAATGTAATAAGTTTTTAGCTTCTATGTACATTTCTGAAGACATAACTCAACAGTTACCTCTGATGACATGATCACGTGGACTCATGTGTTCTCTGTGAAGCTGCTTGGAAACGGTGTGTGTTGTGAAAGTGCTTACAAATAAACGTGAGCCAAAACTGAATCTAACCTTTGCTGAAGCCGTACTGATCGATCTGCATCTCGCGAGAAGTCCATCCCCGGGATGAGGTCGAACAGGCCGTAGATTCTGCTCCTGCGTGACCGCGGCCCGGGTCGACACCATCAGGCACCGCGTGATGATATCAGAGCTCCATGTGTCCGCCTCAGGGCTCGAAGCTGCTGGGACTTGCGCCTCCTGAGGGAAACACAAACCCTCAGCAAAACAAAACACAATTGACCCTTCACAGGGGGTTTGATTGACAGGTGATCTGACCAATCATAATCAAATTAGCCATTTAGTCCAGACAAAGCAGTCAAGAGAGTTAGTAGATATAACACAGCTGGCCTTGAAACTCGAAAACCAGTGTGTGTTGACGTCTTTCAGCAGTTGAAACAGCATTCCTTCTGATGTTCATTCATGTTTGATGATATAGAGATGATCGGGTCACAAGCTTCAACTGAGGCGTACAGTGATCAGACACATTCAAGAGCCACAAACCGCATTTTTCTGTTTAAATTTCTTTAAAAACTGACAAAACTTGAAAGTTGAAGACTTTGCTTCCTTATAAGCAGTATCTTGCTCCGTCACATCGGTCCGACGTGTTGTCAGTGTCTCTGCTCCGCAATGGTATTTTTCACTGTGTGAGAACATTGTCCGGACACAGCAACAGTCACTAGAGGGGCGGGCTTTGTGAACGCTACAATTGTGTTTGGCCCAAGATATCAGGAAGTGGCTCAATGTTTAAAATCTACACTTCTCAGACTTATGATGTATTTTATTCATGTTAATCAAACAACAAAAAAGAGAAAACCTCTCACTGCTCTTGACTGAATCACTTTATTAACTTTCATTTCTAATGACTATTTTAATTAGGATTAATTTAAGACTGTGCATTGTTTTTATCATTTGATTACTAGTATTTCTTATTTCTAGCACTTGTCTTTCAGGACACAGTTTTTCCAGAACGGCTATATAGTAGATTAACTAAATTAAAACTTTTTTACAACAAAAATAAAACATCACTGAGCTTTCTTAAGCTGGACCTGTGATGCTATTGTCTTCTGGAAACAAACTTTGTTGCATTATTTCTCCTGTTCTCTCTGTAAAGCTGCTTTGAAAAAATCTAATTGTAAAAACCAAGTCTCTAGCTAAAACTAAACCTTTTTTTATCTAAACGGTCAACTTTGATACAGCAATTTCTGTGTTTGTTTTACTCAGAATGGACAACTCTCAGGAATTTCTGGTATTGACAACAAAGCATTGCGCGCCTTCAAAAAATCAGCCTCAGACAAGAAATTTGAGCGGACTTTGCAATGATCTCCCTCTTTCTGTAGTCAGTGAAGTCACTACCGAGAGTGAAGGCACTGTTAAAAGCATATCTGGTTACACTTTATTCAGGTGTCAGTGTAATTATATATTGAAGTACCAAGTAATATTACGCAACTACATGCACTTCCTATACTGGTTAGAATTTGGTTGGCAGTCGTTAGTTGCATGCAATTACATGTGATTACTATGGTAAAAAACATACATGCAACATGTGTAACAAGGACATTGTAAAATAAAGTGTTACTGCAAATCTTTTAAGACTTCCTTCCGCACTCATCTACATTTAGTGTGTTTGTTGTTTGGATATCTCTCTCTGTACTCCTCTTATTTGTGTGTTTTAGTGATTGTGAAGCTCTCATGAACAAATAAACGAAATGAAGCGCACAGATGCTCACCAAAGGCGTACGAGCTGGGCCGGGCGTACGTTCCGCAGTGTCTCCGGTCTGGGGTTGCTGAAATAGTCGTTGGTCTGAGGATGAGTTCTTGGTCCTGGGTTCGGCTAGGATAGCTCTGAAAGCTGCAGACAAGCGGAGCATTAGCATTAGCACATCTGAAAACAACCAGCCACAAGTCGTAAAGGCACAGAACATGACACTCCTACTCTTGTCGCAGTTTTCTATGGCCTTGGCGGCTTGCAAAGGTTTGTGGAAAGCGCACGTATTCCCAGACCTTTGCTTTCACCGGTGTTCTTGTTCTTTATAATGAGAGTCGCCGATCTCATATCTGCGCATACACCTGTGGAAAGACAGCAGAGGGATATCAGAGTCATATACCAGTCAATATCATTATATTACAATCAAATACAGCACAGATTGGTAACACCATGATAAATTGGTCCTTAATATGCTAAATATGGACGCACATACAATGTCACATTCCTTTTATTTGGGGGTAAAATTTGACAGGCTTTGATACATTCACCCCTCAAGACATGCTTTCAAACGCGCCATCAGATCATACCTTGAAAGTTTCTTTTGAATCTTCCTCAGTGAAGGTCTTTGGGATCATCACAAATATCCTGGTGAGCTCCTCGTCCTCCACATCCCGGTGGCTCCCGGAGGATCTGGCCTGAGCGATGAACACCTGGACGAGCAGAACACACACACACATTAACAGCTGTGAGTGAGGAGTGATACTGGAACCAGTGTCGGGGAAACTTACTTATTACGTTTGACAACATTGTCACTCGCTTAAAAATGAACAAATTGCATTACCTTCTAAAACAGTAACTTGAGTAACATGTTACGTTACTTTCGTGGTTCTTTTTTCCACCTGTACTGGCCTTGTTTTTTTTTATACCAAAAGAAGCTATATTTTTGGGCAAATGTAAAGCCATCTTACACCAAAAGTGTAATAATAAGCCACAGGCTGAAGGAAATGTAAATTCACGAGTGTACAGTGCAGCGGACGTGCGCTAAACAAACCTCTCAGCTGAGAAGAAAAATAGATGCAGGAGAGAAAAAATTACACTTACTTTACCAATAAAAATAAATAAAACTTCTATAATCATTTATGCTTATGGTTGAACTTGAATCAACGGTCAGAAGCAAGTACATTGGTCAATTAAAGTAAGACTAAATGCATACATTTTTATTTTATTTGAAATATTTTGTTAATGTAGGTTTGCATAGTATTCTGATTCTGCACTTTCACTAATTTTATTCATTTTGATGAATATTGATTCTTTT
Source organism: Hybognathus amarus (assembly GCA_030378365.1). NCBI lineage: Eukaryota > Metazoa > Chordata > Actinopteri > Cypriniformes > Leuciscidae > Hybognathus > Hybognathus amarus. The sequence continues at coordinate 392,184 of JAQIUQ010005217.1, forward strand.
TTGCGATTTGATTTGTCTCGAACGCGAGGTCAGGTCGGTCAATAAATAGGAAAATAAAGTAACGTGCGTTACTTCTTTAAAAAAGTAATCTAATTACGTAACTCGAGCGAGTTACACTGCATTTATATAGAGATTATATTGCTTTACCTTCATCCCAGACCCAGCCATTAAATATTACACACAAGTATCCTCAAAACATGTAATTGTGGCACTATTAATCTCCAGCTATCTCTGTGACGCTGCTCTGAGGCGATCTGCAGTGTTTAAAGCGCTGTGTAACGAAGGGGACCTGGGCTGGCTCCATGAATCGACCTTGATGGGTTTGGTACCCTCGGTCAGGCTCTTGCCGTGCATCTCCTCCATCGCGGTGCAGGCCTGAGAGGACTTGGAGAACTTCACAAACGCCACTCCTTTCGACTCTTTTCGTGTGCCTGTCCTTCACCACCCAGATGTCCTGGACTCGCCGAACGCAGTGAAGTGTTCTCCGAATGATCTCCTCGGTTATGGACTTACTGGTGACGAGAAACAGGCGACTGTTTGCCGGCTTGCCAGGTACGAGGAGGCGCAGGCTACGATTCGTCCAATACTTATGGATCAAATTTCTATCATTGATTTATTAGACGTCCTAGTCAGCAAAACTGATCTAAAAACTCCTTTGGACATACAGCGTAGGCTACAATACGTTTTACAGATTATATTATTCCGAAACATATCAACGACAACAGCTCTTCTTCCCCTTGCTCTTCTTCTTCTGTGTTTTTGGCGGGTTTTCGGTTCATCCCATAGCTCATAGCGCCACCTCCTGTGTGGAGTGTGACTTCAGTTTACGTAAATTTTTTTCTTTTTTCTTTCTTTTTATTTTTATTATTAAGAATCAAATCAATAACAATGTCAAATCTTATTACAAACATTCAGTGCTCATCCTAAATAAAATAAAATAACTTTAATATAAAAAAAGAACATGGGGCATGTAAAGGCAAAAAATTACAATTACATATACATAGAAATTAAATTACCAGGGCAATTATTCAATAAGATTGTATAAGTCTACGTAGATCGTTCACCCGAAAATGTAAAATCTATCTTCTTCTTCTTCTTGAATTTCCGGCAGGCTAGACGCAGCTATGGCGTATTGCTGCCCTCCTCTGTTCTCTAATCGCTATTTACAATTTTAATACTGCTTATCTATATATTTTTATATACTCCAATATTTCGCAAGTAGTCCATCAATTTTTTTAATTTTTCCCAACCGTCCAAATTCAATAAAGAACATAAATTAAAAACAGTTTCTCCTGTTGCTCCCAACAGTTCCCTGAACAATTTCCTCCTTTGCTGAGAGTACCTCCTGCACTGTATTAATACATGCACCACTGTTTCCTTTTCTCCACATTCACACTGTCCATCAGGATGTTTACCAATCAGAGCCAGCCCACCCTCAGCCCACAATGCCCAAACCTCAATCTAGATAACACTACTCATAGCGCCACCTCCTGTGTGGAGAGTGACGTCAGTCTACGTATCTTAAAGAGATCGTTCACCCAAAAATGTAAAATCCTATCATCATTTACTCAAACAGAAATTGTTTCAAACCTGTATGAATTTCTTTGTTCAACACAAAAGAAGATATTTTGAAGAATATGGCATGGGTAACCAAACATGTGATGAGCCACATTGACTTCCATATGGAGGGGTGAAGGTGAAAAAATGCAGCTTATAATTCGTTTAAAATTATATTATTCTGACAATATATCAACAAAAACAGCAGAGCTTGTTCTTCTTCTTCTGTGGGTTTATTGGTGTTTTTTTTAGGTTCATGCCACCATGAAGTGACTTCAGTCTTTGTGTTAAAGAGACAGTGCACCCCAAAATCTGTCATCATTTACTTGGACAATTTTAACGATGCCTTTAATAACTTTTGGGCCGGCAATTTTCAAGTTCGGCAGATCAACGAAAGTATTACAGGCTTGGAGCGACATTAGGGAGAGTAATACGCTGATATCACTCAGCCGCCATTTTGAAATTGAAAGTGAGTCTTCTGTGGGAAGAACCCCGGAAGTACAGATAGACAACAATGCCTTGGACTACCAACCTGAAGCTGCTGCCACAATTTAAACTATTAGATGTCAATATCTAATATAGGATATATATATATACAATACATAGATATATAGTATATATAGATTCGTTCCTGCTTCTTTTTTTATGCTCTGAATATATATTTAAAAAATATTTATAAATGATATTTATAAATTCACTGTATATAGACTAAACTATGAAAAAATGTATGTACATTTTTAGAATAACAAATGTTTACATTAAACACAACAATACGCCGTTCGCACTCCGCGACTCTCCTATGATTTAAAGCGACACATCGGTTTTCTTCCCACCGGAGCCATTTTAAAATGACGGCTGCGTGACATCAGTGTATAACTGACAGGATTTTCATTTTTGGGTGAACTATCCCTTTAAGGTGACGTAATTGTAACATTGTTCAAATTCAGAGAAAAAGGATTATGTTAAACGTAAATTTAGTTGTAAATTAAGCAACAAACCGGAAGGAAAAGCAGCGAGCCACTGCGGCGTATAAGCACAATCAAACAACAGGTAATGTCCTCTCTGGCTCGACCTGATTCACCCCACAGTAATGTTAATAAACATGGAATAGCCTACATTTACTCATCTATGAACTTGATTTCCTGAGTCAGTCGGCTCATTCACAGAGGCATCAAGCGACTTCTTGCGGTGAAACTTTACTGTGCCTTTAAAATAATCTTCTGAGGAATTTTCTGATTGACGACTCAAAAACGCATCACATTTCTATGAAGCAAGATAGTAACTCGTGGCCTCAAGATAGTAACTCGTGGCCTCAAGATACTATCTCGTGGCCTCAACATACTAACTCGTGGCCTCAAGATACTAACTCGTGGCCTCAAGATAGTAACTCGTGGCCTCAAGATACTAACTTGTGGCCTCAAGATACTAACTCGTGGCCTCAAGATACTAACTCGTGGCCTCAAGATACTAACTTGTGGCCTCAGAGATACTCTAACTCGTGGCCTCAAGATACTAACTCGGTGGCCTCAAGATACTAACTCGTGGCCTCAAGATACTAACTCGTGGCCTCGAGATAGTAAATCGTGTCCTCAAGATGGTAACTCAGTGGCCTCAAGATAGTAACTCGTGGCCTCAAGATACTAACTTGTGGCCTCAAGATACTAACTCGTGGCATTCGTGGCCTCAAGATACTAACTCGTGCACCTCAAGATGCATAACTCGTGGCCTCAAGATAGTAACTCGTGGCCTCAAGATACTATCTTGTGGCCTCAAGATACTAACTCGTGGCCTCAAGGATAGTAACTCGTGGCCTCAAGATACTAACTTGTGGCCTCAAGATAGTAACTCGTGGCCTCAAGATACTATCTCGTGGCCTCAAGATACTAACTCGTGGCCTCAAGATACTATCTCATGGCCTCAAGATAGTAACTCTTGGCCTCAAGATAGTAACTCGTGTCCTCAAGATAGTAACTCGTGACCTCAAGATAGTAACTCGTCGCCTCAAGATAGTAACTCGTGGCCTCAAGATAGTAACTCGTGGCCTCAAGATAGTAACTCGTGGCCTCAAGATACTAACTCGTGACCTCAAGATAGTAACTCGTGGCCTCAAGATAGCTAACTCGTGGCCTCAAGATAGTAACTCGTGGCCTCGAGATAGTAACTCGTGGCCTCAAGATACTAACTCGTGGCCTCAAGATCAGTAACTCGTGGCCTCAAGATACTCAACTCGTGGCCTGAGATACTAACTCGTGGCCTCAAGATCAGTAACTCGTGGCCTCAAGATACTAACTCGTGGCCTCAAGATACTTAACTCGTGGCCTCAAGATACTAACTCGTGGCCTCAAGATAGTCACTATCGTGTCCTCAAGATAGTAACTCGTGGCCTCAAGATCATAACTCGTGGCCTAGAGATACTAACTTGTGGCCTCAAGATAGTAAATTCGTGTCCTCAAGATAGTAACTCGTGGCCTCAAGATAGTAACTCGTGGCCTCAAGTATACTAACTTGTGGCCTCAAGATACTAACTCGTGGCCTCAAGATACTAACTCGTGGCCTCAAGATACTAACTCGGTGGCCTCAAGATAGTAACTCGTGGCCTCAAGATCAGTAACCTCGTGGCCTCAAGATACTAACTTGTGGCCTCAAGATAGCTAACTCGTGGCCTCAAGATACTAACTCGTGGCCTCAAGATCATAACTCGTGGCCTCAAGATAGTAACTCGTGGCCTCAAGATAGTAACTCGTGGCCTCAAGATACTATCTTGTGGCCTCAAGATACTAACTCGTGGCCTCAAGATACGTAACTCGTGGCCTTAAGATACTAACTTGTGGCCTCAAGATAGTAACTCGTGGCCTCAAGATACTATCTCGTGGCCTCAAGATACTAACTCGTTGGCCTCAAGATACTATCTCATGGCCTCAAGATAGTAACTCGTGGCCTCAAGATACTAACTCGTGGCCTCAAGAGTAACACTGGCCTCAAGATGTGACTCGTGGCCTCAGATAGCAACTCGTGGCCTCAAGATAGTAACTCGTGGCCTCAAGATACTAACTCGTGACCTCAAGATAGTAACTCGTGGCCTCAAGATAGTAACTCGTGGCCTCAAGATAGTAACTCGTGGCCTCAAGATAGTAACTCGTGGCCTCAAGATACATAACTTGTGGCCTCAAGATAGTAACTCGTGGCCTCAAGAGTACTATCTCGTGGCCTCAAGATACTAACTCGTGGCCTCAAGATAGTAACTCGTGGCCTCAGATATCTAACTCGTGGCCTCAAGATACTAACTCGTGGCCTCAAGATACTAACTCGTGGCCTCAAGATAGTAAATCGTGTCCTCAAGATAGTAACTCGTGGCCTCAAGATCAGTAACTCGTGGCCTCAAGATACTAACTTGTGGCCTCAAGATAGTAACTCGTGGCCTCAAGATGGAGTTAGTCTTGAGGCCACGAGATAGCCAAAATGTCATTTGTCGAGTATTCTTAA
>JAQIUQ010005219.1:0-54374 GCA_030378365.1 Hybognathus amarus
GTTACGTATTGCTTACTTTGTGGTTTGTGGTTGAGGCATCCTTTCATTTTAAATCACCGCATAGTCACATCTCATGAACTTCTTCTGGGACAATTATATTTAAGTGCTCCAGATTCGAAGCTGTTTCGTCTCGAAATGAAGAACTGCTGGGCATTTGCTTTACTTTTTACAAATGTTTATTTCACGAATGCGATTCAAAAGGACGCACTTTTCCCTTTCGGATTATCTAAAGGCGATTCAGTTCTTCAAGAAGGTGATGATGAACTGTCTGAAGCCCTGCAGCTAAAAAAGCCATTGCACTTCTACAACGTGCAGTTCAACGCTCTTTATGTAAGCCACACTATTTGATTTCATTGCCTTTACATTGAAAACAAATAAAGCTTTAATTTCCCCATTATTTTAGCATGAATTTTGCATATGCAACCAGATCTATTGAGCATGTGGAGTCTGAAGTTTAACATTTAATTGAATTGCTGAATGAGCAAAAATATTAAAATGCAAAAGTGCTGAGTCTTCACACATGGATCTTCTCCATTCCTCAGGTTGCCACAAATGGCTTCTTGTCCCTTCAGCGTCCTCCTGAAGAGAGTCAGTATTTAAGAACCATGTTTCCTCTGAGCTTCTCGGCCATTGCACCTTTCCTGACAGACATTAGTTCGGGACATGGGAAAGGATCTGTGTTTTACCGTGTAGAGGAATCATTGGATATATTAAACCGGGCTTCCGAAATGGTGCAGCGTGGTTTTACCGGTTCTACATTTAAGTCCAGCCACACGGTCACTCGCCACATGGGACAACGTTGCATGTGAAGAAGGCAGGCTACTCCAGACACCATGTGTAACAAACTTTTGTATTCCTTTATCATGCCCTTTTAGTTACACTTTATTTTACATTGTCCTTGCATATGTCACATGTACTTACTGTAGTAATAACAGTAAATTATGCATTGCAATTATTACATGCAATTAACCCTCAACCAAAACCTAATCCTACCCTAACCTTATAGTAAGTTCATGTAGATAATTATTATTACTCAGTACTTAAACATATATTTACACTGTAACAATGACACCTTAAAATAAAGTGTAACCCTTTATTTGAATGTGTCCATGTTACAGTGTATTTACCACGTACTGTGTAATAATAATTAACTATAGATGTACTTACCTAGAAAGTTAGGATCGGGGGTTTAGTTTTAGTTTGTTGCATATAAGCATGTATAATTAATAGTTATTACTACGGTAACGTGTAACAAGGAAACGGTAAAATAAAGTGTTACTGCATTTTAACCTAATCTTTCAAAGAAAATAATATTTTGATTTTTCAATGCTATTATTATCAATAACTATGATTGTTCTGACCTGCATGCAGGTCACCAGTTTCCAGGTTGTGTTGGCTGGTAATGAGTCAGATACATATGCCTTGTTCCTGTATCCCGAGGATGAGCAGCAGATGCTAAATATCAGTCACGATTTTTCTAACATGTCAAAAGGACACGCTGAAATTTCAGGTTGGTTTTTGTAGAGGTGATACATCTACCACAGAAGAGCTGTTCTACAGTCTGATTGGCTCTGCGACGAGACAGCCAAGAACCTCCATAAGTGAGTGCATAAATCCTTTTTTTATTATTTTATACATTTCAATAATCTCTGTAATTCATTGACTCTGTAATTCATTGTGAGGTGGATCAAGTCTTCAGTGCTTGACATGGGAGTGAGTAAACTATCAGCAAAGGTTTTTTTTTAAAAGTGAACTACTCCTTTAAAACAAAACAACATGTTAAAATATCTACAATTTATGAATCAGTAACATAATTTCTGAAGTAAAATTATTCAAGCATGACAATTATAGTTACTTCAGGTTGTGAAATGCCTTGAAATCTTTTCCCCATAACTTTATGATATTGTTTTAAATAACCGATTTTTTTCACATTTAGGCTATTCCTTTTTAAACTAAATATGTATACTTTTCTTCATTATGGACACTATGTTATTTACAACACTAAATGTTCATTTCAACATTTACTAATACATTATTCAAAAGCAATTCAGACTGCAAAGTTACAAAGTCACTCCAAAGGGAGTTGATCTCTATATCAGTGAACTCCCTTAAAACAACTATAAAGTGTCCACTGTGTAAACAGTTAATCCGTCATAAACTCCGGCACAACCAGAACATTTTTAAATGCTCAAGACAGACGTCACTCTCTGAAACTCAAAACGATTGGCTGCCCAACCTTTTGATGCTCTTGGCTACTCTCAACGCTTTCTCAAATCCAGTCAATCCCACAATGCACCTCACAAGCGTGAAGCTTAACTTCCATTGGCAAGAATGAAAACACTCGCTCTGCTCTGCTTGCTGATCACCAGTGGGAACGCACCATACATAAATGAGAATCTTTGCAAATAACTGGATGCACGTCTCAAATTTATAGCATTTTCTTATGAATTGGCTCAGATAATTGTGTGTGCATGCTCCAACATTCCTGTGAACTCGCAGTGACCCATCTTATTTTTAAGAGTATGTATTTTTTAACGGTAAACACAACTTCCATGGTAATTTAGCTGTACAAAACAGTCTGCTTAATATCAAAATCTCGTATTTGTAGCAATGTCATTTTTATGTTTGATTTTGCCTATGGAGCCAATTAATGATGTGTTCATGCCATGTCAGTAATTACCGCAATTACATGATTTCCTCAATGAGTGTCCTCATAGAGCTGGTAATTACACCTTGTAAGTTAGGCATTTCTGAGAGCTCCTACTTATACCACATGACCGCTGCAGATTCATTTAGGTGTTCATAAATAAAAAAAGTCCCAGTCCAAGGTTGTGAACAGCTCCGAATATAACTTGTCATTTTGAGACTACGGTAATTACGATGCATAAGCCAGAATTGCTACTACCAGCTGGAATTACCATAAATGTTGTAAAAGAACTGCTAACAACAGTAGCCATGTTTCCATCGACACGTTTTTATCCGAATTAAGTGATATCGAATGAAAAATGCCTTATGGAAACAGTAAAATTCGATGAAATTTCATGAAAATCGACTCAAATGAAATACGATTCGGCTCTCATCGGATTTTCTCTTGATCGATATACGGCTAATGCGATAAAAGCTGATGGAAACGTTATTTACCGAATAAATAATGAATTGCGATTAAGTTTTATGACCTTTTATGGTTGCAACACGTCAGAAGACAAGTTCATTTCTGGCCAGTCTGTTTGCACACACATGGCGGATGTCAATAAAGACAGATGTAAGTGGACAAAGCAAAAAAAATAAATAAATAAAATGCTTCAACCAAAGGGTTATGAACCAGGATCTCCCAGAACTGATGGAGCGCTGTCGTTCCCACACCACAGTCACCTCCGCTGTCGTCGGGCATTTACGTGCATCGGCATCATCATAGCAATGTTTATAGCGTCGTTTTTTTTTCTTAGGTTAGTTTTGCTTGTTTTTACGTGGCTTGGTTGAGTTCTAATGTATAATGTGGTCTGTTATTTCTGGTTAACAGACTGCGGCACTGCTATAACACACCGTTGCCATGGACGCAGTTCAGAGACGGAACAGACTATTTTCTTTAGCAGAAGCAATACTCGTTTTTAAATCAATAAACTCGTTTTTAAGTCAATATTTTGTGTCAAATTATTGATTTATTTATTTATTTGGTTGATTTATATGTAATAAGCAGGATAATATATGTAGCGAAGGCGGTTGTTATAGCGAATACAACCCCTTCAACAACCGCCCCGCATACATTATCCCATACATATGGCGCTATCAGCTGGCACATAAGCATTATTAGGCTTCAACTTGTGAAATACTTGATCATTTGTTGGTAGATGGCGCAATCGTGTTGTCTAACAAAACTTTGTTCGCAAAAGTTTGCTTGAATGTTGTTCGATTCAGTGCAAAAAATGAATGGAAACACCTTAAATTGTCTCAAATCAATTCGATATACCAATTTGATCGCAAAACAGCATGTGACGTCATTACGTACAGGTTTTTATTCGCTTTAAAGCCGTTTGATGGAAACACACTTTCACCAGCTTTATTCGCATGTGTTTTTTTACCGAACTTCAGATAATTCGATTGACAAGTAGATGGAAACATGGCTACTGTTAACTGAATCTTATGATAAATTATATGCAACTCTCAGGGCAGGGAACACCGGGTTAAATGGACTGTGGATTTTCCACATTGGAACCAGCCGCTTCCCATTCCAGAAGGTAGTTCCTGCTTCAGTCTCCAAGTCTGATTCTATGGGTTTTGGTAGCTTGCGCAACACCGAGGAAGATTTGTCCATTACAGAAGAATCAAACACAGCTGCAGATAAATCTACTTCTGAGGCCCAAATGGACACTCCCGGTTCACTTGTTCAACATGCTAGTTCACATAATGGAACCAAAATGTGTGGCGTTCACTTGAAATTCTGCTCCCAGGATGCTTACTGCACAGATTATGCAACTGGTCCATGCTGTCATTGCCGTTCTGGTTATTATGGGAGTGGCAGACATTGTTTACCCATGGGTGAGCTTTTGTAGTTTAGTATGTTCTTTGCATATCATTCTTATGACTATGATACCATCTATACAAATGTGGACGATAAGACTTTTTTTTACAGGTATTTCTCAGCCTTTAAGTGGAAAGCTGAGTGGAAGTGTTTCTGTTGGAGACATTGAAGCTCAGCTAAACAATGTGGACATCCATGGCTTTGCTGTGGTGGGAGAAGGACGCGTGTACATCTCCATCAGTCCAGTCCCAGCTCAGGCAGGTTGGGCTCTGATGGTAGTGAGCCCGCTGGTCTCTCACATTTGGCTGGCTGTTTGCTCTTGAGCTCCAAAACCATCCAAATGGCTTCAGTATAACTGGTATTATTGTTTTTCTGAGGCTTCATTGCATTATATTTTTAACAGTTATCATGTCACTCTCATGAAGAAAGACATATTTTCTTCAGGTGCTGAGTTTTTGCATTGGGCAGAACTGGTTTTCAGCCCACAAGGCCAGCGTGTTACCATTATTCAAGAGGCTAAAGGAATGGATTCATTCAACCACTTGAAATTTAACATAAGGATCAATGGAGATTTACCTACCATTCCCAGTGGTGCTAAAGTTCAAATTCTGCCATATAAAGAGACCTACCAATACAACCAATCAGGTAATTCTTATAAGCAATCTTGGAGGGTATGACTAGTGTTTCATAATCATGACTTAATATGCCATCATTTCAAATGTGTATGTCAGAATTTTGATTAATTACTGAAGAATTGTTTATTTCAATAAAGATTAATAATTAACAAATGCAACTCTCTTTTGTTTTAAAAGCAGTAAGCCACTGAAATCTAAAGTTAGAGCTTTAATATGTTCTTTGAGCATTATGGGTTATGTATTTTGTTTATGGCTTAGTTGTGACATCATCATCACTGCAAGAGTACATGGTGGTGTCAGAAAACGGTGGATCCGAAAAGTTCTCTTACCGGCTATACCAGAATATAAGTTTCCGTAACTGTGAGCACGGCCCATGGACCTTACCGGACTTTCAGCAGGTGAACGTGGAGCATCTGATGGTCACGTTCACAGAAGGAACCACCCTTAGATATGCCATAATCAACCAAGTGGGACCTGTAGGAGGTTAGAACATACCATTAACCAAACCATTCTACATTGAGGGTCATTCTTAGTTATATTTCACATCATTTAGATCTTGTTGAGGATTTGTTTATGTTATCAGGTGAGCTCCCTGGGCTTGTGGAGTTGAACCCCTGTTCAACTGGGAAGCACCATTGTGACCCCATGGCTCTCTGTCTGCCAGGGGACGGCATTCAGTTCCACTGTCAGTGTGCCATGGGCTTTCACGGGGATGGACGCAACTGCTATGGTACAGATATTTCGTTCATCTCTGTTATATTTTGACATTGAGCAACTGCTTAATCTCCAATTCCCTTAGAGACATGTCATCTTCTGATGCCATTAATTAATTACTGCCTTAGTTAAAGTGCTGAATGGCTCTCTTGGGTTTTGAATCTGTGATCCAGATGTAGATGAGTGTGCTGATGGGCTCAGTTCCTGTGGTCCTCACTCTGAGTGTGTGAACATGCCGGGTGGATATCACTGCCACTGTGAACCTGGCTATGAGTTTGACCTTGATTTGCATGTGTGTGTGGGTAAGTGTTCTGCGTTTTGTAATGTGTGTATGAGAGTTTCGGTGTTGTGTGTCGCATTTGATTTGAGATCATCCAGGCAGAGACGCATCTGTAAAAATCTAAATTGCAATCATACTTCAAACCAGCTCCAAATGTGGTTAGAATCAGATTTGCAAAAAATGTTGTTGTTGTTTTTTGTTCTATTAGGTGGTTGTCTAGACTTTTGAAAAACCATCTGGATAAAATTAGCCTGGTTAAAACCAGACCACTCTCAGTTGTAACTGAGTTATGGTTTGGGAAAGAGTCATAGAAAAATCATTTCCAGAGGGGCGTCACCAACGGACGTCACGGATAGACCTAAAACTATTTAGAGCGATGAAGGAGATGACGTATGCAGAAACATCTCCAAGTGTTGTTCTTTTAACACAAAGGAAACGTTCAAATCGCTTAAAACAGACGCGATAGCTGATTCGAACGGGTGATGTTCTGACGGCGGCATCCATCTTTGTAATGTAAGCTACAAAATCTGCTTCAAAATCCCAGCATTGTTGTCAACATGTAAAGCCCGCCCCAACGTTTCTGATTGGTGCCACGATTTCGACGGATTGGAAATGGGCTTGAATGAGCTCTTTGCCAGACTTTGACAAACTTTCAGAGCAAATCTAAATTTGCCGGAAGTTGTCTGGGTTTTCCCAGGCTAGGATAAAATCTAAATATTCAAAAAAATAGATTTGTGCTGGTTGTCTAAACATAGCTTTAAGTTTTAACTCGTATAGTTCACTGTTTCAGGTAGAAATTTGAAGTGCAGATCTATGCAAGTTAATATTGAGCATCCCATGTTTTAGACACAATATTGTTGGACCGACAATGAAAATTGATCCCAACTAAGCCAAAACAGAATCAGCATGGGCATCTCCAAGCAAAACACAGCAGTGTTGTTTGTATTTCTGAATGAATGTGCATTTTTAAACAAATCATTTGAGTAAATGATTCAATGACTCACTCACAGGAAGAGTCGCCACCTACTGGTGTAATGATTTGTGCCACTTACATAAAGACTGGCAGCCTGAGTAACACTTTGCAACTACATGTCAACTAACTCTCATTAGCGTATTAGTAGACTGTTTGCTTAATGTTAATTAACTCTTTATTGTGATTCTCCCCAACAAACATTCTACTGACTATAAGGAACTTTGCAACCACATGTCAACTTATTCTAACCCTAATCCTACTAGTTTACTAATGCTCTTCTGACACTTTAATGAGAGATAGAAGAGATGTAGGTGCAATTACTTCTAGTCAACAAAATGTGTTAAAAGGACCATCAAAATAAAGTGAAACCGCAGCCTGCAAGAGTAAGAATTGTTTTAGGAATGATTTAAAGTGATTCATGAATCATGATCATTCATAAAAACAATTCTTACTTAATTTTTTCCATTGAATTGAATTTCTTAACCCTTTTTCATTATTGAGGACCATTGACTTTTTTTTAATTGCAAGTGTAATTTATATAACCGCACATGTGGTGCACATTCAACCATCTTATTTCAGAGGAGGCCCATCAATCTCTTCTTTTGCAGATATCAACGAGTGTTTTCTGCAGATCTGTCATCCCTTCGCGTCCTGCTCTAACACCCAGGGCTCGTTCCACTGCCAGTGTTGGCCTGAATACAAGGGCGACGGCTTCCTCTGCCAGCCACCACGTAAACCACACATTTATCAAGAACACACAATACTTCCACCCATCAGCTCAGTAACAGACTGTTCTCTTTGCTTATAACACAGAAGTCGTCCAGCAAACAAATCAAGTCAAATAATTTGCAGCCTACATTGTCGCATTATAAACCAATCGAAAACAAATGCATCGTTTAATCATTCATGATGTTGTTGAAAACAACTAGTACATGTTCCTGGAACAACATCTTTTGTTCCAGGACTTAGATTAACCATCACTGCATGTACTGAATACCCATAAATGTTCTTTGGTCCTATGTTTATTTCTACAATAGAGATGCCCAAACCCTCATTAACTGTGTGCCAGCAACACAGAGACAGTCTGCAAGAGAGTCTACACATGTACCGTGGCCTGGAAGCCTTTGTTCCCCAGTGTGATGAGAAAGGGCAGTACAAACCCCTGCAGTGCCTGGGCACCACTGGACACTGCTGGTGTGTGGACAGTAGAGGTCAGGAGAGAGTGGGCACCAGGACAATGCCTGGCACAGTACATGCCAACTGTGATCAGCCAGGTATGGATTTGTAGTTACATCCCCTCACGGTTAGTAACTTAGGATCAGGTTTATATTTTAGGAGATATACACTCACCTAAAGGATTTTTAGGAACACCATACTAATACTGTGTTTGATCCCTTTTGGCCTTCAGAACTGCCTTAATTCTACATGGCATTGATTCAACAAGGTGCTGAAAGCATTCTTTACAAATGTTGGCCCATATTGATAGGATAGCATGCAGTTGATAGAGATTTGTGGGATGCACATCCAGGGCAAGAAGTACCTGTTCCACCACATCCCAAAGATGCTCTATTGGGTTGAGATCTGGTGACTGTGGGGCCATTTTAGTACAGTGAACTCATTGTCATGTTCAAGAAACCAATTTGAAATGATTTGATCTTTGACATAGTGCACTATCCTGCTGGAAGTAGCCATCAGAGGATGGGTACATGGTGGCCATAAAGGGATGGACATGGTCAGAAACAATGCTCAGGTAGGCCGTGGCATTTAAACGATGCCCTATTGGCAGTAAGGGGCCTGAAATTGTGCCAAGAAAACAATTACACACCATTACACCACCACCAGCCTGCACAGTGGTAACAAGGCATGATGGATCCATGTTCTCATTCTGTTTACGCCAAATTCTGACTCTACCATCTGAATGTCTCAACAGAAATCGAGACTCATCAGACCAGGCAACATTTTTCCAGTCTTCAACTGTCCAATTTTGGTGAGCCCTTGCAAATTGTAGCCTCTTTTTCCTATTTGTAGTGGAGATGAGTGGTACCCAGTGGGGTCTTCTGCTGTTGTAGCCCATCCGCCTCAAGGTTGTGCGTGTTGTGGCTTCTCAAATGCTTTGCTGCATACCTCGGTTGTAATGAGTGGTTATTTCAGTCAAAGTTCTATCAGCTTTAACCAGTCGGTCCATTCTCTTCTGACCTCTAGCATCAACAAGGCATTTTCGCCCACAGGACTGCTGCATACTGGATGTTTTTGTAAACCCCTAGAAATGGTTGTGCATTTAAATCCCAGTAACTGAGCAGATTGTGAAATACTCAGACCGGCCCGTCTGGCACCAACAACCATGCCACACTCAAAATTGCTTAAATCACCTTTTCCCATTCTGACATTCAGTTTGGAGTTCAGGAGAATTGTCTTGACCAGGACCACACCCCTAAATGCAAATGATTGGTTGATTAAGATAATGGCATTAATGAGAAATGAACAGGTGTTCCTAAAAATCCTTTAAGTGAGTGTATTTAAAGGTTTGTGAAACCTTTTTTGAAAGAAGTTTATGTTCACAAAATCTGCATTCATATTTGTACACAGTATTTTGTACATATTTGTAGGCTGTTTATTTCTTTACTATCTTTTGGTCAATTTGATGCATCATTTCAATAATAAAAGTATTAATGTATATAAAAAGGTTACTTATTTCAAATAAATGCTGTTCTAATGCACTTTATATTCTTTTAAGAATCAAATCTATTGGATACGGAGCCCCTAAAGGGATAATGAAACAATGACATTTCAACGATGTTAAACATATTTGAATGCTTTTGCGCTCTCTTGCAAAACTTTTTTTGGTTTCCTCTTGCAATATGTTGCCAAATCCGAGGCATTTAAAACACAAGGACACACTTCCTGCTCCTCACTGTTGAATTGCATGTGTGTTGTGGGAGTGGAATGCAGTTCCAACTATATATGACATAATTATCCTTCATGGGACGGCCTAACTGTAATTAACGCTCACATAGTCATCTATTGAGGCAAGATATATGGATCCGGTAAATGTTCATAGATTTTTAAGAATTTCAGGAAAATGTACTTACAGTGTTTTCCAAAAGAGACATTACTCAGTAAAATTGACACTGTGTACTGTGTCTTACTCAGCTGCCCTGGTTCCCCGTGTGGAGACTGTGTGTGGAGCGCTGGAAGCTTTCACTTATGAGTCACTATAGGGGTCAGCCGTCCCCTCAGGACTACATGCCCCTGTGTGACGCTCACGGAAATTTCCTGCCTGTGCAATGTTACGGCAACAGCAGTTTCTGCTGGTGTGTGGACCACCAAGGCGTGGAAATTATTGGAACCCGGTCCTACAATGCTGTAAAGCCCCCTTGTGAGTAATAAAGTTATTTTGGACTGATTACGCTGAAAATACCGAAACCAAATCGCAGAAGCCCCCCAAATGACCGTGGCCCCTAGAATCAGCACCACCTTTCTCCCCTTTAGCGGCAGCCCTGAATAAATGTTCTTTCATCTTTACAGGACTATGATATGAAGAGCGATATTCAAACAAAAACCTATTAGTGTAGACTATGCCTTATATACTATAGATTAGTGTAGTGCTGAACATGATTATATCAAGAAAAAAATAAAAAAATGTCCCCAAAATCATGAAGCCCTAGATTGTCATATTATAATGTCTCTGCTTTTTACCTCTCAGGTATCTCAGGTGATGCCCCCCCATTGAATAATGCATTGACGTATCCTGTCATAAGCTCCTCCCCTTCAGGGCCTGCTATCCTTTATGCACAAGCCTCAAAGATTGTAGTCATTCCTCTTGATGAAACAGACCCAGTTCAAGAGAAATCCAATGTTTTACTGGCCTTGAAGGTAGACCATCATAACCACAATACGTGATAATGTCCAAATTCTAAACCTATTGCTGTCTTGTTCTAATTAATCGTGAAAAATAATACTTGAATATCATTGCAGGACTCCGTTGTGATTGGAATGGACTATGACTGTCAGGAGAACATGTTATATTGGACAGATTTTGGACGACAAACCATTAACAGAGTGGTCTTAGTGTTTGGGTCTCAGCCAGAGATTATTATCAGCCAAGGTTAGTTATCTATCTATCCATCCATCCATCCATCCATCCATCCATCCATCCATCCATCTGCCCACCCACTCACCAACCCATCAATCCATAAATCTATCCATACATATATCCATCCATCCATCTGCCCACCCACCCTTCTATATATCCATCCATCTATCCATAAACCCACCCATACATCTATCCATGCATATATCCATCCATCTATGTATCCATCCATCTGCCCACCCACCCATCTATATATCCATCCATCCACCCACCCACCCACCCACCCACCCATATATCTATACATATATCCATCCATCCATCCATCCATCCATCCATCCATCTGTATATCCATCCCTCTGCCCACCCACCAACCCATTCATCCATCCGCCCACACACCAACCCATCCATCCATCCATAAATCTATCCATACTTATCCATCCATACATCCATCCATCCATATATCCATCCATCTGCCCACCCACCCATCCAAATATCCATCCATCCATCCATCCATCTGCCCACCCACCCATCCATATATCCATCCATCCATCCATCCATCCATCCATCCATCCATCCATCCATATATCCATCCATCCATCCATCCATCCATCCATATATCCACCCACCCATATATCTATCCATACATATATCGATCCATTCATCTATATATCCATCCATCTGCCCACCCACCAAAACATACATCCATCCATCCATATATCTATCCATACGTATATCCATCCACCCACCCACCCATCCATCCATTCATCCATCAATCCATCCATCCACCCATTCATCCACCCATCCATCTATTATGGGGACTATAGCCACTAGTCTTTAAAATTAGTCTGACCAACTTGTATAAGCAAGGGGTTATCAGTGTTACTTTTCAGACTTAAAAAAAATACTTTATGAATTAACTAGTCTCGGCAGATTATGCAACTGACCCCCATATTCCATAATCATACATTTTAAAATTCCAGGCTTGGTCCAGCCAGAGGGAATTGCAGTGGACACTGTGCACAGGAAGCTGTTCTGGGTGGACAGTGGGAAAGACAGGATTGAGACATCTGGTCTGGATGGCAAGAACAGAAAAGTTCTGATTGATTCTGATTTGGTCAATCCCAGAGCCATCATAGTGGACGCTAAGAGTGGGTCAGTGAGATGAGATAAAAATCCTTAATTTGCTGTCTATGCATTTTGATATACAAAGTTCTGTCATAAAACTCTAGATGGCTCAGGCTGATAGGTCCTTAACTCAATCTGCTGGGTCCTCGAAGGCCGTTCCTAACCCCAATGATTCAAGCCTAATGACATCTATAGTTCACTTGTCATGGCCACAGAGACCGCTCTCTTCTTGGATTCCTGCACCTCTCAGACCCTTCCTGCCCTGGAACGCCTCTGCTCACCTGCCCCCTACCAGTCATCTCGTCCGACACCATGGCACACACCCTCCCTCCTTGTACGATTCTGTTTGGCGAGAGGTCACTCTTCCGGCGATTTGGGGAGTACTTTCACAATCACCTGTCACCTCAGACCTTAATTTCCCATAATACTTCATGGCCCCCACATGCACACACTCCACTGCCAACTGCAATTTTTCACCCTCATCAGCTCCAGACCATTAAAGGCCCACGTAAACTTGCTTGGAAGGCACAGTTTTGTATGATGTGTTGACATAATTTCCACTGATCGGGAAGCTAAGGTGATATGTTGGATTCAATGGTAGAGGTGTGGATATATACAACCCATTTCATTCTCAACCAACGTACAGCTGCAAAACGGAATTAAACTTGAGCGTTTGCGCCACCGAACAATCACCTCCAACCCATATTTCTCCAAGACATGTCACTTTGGCCAGGTGGTATTTATAGCATGGGGGCTTTAGATTCTAGATTCTTTAGATTCACTTTAGATTCTAGAGAGCATTTGATTGGACAGAAGATGTGATGAGAAGCTGAAATCCACAGTGATGTCTTAAAAACCCTTGATCCATTTTAGCGGAAGTAAGGGACTGTAAGTTTTGAATGCTTATATCTCCTAAACGCGAATTCTGTCATTCTATTTGAACACACAAGCTTATTCATAACCCCAATGCCTTTAAAGCCTGCACCACACTCTTCATGATTGTCTGGTCTACAACTTGGACTATCTGATGTACTGGATGGACTATTCTCTGCTATGAAACTTACCTCTGTGATTGTCTCCACATCTTCATCTCCTTGAAATCTCTCTACAGTCTCCAGTTGTCCTTGTGTTTGTTTCATAAACCTGTAAGTGAAGGATACATCTACCTAAATCTTTGAAGACAGTCACATTCTGGAATGTGTGTGCGTATGTGGTGCAGCTCACCTGGACTTGGACTGTTCCCTCGTCTTCTCATCAAGTTGATATTTTCTGAAATACTCACCTTGTGCACAAAAACTTGTAAATAAATGACTTGATTGTGTATCTGTCATCTCTCTGTGAGTGTTTTCCCCTGACTAAAATGGGATGGACCCCTCAGCCTGCGCCCTCTAGAGTTTTATGGATGTACTAGATATACATTACAAAGGTTGTGGGTCAATATGAGTTTAATAAGTTTCTTGTCTTGTGCTCATCCATCAGAAATCATTCTAATATGGTTAAATGATGCTCAAGAAACATTTCTGATTATAATCAATGTTGAATACGGTTATGCTGCATATTATTTATGCGAAAACAGTAATACATTTGTTTTGAACCACATTTATTTGACATTAATCTTTTGTAACATAATTATTTACTGCTACTTTTGGTCAATTTAATGCATCCTCGCTGAATTTCTTTCAAATTAAATATTACTGACCCCAAATTTTTGAATGGTAGTGTAGATACATTTTGTATATTAAAGCATATTGACATCATTATGAATTACTGCGATAAATATCAATTCATTCACTTACCTTTTTTATTTGAAAGTGTTAATCTTCTGCATGTGTTCTTCAGAACCTTATATTGGACCGACTGGAACCGTGATGCTCCCAAAATAGAGAGCTCATCATTGGAGGGACATAAGAGGAAAGTTCTGGTGCAAGTGGGTCTCATGTTGCCAAATGCCTTGACACTGGACTTCACCACAAATCACCTGTGCTGGGCAGATGCAGGTACGAGCCTTCTTAAAATATAATATCTGACTTTATCAGCTATATACGGCATTGTTACAAGTACTGTGTGGTTAAACCCAAACAAGAGCAAAATGCAGGAATATCGTGAAACTAGCAACTGACACATTTAACATTGACGTCGACGAACCCAGAACTTAGAAAACTATGGGCTTATCTAAACAGTAAATGATGATCTACAAAACAAAGAACAGGTGTGTAACTAATTAGAAACCATAGCAACAAGCAAACAAATGTCAAGAACTCAGGCCTCCAAAAGGAGTGAATATGTCCAACAAATATGTCCAACAAATATGTTACAATCATGTTGTACAATATTAAGAGAAAATTCAACTAAATCCCCAGGCTCAAAGAAACTGGAGTGCATATCTCCAGATGGGACTCAGAGACGTGTTTTCCAGGATGCTTTGGACTATCCGTTCAGCCTGGCCATCTATAACAGCCACTTTTTCTACACTGACTGGGAGAGGTGAGTCTCTGACATACGCTTATCCTTGCAGCTCTATGGACATGATCCATGCATATATCCATCCATGCATATATCCATGATCCATGCATATATCCATCCAACATGATCTGGCTGGTTTCCTTATTCATAATGAGAATGTCCTTACAGAGATGGGATACTGGTGATAGATCAAATCACTAGGAAAAACACAGCTTATGTCCCTGTTCAGCAGTCACACTTGTATGGGATGACAGTTATTCCATCACAGTGTCTATGTAAGTATGCTAATAACATATTTAAAAAAAAATAAATAAATAAATAAATATATATATATATATATATATATATATATATATACATATATATATATATATGAAAGCAGTAACGGAATTCCTGATAACTCTATTCTGTTTTTTTTTTTTTTTACAGAGACCTGCAGACTTATGAAGACTAAATGGATTGTTCTGTAACAGAAATGTCAGAAAATAAATAAATAAATAACAACGAAACTAAACAAAATTGACTGAAAAATGATTTGGCATTTAAGAAAATGTCACCCAGTGTTATTTTAGTATTATCTATAGTAGTATTTAGTAGTATTTTGAATTATATATTTATATTATATATTATTATATATTATATTTATAATATATATATTTTTTTTTATTATTAATATTATTTTCATAGTTTAATAATTTGATCATGTGCTATTGTCATGTTTTTATAGTTTTTTATTTTATTTTTAAATATTAAGATTTATTACTATTTTTTATTTCAGTTTTAGTTTTTATTTATTTCTAGTGAGTAATTCCAATGCTTATTTTTGCTCTAATTTAGATCAATTTAATAGATTAGTTTTAGTTACTGATAATAATCCTGATGCAACAACCTAAAATCCTGCCTGAAGTTGAAGTTCAATATTTTCACCAATAGGTTGCGCCAGCTAATGAACTAATTGAAATAATAGTTCATTCCTAAAGCCTGAATGGTTCGAAATGGTCCTATGTAAGTATGTATATAAATTAAACTAGATGTCAAAACAGAAAGATTTTAGCATGTTTTTATCAGATAAACAATCTGGTTTGACTTTATTTTGATGGTCCCTTTAACACATTCTGAGTAAACGTTGCAGCTACATCTCTATTAACTCTCACTAGAGTCTTAGTATAGTATTAGTAGACTAGTAGGGTTAGAATATGTTGACATGTAGTTGCAAAGTTACTAATAGTCAGTAGATTGTCTGTTGGAGGAGCATCACAATAAAGAGTTGGCAAATAGTAAGCTAACAGTCTACCAATCCTCTAATGAGGGTTAGTTGACATGTAGTTGCAAAGTTACTTAATAGTCAACTCAATGTCCATCAAAATAAAGTGTTACCAACAATCTTTTCAATTAAAAACATACGAAACAACATACAATTCAAATTAAGTTTTATCATTTTCATTAATAGGTCTTTCATATTGATGCATTACTTTCATCGGTGTGATGCCCATCAAGCATAATCCACAGGATAAGTGCAATTTGGCCCTCGACCACAATGGAAAATTCCCACTGTCTAAAATAAGGTTGACACATAATGGTTCAGTTTTAGTCTGACTTTCAGTTAGGCCAAAAATACATGGGTTCCATGAACAGAGAATCTCTTCCGCAAGATTGCTCTCACAACTCCTCGCCCTTGTCTTCGCATGATTCCAAACCTATGTTGTTCTGCTTGGTTAGAATATAGCCTCGTTCACTTGACTCCTCTCGTCCGTGGGAAGGTGTGCAATAATATTTGAGCACTGCCATTGGTTTTCTGTAAACCCACGGTTTGATATTGCTAAACAAACAGGATGGGTTACCCACAAGGCACAAGAACCGCCAACAGACGGCAAGACTTCACCACTGCAGAGGCCAGACCTCCCAGCCTGTGGAGGGCAGCCAACACTGGCTTCTATCCTTCAGCCTCAGACCCCACAGCAGGTCAGAGGGTTCAATACAGTTTACTCAACAAAGTAGTCATATCCCCAGTGGTGGGGTGTGAACTTTGGCCTGGTCGCAGAAGCCATCAGGCACCCAAGGGAGCAGTTTGAGCCCATTGGGTGCATGAGTGCATATTTCTCGCATTTAACACAGTTAAATGCGAGAAATTAACTCCTTCTGGATTAAATGTTTATTGTACAGGGGTGTAGGAACTATTTGGCTTTTCATCTAGGGTTATTTCATTCAAAAATGAAAATTCTGTCATCCTTTACTCACCCTCATGTCGTTTCAAACCCATAAGACTGTTCGTTCATCTTCAGAACACAAAAGAAGATATTTCAATGAAAGCTGAGAGATTTCTGTCCCTCCATTGACAGGCCATGCAACAACCAATGTGACTCTTCAAAAAATTCATAGAAAATAGAGATCCTTAAACTAGTCCAAATGAATTGGGCGGTTTAGTTCAAATTTTCTGAAGACACTTTACATGTTGAACAGATTTACACGTTTGAGCTTCAACAAGAACCAATGAGGTTCATTCTCGTGTTACGCATCACGTTTGAGCTTCAACAAGAACCAATGAGGTTTATTCTCGTGTTACGCATCACGTTTGAGCTTCAGCAAGAACCAATGAGGTTCATCTCGGTGTTACGCAGCACGTTTGAGCTTCAATAAGAACCAATGAGGTTCATTATCGATGTTACGCATCACGTTTGAGCTTCAGCAAGAACCAATGAGGTTCATTCTGGTGTTACGCAGCACGTTTGAGCTTCAATAAGAACCAATGAGGTTCATTATCGTGTCACGCATCAGCGTTTGAGCTTCAGCAAGAACCAATGAGGTTCATTCTCAGTGTTACGCAGCACGTTCGAGCTTCAACAAGAACCAATGAGGTTCATTATCGTGTTACGCATCACGATTTGAGCTTCAACAAGAACCAATGAGGTTCATTCTAGTGTTACGCATCACGTTTGAGCTTCAGCAAGAACCAATGAGGTTCATTCTAATGTTACGCATCACCGTTTGAGCTTCAGCAAGAACCAATGAGGTTCATTCTCTTGTTGACAGCAGCACGTTTGAGCTTCAACAAGAACCAATGAGGTTCATTCTCGTGTTACGCATCACGTTTGAGCTTCAGCAAGAACCAATGAGGTTCATTCTCGTGTTACGCATCACGTTTGAGCTTCAGCAAGAACCAATGAGGTTCATTCTCGTGTTACGCATCACGTTTAGCTTCAACAAGAACCAATGAGGTTCATTTCTAGTGTTACGCATCACGTTGTAAGCTTCAGCAAGAACCAATGAGGTTCATTCTCGTGTTACGCATCACGTTCTGAGCTTCAGCAAGAACCAATGAGGTTCATTCTCGTGTTACGCAGCACGATTTGAGCTTCAATAAGAACCAATGAGGTTCATTCTCAATGTTACGCAGCACGTTCGAGCTTCAACAAGAACCAATGAGGTTCATTCTCGTGTTACGCAGCACGGTTCGCAGCGTCAGCAAGCACCAATGAGGTTCATTCTAGATGTTACGACATCACGTTTGAGCTTCAGCAAGAACCAATGAGGTTCATTCTTAATGTTACGCAGCACGTTCGAGCTTCAATAAGAACCAATGAGGTTCATTATCGATGTTACGCATCAGCGTTTAAGCTTCAGCAAGAACCAATGAGGTTCATTCTCGTGTTACGCAGCACGTTTGAGCTTCAATAAGAACCAATGAGGTTCATTATCGTGTTACGAATCACGTTTGAGCTTCAGCAAGAACCAATGAGGTTCATTCTCGTGTTACGCAGCACGTTTGAGCTTCAATAAGAACCAATGAGGTTCATTCTCGTGTTACGCAGCACGTTTGAGCTTCAACAAGAACCAATGAGGTTCATTCTCGTGTTACGCAGCACATTTGAGCGTCAGCAAGAACCAATGAGGTGTCAAGCATGTTCAGTTGAGCTTATGTTTATCTTTGCTGATCAATGTTTATATGTGAATAAAAGCCAAAATAAATCTGTTCATCATATAAAGCGATCGAGTTGCTAACATGAGGGTTAGTAAATGATTTCAGAATTTTCATTTTTTTGGTGAACTAAGCCTTAACAATAACTGAGATTAAGAACACGCTAAAAGTTGATGGCAAATGTTTTTGTCAAATTAACAATATTAACTCTGACTCAAATACGGCTTCTCTTGCTCACGTCTTCTCTCAGGTCAGCAGCTTGGTTTCTGTTGCGCTAATATGAATAATAATGAATATTAAAGTCACCATGAAATCAATTTAAAAATGTTATGGAATATTGCAGTTTATTATAAATTATTTATCATCATTATTATTTTTTTATTCATTTTCCCTCATAATCTTTAATCAAAATATCTTTCCCTCTCACAACAAAATCAATGATACGTTTACTGGTGCAAGGGCGGTGCAATCTGTCACTCTAAAGAGATCGACCAATAGCAAACCACAACCATCCAATCGATTCTTCATGAACAAAATGCTCTATTTTTGTTCTTGGTTCAGAGGTACAACAGGAAAGAAAAGACTATCACAACTTTAATTGGATGCTGACTTTAAGAACATGCAAATAATGTGTAACGTTTGCTAACACACTATAACAGACAACTGATATCATTCAAGCTACAGTTACTTGTTAAGTGAATAATATGTGTGCGTTCAGCGTTGCAATATAAAACGAAGGCAATCTGAATGCAAGCTTGCAGTTATGACTTTTGGTTTAACAATGTCAAGCGGCTGCCATTATTTTCCTAGCACAGAACGCACAATTGAGCACAATAAAATGTGTTCGTTTTATTCCTCAAATAGAGATCTTGGATCTTGAAAAGTGCTAACTTTGCATAGCAATATATCCCAAAATGAAGGCCTATGCTCAAATAACCACAAAGGTGATGCAAAGACACGTTCCCATGGCTTCAAAGCCAGGTGAAGCATCCAGCTGCTCGTTGGTTAAACATATGGTGAATTTGATAGTGAGCAACAGCAGTGTGAATGCAAAACAGCCCTCTTCACACGCAAAACTCAATAAGCAAATAGTCCGATTCGTGAAGGCTGTTTGCGGATGTTATGAAGTAGACTGTGCATAAAGATGCCCGTGTAGATTTAAGATTGGAAAATAGCCATGATTAGACAGTAGACATCACTGTGGTGTCCAATTATAGTTAGCATGAGAGCAACATTTTAAACTGTAGTCTTGGTTTTCTGTCATCCGTCCCCACTTTCACTTTCAGTTAAGTCGGCTACTCAACTCTTCCCTACTCAACCGCACTAAATCTTTTGTATGGGCCGTGCATTCAGTGATGCAAATCATAATTCCTTAAGGTCTTTGAAAATCATGCCAAGTTTGTCTTAATGGTGCACTTTAACAAGCAATAACAACATGCATAGTTCAAATTCATGTGTGTGTGTGTGTGTGTGTAGAGAGAGAAGAATAGAAACAGAGGGAGACAGGAAATTGAATGGCATTTTGATTTGTACCAGGAGCTCTGTGTGCAAGACACTTTTATGGACGTTGTTACATAACAGCACGGTTTGTTCTAGCCCTTGTCTGAAGAACATTTGAGACTAATAATGTATAAACTTAATGTATAACCACGTACACACACCTTTCATCCTCTCTATACAAACACAAAGCCTTCCTCCTTTCTCATCATTCACACACACAGACACACACACACACACACACACACACACACACACACACACACACACACACACACACACACACACACACACACAGAGAGAAATGGGTGGGGCCACTTCTGTGGTTAAGGTTGTATGTTACATCAAAGAATAATCTTTTGAGCAAGAGCTTTCAAAACAAATTCAGTTTAATTTAGGCACCATGAATAGGGTACAAATTGGTGTCAAATTACTTTTTTTCAAAAGCACATCTCATGTTTTAGGTTTTTATTATGTTATATAAACTACTATCTTCAAAACAATAATCAAGCATGAAAGATAGACCGTTTAAAAAACATTAAATTAATGATGACTGGCGATTGTCCCTCCTCTTGAATGTGTATCCAACAATGAAAATCAACAATATCGCAATATGCTGATTAATGGATATTTACTGTAATATTGCTACACTGTAAAAAAAATATTGTTGGTTTAACTCAAAAAAGTTCATTGAAATGGAAAAATTGAGTTAATACAATGAAGGGGATTGATTTAATCATCAGAAACTTAAAATATTATGTTATCTGAACTACATAAATTATTTAAGTTGATTTGACAAAAGAAATAATGTTCTAATTACAAATCATGAAAATATTTTGGAAACTTGATTCCGCCATTGACTTTTTTCAGAATTGCCATGTCAAAAGCGTCAGTATATGATGCCTTGAGATGAGAACGGGCTGAATTGCGTGATAGAGTTGCTATTTTGTCAATTCTGCAATTTTTTTCAATTCTGCAATTCTGTTTGTATAACTGATAATTCTGTTTGAGATCAGTCTTGTTTTTCTTTAGAATTGGACTTAGTCAGAATTCGCGATGTAATAAATAAATAAATAATAGTATATTTTTGACAATAATGTGAGATGTAATAAAAAAAAAATAATAGTATATTTTGACAATAAAAGAGTAACAACATTAGGACCCACCTACTGGCCTCCATTTTTTTGTGGTAACCTACAATTTTGTGACTTATTGCTTCCAAAACTTATGAGAAAACTATTTTCTGGCATCTTTTCTGATTTGTATTTGTCTGGCGATGGCAAGCTGTATACAGTAAGGCATTACTGTATGTGTTGACTTTTTTCCAAATGGTTTAAAACACAAATGCTATTAATCAACTTTTATGTTCTGTAATTTTATCCATTTAATAAAGGAGCCAACATTTAAACACTAAATTAATTCATGTGGGCCGCACCCTCTGACCAGGAAGAGATTTGTTCATCCTTTGTCCTGCTGAACCCTTAGAGTGAAATGAGTTACATAAACCCTCTCTGCTGTAAAACACAAGATTACAGTACAGTAGAGCACTGTGATACACTCTTATCTCTAAGATTATATACAGTGTGTCAGACAAAGATTGGCATTAAGGTCATTTCTTCAAACAAAACTGGTTAAAAACAGATGAATCACTTCGTGAATGTTGTCACAGTGTGTGTGTGTGTGTGTGTGTGTGTGTGTGTGTGTGTGTGTGTACATGTTCAGGCATTTTTAACAAGGTTGCAGATGACTGAACATGGAGCAAAGACCATTTTGGGAATCTTCCCAAGAAACCAGGCCCAAAAATAATTGTTTACAAGAGATGGATGAATTTTCGGCATGTTTTTGTTTATAACTTGTTTGTCTGTCGGTAAAAGTACTGAAACATAATATTGAATAAGGTCCCTTGGCAGTGACCAAAAACATTGTGGGATTTTTCCCATCTAAGGTTACTAAAACCAGTCTGTGCTTAAACTCTACATTGTCTAAGACTCTAAGAGCCAGATTTACTAACAGCTTGCACCAGCGCAAAGCCTCTTTTGGCATTAAAAAACTACCATTAGGATTTACTAAAGACACACAGTGAAAAATTAGCAATAAAAAGACATTGACACAGTTATTTTTGCTGCTGAACTTATTGTTGTGACAAGGTTCGTTGATAAGGGAAGGACGAGGCGGGAACTGGCAAACAATCGACATAAACTTTAATCCCAAAAATAAATCGAAGTAAAGTGGCAGCACCTTACAGACGACTGCCGCATATAAACGTACATCATAAACCACAACATAAAGTCCAGGCCTGGTCCTCCCTCATCCTTCAGTCATCACACTCACTTTTATCGTTTCGGTCCTCAACCAGCCGGGAGGCCCTCACTCGTGGTATTGGACACTCCAGTTCCATCGGTGGACAGTTCCATACACATCCACGATGACCGATAAAAAATGTCTTTTTACTCTTTTAAAGTGTAACTAAACCCCTGGTCAAAGCCTGACTCCACCCACTGGCAAAATTTGAAAAATGCTAAAAAGTGGGCAGACCCCAGCGGAGACAGAGGGGACGAGCCAAGGGCGGGGCTGAGCGGGGAGCGTGCACATGAGACCCGCAGTGACGGATTAATTGACAGCTGTAGTGGTGGGAAGTTCGGATCATTTTACTGACTCGGATCTTTGAGTCTCGTTCAGCAAAATGAACTAATCTTTTATTCGAATCATTTCGTTCATTTCATCATTATATAATTAAAATGTCATGTTAAATATTCCAAAACATCTAGTAGGCTACTTAGGAAAATCTTGATTACATTTACCGGATGGTCGAGTGTGTCTTGGTGTAACTTCCTTCCAGAATTGACGCGGATCACTCGCGGCTCGCGGAAAAATAGACTGAGACGCCGAAACTGGCACTTCACGGCGCGGGCCGGCTGCGCCTCGCCGTGGCGCTCCGCGTCTGGTGTGAACGACACCATAACATGGGTGCCGAAAGGAAGCGGCCGTGTCGATATAGCACAGCAGTACTGGAAAGAATAAAGATTAGTTCATCTCTTGAGTCTCTGAGTTCGGCCGGGTCCGAGTCTTTCGTTCTTCCTGTCAGTCCCATATAGTCTATGCTGTCAGCACCGGAAAGAGAAATGATTAGTCCATCTTTCGAGTTCGGGTTCTCATGATGCTATCCTGATCGTTTTAAATACTCATAAATCCAACTCCTGACTCGCTAGAGTAGTTTTGACGGAACCAGATGCTTTTATACCAGGGGCTGCCAAGGGCGTGGTGAGCTCGCACCAAGGGCGTGACAGAGTAGTGTCAGAGAGTTCGCTACGTCAGAGAGTACCCCTGCTGCAGGAGCTTTCCGTTTAACCTGAAGAGGGCAGCACTCAGACGTTTTTACACCATATATTTGAAAATTAAAAGACTTTATTGCCAATTGTCAAAAAATGTACTCGAATCAATGAACAGCATTTATGAAGCTCCATTCTTACAGATCATTAACTAAAAAAGTTGGTTAAGTGTTTAGTTACTCTTTAAACTAAAGTTGCAGGTATTTCTTAAAGGGTATTTCTCCACCCATTTGCATTACAGACTGATCTCATGAAGAGCGTGTGTATGACACGCCAATTCGTATTTCCATTTTTGGCGTGCTATCAACACGCATAATCGCTTTTCAGCGTGTTTATGAACGCTGTTTACTTAACGTTATTACTGTATATATACATATATGACTTACCTCAACCCCGTCCCTAAACCTACCCATCACTGGGGTTATTGGCATTTATGACTGTTCCCTTACCATCCTAGGAAAGAATAAGATAGCTCCCCAGATGTAGATGTAGATTTTGCTTCGTTTCGCTCGGACATTTGACAGCGTTTACAGACACACGGAAATGGCGCAGACATACACGCATAAACGCGGATACACGCGGATAGCTCAAAATGACTCGAAAGTGGTGTGTATGTTTACACAAAAGTTAAGCTTTCCATTGTTAGAAACAGTTCTACTATTGAATGGTTCGTCAACACTCTCTCATTTTGTCCTGAGATGAGAGAAATCTGCTATTTACCTTTTTCACTTCCTCCTACAATGACGCAAAGATCGTCATTTTACGTCACTGTAGGAGGAGACTGCAAGCACTGAGATCTCACCCTTTCAAACCCGCCCATAGGTGGTTGGGCCTAATGCGCTAACAGACCAATCACAGATCAGTGTCAGTGCGTCTGATTTCACCGGCAGAAAGGTTTTGAAAATATGGACGAAGCTACTGAATACACAGACGGATGCATTATGGAGGATTGGGATTACACATAGTGTCAGCCATCTTTTTTGGAAGGTAAGCTAGCAGGCTCTTGTTCTGTGGAGAAAGCTGAGTAATAACTTTAGGGGTTACCGTCCTCTTTTTAACAGACATATTCGGCCATCGATGTCCGGGATTCAGCTTTTGTTTCAGTCTTACTAAATTCATTCTGATTGGTGAATCTGAATATAGTGTTTACATGAACGCTAAACAAGTGATCGGTTGATGTGCGTTGTAACATTGCTAAGAAAATTCCCGCTCCTCCGTGAGAGATATGAGACCGGTGTGTCTCATAGGTGTCTCTCATCGGTAATCACGCCACCGGCCTCGCGTCGTTCTCCACACAGCCTTCACTCATGCTGCTCGCCACAATAAACATAATGGATGACGACTCTAGAACGCAAAAGCCGAATCCCGGACATTTTGGGCGATCTCGAAACACATTTTCGGGCAGACTCATCACAGAGACTCACTAGTTGCCTAGACTTGTTATTTACCTACTGCACCGGTTACCAGTAGGCGTGGCCTCCTAGGGCAGCGAAGCTAGTGCATTTTGCGAGTTGTTGTCTTTCATCCACATAAGCCCAAAAAAATACACATTCATATTTCCAGAGGTGGAGTGACCCTTTAAACCCACAAACAAATGCTAGTCAATGAAGGCATCTGTTGTTGTTGCAACATCGGGTATTTGGTTGTTCCATCCCTGCGCATATAGTACGCACATACCATGGGGACGAAATTTGCAAAGAAAGAACTGTGTGACATGGCCACGATTTGGCCGTCTGAGACAAATTTTTCTCATCCTGAAAGATTCCTCTGATCCTAGGCTAAAATCTGAAGTCTTTGATCGTTCAAGTTTGACATGTTTACCAACAGTACAGCTTGACCGTCTGTGGTCAAGTTTTACCTCAGACAAAATTCTGGCAGTGTCAGAAGACTGCAGGACTCAAGATGGTCTCACATCCTGCAGTGTGACTTCTCCCACAAGCGACCATCGAATTGTCTTTCGTTTTCAAGACAAGCCATGACCAAAATTCATCGGCATCAATTCAATCTCACGTTGGTTCAGATTACACAATTTTATTTTTGTCTGTTACGATAGTCACTGTGTCAGATTACATGATTTTGACTCCTACAATCTTGTTGTGTCGTGGACAAGACATGTGTCAGACTACACATTGCTCCCTGACAAGTCATCGCATGCCGTCTTTAACGGTGCACGTGATGTCATTTAGAAGGCGAAACTAGTAGTGAGTCACTTCCGGAAACGAACATAAACAAACAATGGATAAAGAGGTGAGTGTTGTATTGGCTGTCCTGTGTTCAGAAAAAAGTTAAAAAAAAGAAAGAAAACCTGACAATGGACACATTCCTGGATTGCTTCATGAGGACAGTGTGGGCTGTCAATCCTTCAAGAGAACTTATTGTTGAAAATATTGAAATATTGTTTTCTTATATATATTCATCTTCTAGTTTTAACGTTAGCACCATTGCTCTCTCTTCGCTTCTGCCACTTTTGAAAGTTGTGTACCGGAAAAGCTTCTGTGTTCCTATTGGTCAACCTCATACATGTGACGGAACCGTCGTGTGATGACTATTGAAAAAATTAAACATGCTAGTCTTTTTGTCGTCGTGTCGATGAAGCATCGCAGATGCGACGTCAGGTGTTGTCCACTATGACACACTATACGTGATCGAATCTTGTGTCCCGACGCCCGTTGTCATTTACGAATCCCACGACACACTACGTCAAACGGATCGTGCCAAAATCAGGCTAAACCAGTGTAATCTGAACCAGGCATAATGCAGCTCACTGTCACCGAACGTGTCATTGATTGATGATGGAAAACTCCGGACAAGTTTTCTTGCATCTGTTTTTAACACGTACAGTCTGTAATTGATGACTGAGATCTTACAGCGTGACATGGCTTGTGTTTGTACAGTCTGACAAGCAACAATCATAAAGGACTATTGTAAATCGCACAGTGTGCGCCCGGCTAAAGATGTAATATGAGAAATGTTAAAGGAATGTTAGGGTTGCGTGCAAGAACCGTAAGCCCATAGATCTTTTGTCGTCGACTTCAACATGCACCAATAAACAATCTTCAAGAGCTTATTGGTGAGGGGAAATGAGGTGAGAGAGAGAAAACTGCAGCTTGGTGTCTGGTAGAACAAAGATCAATTCCCACTTGTTAACCGTCACCCCTGGCACATGATATTGCTCTCTGATGAGTCCCTGGATGGAGGCGATTCACTCAGCCATGTCTCCGCTCGACATGTGGAAGCCATCGGAAAACACAACTCCCCTCTCCTCTGTGGGGGTGGGAATACAGCATCTGGACTGAAGCAGGGTCGGGCCAGGGAGAAAAGTTGTGTTTGGAGATTGAGTGTTTGTCTGCAAGCCTTGGCTTCGAGTGTTCTTAAGGTTACGGGAAACTTCCCCCCGTCAACGGTCGGTTGATTCATACTCAGAGTTGATTATCGGAAATGACATGTGCTGATGAATGTTTGTACCTGCTAAATGACTACCTACTTACACCCCGGATCTCATTTCTCTCTAAATACTGTGTTTACCTGTGCTGATTGTTACAAGGTGGATGAAATGGCACAGAGTAAGCTGCATTCAAATTTTCCCATTTTCCCCCAAAAAAAGCCGACAACACATTTCCAAAAGATTGTTGAAGTGCTTGGACCATCTTCATTCAACTGGTTCTCATCCAAATGTCCTAAAGAAACTTCTAAAGTCATGCTGCTCTTCTAATCCGTCACGTTGCTAATGTCTGTGATTTCATTATAATTTCTGGGGTGATTCTGTGCGGTGGGTTGAACACCAATTTCAGGGAGAGCACTTGGCAATAAATCCTTATCCTGCGGTTTGTGGACAGGCAGAATCCTGTAACATACTCAAAGCCAGCATTCCTGCTCCTCTAAGCTTGATTTTCGAAGACATTTCTCATTGCCACTGCCAAGAAGCCAATCCCATGTCTACATTTAAATGGATGTTTTTGGCAGACGCTGTCATATCGAACCTACAAGAGAGTGCATGTTTTTGACAGTTCAGCAGGCAGATAAAGATGCAAATCAATTTCAAAGACAAACCCTCAAAGCGACAATACTGCTGTGTTCAGGGATGTTGAGCAAAAATACAAGTTCAGTGCTAGATAAATAAATAAAAAGTCATTGCAACATGCTAGCATATCTAGCATATCTTTTCTCTTTCCATTGAACTGTTGACACTAATATTTTGCTTTAGGGCTTCATGGTTGCTGGTGAAAACATAAAACATGCACGCTGGAATCTTTAGACCACTGTGACATTTATAGTCTTTGCCTCGTAAACATTAATATAAAAGAGCTATTGTCTGATTTCACATCAGCGGCCGGATGTAAACAATACATGATTTCATGTATAAATAACAGCTGTTTTATCAATAGCCATACATACTGTATGAGGACACAATGTGATCATGACTAATAGTGTGTCTTGTTCTTTACAAGACTGTCCTGGGTCAAAGTCTGATACATCCAAGAATGCAAACTCTAAAAGCATTTATCCAAAAAGGGACGTATATATATATTCCATTCAGTGCTATACATTAAAACAATCAATAAAACAAATAGAAGTAGACTATTTTATGCAATATTGATGAACGTAGAGTTTTGTTTTTTAAGCTTCACATTAGTTTAGCAACATGCTAACGTCTAAATCTATAGACAAGTTTCCCGGGCACTTCCGCTTTACTTCCTGATTCTGCCAAGAACTTCCGACACAGGCTCAGCAGTAGTGTAAACATGGCTTTGGAATGGCAACATTCGACTGAAAATATTGTTAAAAATGGTGTTTTGACCATTCCGCATCCAAGTAAGGTAACATCATGGGCATGTCGACATGGCCTGTATTCCGCGACCTGGACGTTCCTGTAGCCATGCAGCCGCCGTAGCTTCTGGAAGGTACTTTAGCCCATCTTATGCTTGTATTAAGATGTTTGGTATGTATCCTTGTGCTAATCTATAACAGAACACGAAAAGTAATAAAAATAAAAAGTAATCCACTCTAGCTTGCCTGCACTGAAAAGCATGCTTTAACCCTTCAAAGTCTTCGACTGACGCCTCTAAAGCGCGCACCCCTGACATCTCTATTAATAAAGCTTTGAAAATGGATAAAGGTATTAACTAACTTTTTTTTTCATGGAAAAGCTGACATTCGTCTGCGTAAGAATGAGTAGACTGTGTCTACTTCCGCGAACTATAAGATCAACATTGCGCCTTGTAGATGGTCCATGGTCAACATTCAGCAATCGCTACGAGTTGTTACAACCGCGAACAGCACAATATGTCCCGGAGCCGGTGTTCGGCGTGTAACACCATCAATAGTTTACTTTTTCTGCACGCTGAACCAAAGACAGTAAAAGACGCTAACCGAAGCTCAGTTGGCAGAGCGAAAGGCTAATGGTGGCCCGCCTGCATTTCACTCAGGAAACTTGTCTATTGGAATCAAGTCTCCTGCATGAAGAGTGCTATTTGTGTGGCGCACACAAAGTTGCATTTCATAAAGGTGTAGGCTGTAGATAGCAAGGTTTCATTATGTATTATATTAAGTTGGCCAACAAAACATTTTAAATCAGCTAAAAGTGCTAATGGTGGCCAAAGTGAATTCTTACTAATGACTTTAAAGGGGGGGGGTTGACTGAGATTTCACTTTTTTCATTTTAAATAGTGTGTAATGTTGCTGTTGGTGCATGTAACAGTATCTGCAAAGTTGCAGCGCTGAAAGTTTAGTGTAAGCAGGAGATCGTCTTTTAAAAATCAGGAAGTATAATTGCCTACAGAAACGACTCTCTATTGCAGACTACAGCTGGGTTATGGTACGTCACTAACCCACACATTTGCATCAACCCCTCCCTCCGGAATATGCAGAAAATGGAATGCGCATATTTCTGAGGCACGTCGAACTCGTCGAGTGTGTTGTTCACGCAGCTGTCAGGTCTTCTGTGTTCGGGCTTCCCATGAATGCTATACTTCCTCAACAATGGATACAATTTATGTTTGATTATGTTCCTGAAAATGACGATCGTAATCTAGCTCTCTGTGCTGGCGCATTTTACGGAAGACAGCTTCCAGAATCTCTCATCGAGTTCAACACCGGATTCAACAAGAAACTGTTACTAAAACATGAGGCAGTTCCAGACTTTAAAACAAGAGGCAGCAGTGTTGGGCCACAATCTGTAAGTAGACTAAGACTTCATCATTTTAAATGTATTTGCATGTATAATTCCAGATGTAGCCTTTTTTTTAAATGCCAGCACTGGCTTTATAGCCACTACTAATGCTATTTTGGCCTAATGCTATTTTGTGTCCACGATAAATGCGTACAAACATTATGGACCTGAATTTTCTATAAGTACTAATGTTTTAAACGTATTTTTCATGTATGCTTTATGACGTTATTTTCGATTTTGATCAAGAAACATGCCAACGCTGTTTGAGTATAACATTAGTAGCCAGTCAGTTGCTATTGTTGCCAGTCAGATGCTATTGTGTAAAATAAATGTGTATAAAGTAAAAAAAATAGCAAATTATCTTTCAGAAACATTTAGTAAGAGCTGTAGTATGTAGTGAGGTTCTGCTTGACTCTCTTCATCGCGGTTTTCTCGGTCTGATTATGCCTGAAACTGATACTGCAGTTCGACACATATTTACATCTGGACCGGAGATCATGACATGCATGTTTCGCCCGTAAAGGTAATGGGCGTTAACCTTCCGGACAACGTGAGCGACAGTTTAGCCAATCACAACACACCGGGCCAAACTAACCAATCTGAGCCCACTACGTGTTTCTGAGGGAGTGTTTTCATAGAATCAGGATGAGAATCAGTATGATTTTTACCCCCATCTAGCGGTGAAAGGGTATTCCGATTCCGATTTCGTTTTAACTCCTACGATGGCCAATGTAGTCGAAGATTAACATGGCTTCCAGTTCGACCTTGTCCATGAGTGTTAACTCAAACGTAAACACGAAAGGTGAAGCTTAAATTAACGGGTATGTCCCTCTTTGGCTAATGTACTTTCAAGATGGAGGGGCAACATGGCGACTGTACATTAGAACCACTTACCCGTATGTATTTTAAATGGCATATTATAGACTCAGGAGAATACTTTATTACTTGAACGAAGTAAATATACATTAATGAGCACATGTATTTTTGAAAGAAAGAAGTGTTTTTAGCTAAGAATAAACTGAAAGAGTTACACAGTGTAGCTTTAAAAATTGCGAGGGCACATGAGTTAAAAAATGTGTCCATGTGGATAAATCATTTATAATATATACTGCAAGATTCCATTTGAAAAATATCGAATTGTCCATTTTGATTCCATTGTGACTTTGCAGGGTGTGTCTTTGTATTATCTCTTTGCAGGCCTTTTCCAGGTCAAGCTTTAAAGAGAGTAGGTCTGTACATAGGTCACATCAGAAGGGTAACTGATTAACACTGGCTAGCTTTCACAGACGGCAAGCTTGCCGAAGGTTAGAAACATTCTACGCACGTACGCAATCTCAACATTGCAAGTGCACAATGTGATATGTTTTTGTGGTACTGTTAAATTTGCAAAGTCAAGGGTGTGATAGAATTACCTGTAAATCTCCACCATTAAAACAGACGTGTCCATGCTAGCAGTTTAACAAACTTAAACCATCCATGTTGCTCTGCCATGCCAGTGGTTGACCTGAAATAGAAAAATTACAGTAGAACACAGTTAACGCTAATGCTTGACAGTTGCCCAGTTTGCTGTCACATACTTGTGTAGAGTATGTTTTGGGCCAAAAACTTTTGAATTTTTCATATATTCTTTAAGGAATTAGTTACGGCTGCTTCATATAATGATCAGATAATGAAAGCCTAAATTAAATCTGCTCATCATATAAAGCAATCATGTCTCTTCAAAAGACTTGGATCAAACCATGGCACAGTTCTGGGTGAATAAACGTTCAATGGAGGGACGGAAATCTCTCCAGATTTAATTAAAAAGAAAATCGTAATTTGTGTTCTGAAGATAAACGAGGGTCTTGAGGGTTTGGAACGACATGAGAGTGAGTGAGTGATTGATGACAGAATTTTACTTTTTGTGTGAACTAACCCTTGTTTGGAAATGTTCCAAATATGTTCTGCTCCAAAAACAAAAACTTTCTGTCATAAATTATAATAATAATATTGTATATATTATATTTATATTGTACTATATATTTATATAATCTGTTTTATTTGTGTTTCTTCCCCTGTTTGCTCACTACAGATGTATGAATGTATGCATCTGTGTTTCAATGCACCATTGATACATGTACTTGATGAATGGCATGGCGGACATCACTGTTTGTCCTGCTTCCCTCGCTGAACCCTGGTCCACTTAACATGTGTTTGCTCTGTGTACTCTCTGGGCATTGTCCGTTCTTCTGCCCTCACCTGTGGCTCGCATTTGGCCAGCGCTTCCCCTCCTCTGATTTAGATACATCGACTTAGTTCCATCTTATCTCACACATGATATCACAAAATACCCTGAGATACAGAGAAATCCGTTATCCAATTTCAACTACATACAGCGGTGGGAAATGAGATGTACCGGGTTACAGATGGGACAAGGCTGGTGTGTAAAATAGAGTGAGCACGTGCTAACAGGGGGAAAGCTTCCTTCACTTCTGAGAAATTCAGATGAGAAAACAGCTGTATCTGACACTAGCCACATGCTCGGCAGGTAAGACAGGTGCTCTGTTTACTGAAACAAAGTCTCAGATAAATACTGACCCAGTTCTTTCGTGCCTGTCCCACACCCTACACCACGTGTAGCTCTTTGTGTGTGTGACTGACCCAATCCCAAAGGCAATGTCTGACTTGCTCAAAGCTCAGTATTTGATCTTGAATAGATGTAATAACCATAAAGTCTGGATTGCTTTAGTGCTCTTATCAGCTCATGAACACGTCTGGTTATGTGTCATGTGTCTCTGCAAGAACAGAGTGTGAGACAGCACTGAACAAACTGCACAGGAATGACTTCAATCAGAAAAAAGTAAATGAAGGTGTCATGGACTTCTGCAGGGATTGATCTAAT
Source organism: Hybognathus amarus (assembly GCA_030378365.1). NCBI lineage: Eukaryota > Metazoa > Chordata > Actinopteri > Cypriniformes > Leuciscidae > Hybognathus > Hybognathus amarus. Next base: position 32,592 of record JAQIUQ010005219.1, read on the forward strand.
GATACACACACAAGGCAGGTTTTTTTTAACAACAAAAACAACATGCTCACACTAAAAATGAAACTATGAGAGTTTTCATTTTCTTGAGAATGTCTTGAGACCAGACGTGAAACTCTTTGAACCCACCAATCAGTGAGCACATCTGAACAGAACAAAAAGTGTCTTGACACAAAAAACAAAACAAAAAAAAAAAAACAAATGAAAACAAAAAAAAATAAAGATACATGTTTCTTTGAATAAAAACATGTTTGGTGTGAATGGCTGCCTACCCAGCTAACATTTTTTTGGTTATTTCTGAAAGATACAGTTATCAGAACAAAACATTCTAAATTAATTCCACCATTGACCAAATTTTTCGTCATTTATGATACTACGACTTTACGCTTCCCCACTATTGACAGAATTTTCCAGCAATCCATGTTTTACAGTTTGGGCTGCTATTACGCATCTTCTAAAAGAGATAATTCTCAGAATCCAAAAACAAGAAAAGAAAAGCAGAAACAAGTGATAGAAGCATTGCTTACTCACGTGTAAGCTAAAGCAATCAACATTCAACTTATAGCGTATAACCTAAATCAACTGACCAATGCTTCTGAATGAAAATCTCAAACCGATGAAGAAGTACAGGACTTATGCAAGTCTTTGACAAAAATGGAATTTTCTGTTCTAAAAATGATTTAATAAATTTCGGTATTTTATAAGTAAAGCCCTATTTTAAGATCGTTTTTGATGAAATAGAACAGTTAAGATTGTTTTTAGACAGAGGCTGCTGTGTCGAGAATTTTGGGATTCTGAGGTTGTACCCCCACACCTATACAATGGTAGCTTAGGGTCACAGGAACAATCCTTCATAAAACGCATTAAACTTTAGTTTACAAAGACGTGAAACTCACCGAGTGGTCTGGGGTGTTCACTTAGATGCTCACAAAAAAATGCTGCAAAAGATGCTTTCCAACAGGTGTTTTACCATTCGTTGTAAAATGTTACCTATTTTTCCGAACGTCTCCCAACCATACATTCTTCCGTTGAGAGCTTGATAATAGACACTCCAGACCAGGTGGTGACAATAATGCACCTTTGCCAATTGCAAGCAAGCCACTTGTATAGTGTAGCCTAAGATACCGCGAACTGCATAAACCACAGAAAGAATACAAACAACCCCATTTCCGTTTATTCCGGAGTAATACCGTACATCACAGAACATACAATACAAGTCAATGGAGTTGTACAAAAACTACGATAAAACCTCCACCATCAAGTGACAGTGACAGTAAAATTTGATTGCGTTCGGTAAACGCGAATCGCGTTCGCTTTCAGTAAATCACTGAGTCATCGAGTTTTGCTGATGATACTTCATATTAAATTGTTTTCTGCCTGCAGTAACTATGAGTAAAATGACACTTCATCAGTGTGTATCACACATTGACATTAAGGAATAAAGGTGAATTGCACTTATTCAGTCATCAAAGTTTCAATTATTGTTGTGAATACACTGTTACACACCTTGGGTCATTATGTAACCCTTCAAAATATTTACTAAAATTTAATAGGGAAACATTATATAATTTATAATGATTTGTTTGAGGAATACTAAAAGTGAATGAGGACAAAGGTAGTGAAGAACATCCTGGGTCAATAAAGACCTGAGGTATGCATTGGTGGGGAGAGTTAACTTCCCCAAAGCATGTTAAAAAGTTTAACATCATCATAACATTTCCCTAACCTCTTTACTCCTATCATTTACCATACTATACTTCCGTAGTCATCCAGTACTTCTGCGACGCTATATAATAAGCGGTATAGAGGGTATGATTTGTTTTACTGAATGAGAAACTACTTCAGGTGGTTCAGTAAGAGGCGATCTGAACCAATGTGAATCGATTTAGACAGTTTGCTCAATTCACTGAAAAGAATGAACCAACTCAAAATAACGATCAATTCACGAATGGTTGACATCGCTGGTTAAGTCGACAGATTTAAGGGACACACATAATAACTGATGACATACTCGCATGGCAAGCATTTATCAGGTCAGTCTGAGCGCTTATGGGACACAGTATGCACAGTGTAGAGCCATTCAGCCGCAGGTGCCACTGCATGAAAACATGAATAGCTATATAGTTTCCTGTGAGGCTTTGACTTGTGTCATACCTCAGACACTTCAAATAGACTGGTGACATCATCTCCCCTCAAGTTTCGGCAATGTGTAAACCACAGGAAGACTGAGCTTAGGTCATCAACGACAATGACCTTGCAGAACGGCCATTTGGATACAGGCCAGGAAGATAAACAGCTTCTTTTGTTACAGTATTTGCATCAGACAGTACAGTGCCATTAAAGTAAATGTAGCGATAACAAGTTAAGTGGTACAGAGGTTCTACAAGGCTGACATACAGTAGTAAACAAATAACTTAAAGCTAAAGTGTAGATATAAAGCGATGCATGGTTCATCAGGGTGACGAAGGTGTTGCGAAACCACACACTGTTGAATTTGGCAGTCGTTCACCAGTGCAAGGTTCACAGTCTCGCTCTGAAGTGGTGTGGTAGTAGCGATATAGGGTGCCAAAAAGTAAGAAAAAAGCATGATGGGAAATTACTTCATGAGACCCTAGGGAAGAAGGTTTCTTTGTCAAAACAATCAGTGTTAATTCATTTGTTTCACACAGCTCTGTCCAAAATAGAGCGCTGCCTACATAGAAAGCATTTAAAGGAATACTCCAGGCTAGTTACCGACAACCGACACCATTTGTACCGTAGCATGATGCTGATTACCACAAAAGTTAATTTCCACTCATCCTTACAATGCAGTGTCATAAACATTAAAGAGTGACAGTAACAATGCTGATTTATACAGCTTTACCGTGCAAATAAAACAGTTCTAACAGAGGGGTTTGTTAAATAAGCGTTCCATTTCTGCTTGTAAAACTTTATGTGATATTTATTTCCATTGTTCATGCCCTGTAACTTTTTTTTCTCAAGAGTGGTGCAGAGATAACATATTACTGTATAGGCCAAATCCTAAAATGATTTAGCATTTTAGCATTTCTAGTTCCATCGTCTTAAAGTCAAAGGGTTTTTTGTTGTCAAATGCATGAAATATGGGTGTCTTGAAAAGGCGGTTGCTAACAAGTGGCTGTATGTGACTAGAGGTTGTTGTGTACAATAACGTCATTAAACCGAACAGATAAACTCATCTACTCACTAGTCTGCTTTTACAACCTATGATGGTGACGTTGAAGTCATGTGACTGTTTTGCAGTTCATATAGCCTATGTTAGCTTTTGAATTTAGCCTACCTTAGCCTAGCCTAGCCTGGCCTAGTTTTTGACTTGTCAATTGTATTTACCGATTTGTGAAGATTATCACGCTGAACAAAACGTGTAAGAACCACATGCTTTTGTTAGTCATAGACCATACTTTCTGCAATAATCCAAAAGCTAATGGGTATCTGGTGAAAGAAAACAAGATGATGCTAATGTCCGTAATTTTCGGATGATTACTTCAGTGCTAAATGATGTATATTTTTATTTTCTGAGCTCTTTAACCGTTCATTCTTTAGAAGTGGCAGGTGTTAAGGACGAAGTTAGAAGTTCACTAAACAAAAATACGCTTTAAGGGTTGTAAAGAACGTTCCCATAACTTTCATTAATGTTCTTTAAAAGTTATGTCAATTATAGGGCAAAACGTTATTAAAATAATGTTTATGGAATGTTCACATAATAGTTAATATACTGTTCGTTCTTATAATGTTGAGGTAAAACGTTCTTAGAATAATTTTCTTGGAACATCCTTATAATGCTGTTTTTATTTGCTGAATGTTTTCATAATCTTAGCATAAAACGTTCTGAGTACAACGTTCATTGAAATGTCCTTACAGTGTTATTTTTACTGGAACATTCTCATGACACAGAGAAAGGGTTCTTAGAACAACATTCTTGGAACGTCTTTATGATGTTGTTAATACTTGAATGCTTTTGGAATGTTTGCGTAAAACATTGTGAGAGCAATTTTAAAGAAACGTCCTTAGAGTGTTATTCGTCAAAGTCTAAGTCCATTTTTTTGTGGAGAGCTTTTCACAATAGACATTGTTGCAATTCAGCTTTACAGAACATCATAATGTTATTATGTTTATAATTTCTTAAAACCTTAATGCCTTGTTGACGCATTTAGCACAGGGGTTCTCAACTCCAGTCCTCGTGACCACTGCTCTGCACATTGTGTATGTCTCCCTTATTTAACACACCTGATTCAAATCCTCAGCTCATTAGGATATACTCTATGTCTATCCTAACGAGCTGAGGATCTGAATCAGGTGTGTTAAATAAGGGAGACATGCACAATATGCAGAGCAGTGGGTCTTGAGGACTGGAGTTGAGAACCCCTGATTTAGCAGATTCCCATGTCAGGGAATGTTCTCAGAACTTTAGCTAACGTTCTGGCAAGGTTCTCTCAAAGTTATGAACAAACTTTGTTTGAGAGAGGGAGGGGACACAAAAGGAGAACGAAAGGCAGGAGAGAGTAAACAGAAAGGCAGGCGGCTAGTACGGAGCTGGCAGTGCAGGGGAACAGGGTGGAGAAGACCCTTTGCGTGGCCATGGCGGAAAAGACAGAGGGAGGAGCCATGGAGGAGGCAGGTTGATGGACAGAGCAGGTGGTAGAAGAGACCAGGTTGGAGCCGGAGAGCCGACAAGCCCAGGCGATGCCAAAGATCCAGGAGGACAGGCGACTGAGGTGCTGGTGGGGACACAGAAGGGCGTTGTGAAGGCAGAGGGAGTGAGGACCAAAGGGGAACTGAAGGTAATGAGGAGTCCAACTGAGCCTAGGGGACGAGGTGAAGGAAGGTGGACGAGTGACCAAAGAAAATCTGGGGGGATGAGGGAGCCTGGATGAGGAACTGGTGGGCCACGGTGGAGCAGAAGGAGGCACAAGCCAAGGGGACGTGAATGGACTCATGGTCTGAGGCGGAGTACTGGTCACGGAGGTTGGAAGTGGAGACTGGGGATCCACCGACCAGACTGGAGCTGCGGGCTGGTAGACACACGGCGACTTGACCTCGCTGAAGGATATTAGATGAGGGGCTGACAGGCAGAAGCGGAGGAGTAGAGCGGTGGCCGATGGAAGGAGCTTGGAGAGGGAGGCTGAGTGGGAATTCAGGCTCGGGAACAGAAGGCTTAGAGACATGGATCGCAGGCTAGGCAGGGCTGACGTGGAGCACAGGCTCGGCGTGGCCGCACGTGAAGCGCAGGCTCTGCGCTGGTCGGGATCCACAGCATAGGCTCTGGGCTGGATGGGACCAGCGGTGAAGGCTCTGGGCTGGACGGGAGCAGAGGCGGGAGGCTCTGCGCTGGATGGGACCAGCGGTGAAGTCTCTGGGCTGGACAGGACCAGCGGTGAAGGCTCGGCAGACTGAATGTCCTTATCCGGTTTCTGGATGTGGACAGGAACAGGAGACACTGGACAGGTGGTCTCAGCGTGACAAGAATCTGGAAGGCTGGGCACTGCTGGGCTGGCATGATGTATTCCAGATCAGGGGTCGACGCTCTCCAGACACCGGATAATTGTCTCCCTCCAGCTGAGTCCGGTGCTGCCTGGAAGGTCGATCCGATGGTAAAAGGTGGCCCCAAGCTGGAACAAGGCACACAACCTCTTGTCATCAAGGGTGCTGTGGATGGCAATGCGGACAAACCCCTTGATGAAGCCAGTATGATAACTCTTTACCCCATCGCCCATCCTAGGGCGGTCGGTTCTAGGGATGGCGATGACTAAAAATTTTCTTGACCGACCACCGAGCCTCATTAGCCGGTTAAAACCGGTTAACCGATTGGTTTAAAATATGCGCACATACACACAGCCCCAGCGCCGTCACTTTTTAAAATCCCAATATAGCGCGAAACACGAGTCCAGAGGGTCGCACACCGGACGAGAAGCTCAGCGCCACATCTTTAACACATTATTCTCTATAAGTGTACACACACCGAACGAGATTCGGCATCTGTCCGCGGTGCCAGCAACGGCTCAGGACCGTGTTCAAAATCCTGCTGCGCCACAGATCGCCATTTACATAGTTTTATATAAAATTTAAATTATTTTTGTCTCAAATCGTTGCTAATGTATCCTGACTGCGCCCTATGCTGCAATATACATGTAGTTTTGCATTCATTTACAGAAATCAGCTGCTTGAATGACAATTGCTGATGTTATTGGATTTTCAGCTGAGATTCTCAATTCATTCAGTTAACGGATGCTCTGAGGTAAAGTTTTCATACTGCAGACTCAGCAACGATTGTATTTAATTGTACAGTACAATCATAACATAGAACAGACATTATCTTCATTTCATGTCATTAAACAAAACAACATTGCTGGCCATATACTGATGAGAAAGTGCGCGTCCGGTGTGGGATAAGTTACCTGTTGTCTCTACGTGGCGCGGCGCAGCGCTTCTCATCCGGTCACTACGGTGTGCGCGACGCCCCACAAACGCGGCGCCAAGGCGCTTGTATGTAATCGGAGGCTCCTTTTTAGTTTCGAAATGGTTTGGGTACAATGTAATCGTGTTGAAAATAAAGGCGTTAGTAGCGTTAGAAGCTCATTTGAAACATTGCCGTGGCTCAGTTAAGAAAATGACAGCTCCGAGGAGACGCCGCTTTAGTTTGAGGTAACGTTAACGTTAGTGCTAACAATAATAAAGAAAGATGATGATCATTGATCACTCTATCTGTTACCACTGAAATGTAAATGTAATGTATTTCCAAATCTAAGCCCAGCAACCTACATCTGTGTCATTCTTTTAGGTGAAATGGTCCTACACACTATTTTCTTTGCACGCTTCATCCTGTCGTCTGCCCTCGTTCTAACCTCGAGTGTTTTCGCAAATATTATGAGCACGCGAACCCAAACGCTGTGACCTCGCGTCAAATGTTTTTTTTTTTTTAACCGACTACTGACAACTTTGATCGGTTAACGTTGATACGGTCAACCATCGGTCAAACTGTCATCGGTTAACATCCCTAGTCGGTTCTTCTGTCACTGTTGGTGTTGGAGGAATAGGCAAGCAGGCAGAAGGTCCAATATAAACTTCCTTACTAAATATACTTCAAGATAAATACAGAAAGGCAGGTTACACACACAATAACATAATCCAGAATTAACTAACAGAGACAACTGAAGACAAACGAGGAGCGGGAAAACTGAACAAGGAAGACATGTGACAGATCAAAACAAAAGGACACATGAACATAACTGTGACACTTATATCTAGTGTAAATTAAAATGTTTCTAATAGTTAAGTAATCCAATTTCTCTATAGCACATTTAGCTTAGCAACATGCTAACATCCACCTTATAGTCCTTAGTCAGGGTGGACACCATATTGAATTTTATGTGTAAATGAAGCAATGATGGATAGACTTACCGCCTGTACAAACAACTCACCTTCCCCTAAAAAGTTTTTCTGAAAGATGTTTATGAGCTGAACAATTGTCATTGATATTGTCTACATAGAACAATCATGTTGAATCACTCTTGAGGCTTCAACCAGACAACTAGGCTTGACTAGGTTTTAAGTAAGCTAACACTTACTGTACGTTGTAAGTTTATATCTTCCTATTAAGCTACAATGTCACTGTAAAAGAAAACAGATCAGATATACTAATTTAAACACTCTAAAAAGAATCAAATTGGGGCAGATCAAAACCAAGAGAAAGGACAAATCTGCGTCATTCATTGTCTAGCTTTATCTTGCTGCTCTTGTCCTGTAAGGCTTAGATTTCAGGAATGGGAATAAATAGGGATAATCTTTCGGCCACAAAAGAGAGGCTTCCCTTTCATGTGAGGTGAAATTCTAGATCTCCTGGAGTCCGGCTGAAGCCTGGGCACTGCAGATTCACTCCCGACTACAGAAGAGTCTCGTAGATGATGCCTAACCTCACGTGTTGATTTCCCTTCTGGACAGTGACGGGAGCTGCAATTGAACAATGGGGATTGTTATATCACAAATGCAAATACTACAAAAACCATCCCCTGGAAAGAGCCAGTGACCTAAATGCATAGGTACTGTCAGCTGATACTCCAGTGGGAAAGGCCCTAAGAATAGGACAAAATTAACTTCGTAAATCAGGATGACAGTGTGTTACAGCAGATACATCTAAACTGCTTTGCACACAAAGTTACTTAGTCATTTTTAAAAATTGTTCGATTTAAAATTATGATTTAAATTATTGTTGTAGTTTCTTGGTGCTATGAGCGTTCTTTTAGAGAATCACTAGGGTGTTCTGGGGCGAGTGCTGAGTGGTTGCTTACATGACCTAAGTCGAAAGAGTGCAAGTCTCTAATTTGAACTGATTTGAGGTAACAGACAGGATGCAGAGTTGTATTTCACATTTGAATTAAAGGAAGTCAAATGAAAATGATTAAAAGACATTCACAGAACTTGTTCGAGTAGTTTGTATATATATATATATATATATATATATATTATTTTTTTTTTTTTTTTTTTTCTAAGTATTGATTGATAACTCATTAAAATGTTATCTTATGCACAACAAAACAGGTATTTAATTGTATTTCTGTCTATTTATTTGGTTAAAGAAAAAAATTAAAATGCATTCACCCTCATCAAGACTTTTTTTCATCTTTGAAACTTTCTGTTTCAAATTTCATCTTCAGAAACCATTTTTTCCCTTCCATTGAAAATCAACGCAGCCAAAATCTGCATCTTTCAAAAAGTTTCAAAATTACGTTTGGCTTCTTGGATTAAACCTGAAGCTCAAACATGACTCACAAGAACCGATGAGGTTTGTTCTCACATGTCAAGAAAGTACAGTTAAGCTTCCGTTCATCATCTTTGATTGCCTTGTTCAATGTTTATGTAAGGTGATCATGCCTCTTTAGGAGTCTTTGATTAAACTGCTCAATATTTATTCAATAAAATATCTTCACGATTTTTTAAGTCTTCATTGAAGGGACAGAAATCTCTATGGTTTCATTTAAACATAAATTTTTGTTCAAAGATGAACGAAAGTCTTATGGGTTTGGAACGACATGTGGGTGATTATTTGATGATGGAGTTTGATTTTTTTGGTGAACTATCCCTGTCACACACAACGGTGGAAAAACATATTAAATCCCCAGACTGCTCTAATTTACCGTAAAGTCTTCAAATGGTGCCAAACAGTAATCTCTGTGTATCAATGAAGTGGACATTTTGTGGTCATTGGTTTTGTTTATGACCTTTATAAAAGCTCAACTCTTGAATTTGTTGCATACAGGGTATGAAAGTATGTTTTCAGCTTATTTTAATGAACACGTCATGGTCCAAAGGTAACAATGCTACGAACTAAATAAAATAAATTGTACTGTTTTCTTGTACCATGTGTCATTATCAACCAGAACATAGTGTTTCAGCACAGAATTACTTGCAGACAATGTTGTGACTGATTACTATATTTGCATATGTTCACCTAACAGATATTTTCTCACCAAAACATCCAATAGCTTAATGCAAAACAGATGAATGTAATACATTTTGTGATCCTCTAAATCTGCCTTTGTTTTTTTCCCAGGATTTCTGCAATTTTACAAAGAGTTATAGGGTGGTTTTATGATGCTGTTTCAAGCATTGCTTTTGACGCGCCAAGGCTCCTTTCGGCCGAAGTTATATGGCTTTTTCATTTGCACTTGACTATCCTTCATTACATAAAAATATATGGTATGTTGTTACAGTAGGCGTACAGTAGAAATACTTTAATGGGGTTACAGTAGTCCATCCAAAAAAAGAAAATGTCATTATTTACTCATCCTTCTAGAGGCATGTTGCATGAAACGGTTTCGAATTGCCACCAGGCAAGTTTTAGATTATTTCGCGCAAACTACGTTTTTTTTTTTCAGGCTCAAGAACGTGGATTGGTTTTTAGATAGTTCACTGCCATGGGAACGTACGCTGACAAGGCTAACCTGCTCTGGAGAAAAACTGGACCCACACAGCCACATAATGTCGGCCCACATCTGGTACATGTTTCTTCTGGTGACCAATCAGCTGCGAGCAAAATCTGATGCAATGAAGCCACTCCCTCTTGCTCCAAATTAAAGCTGTTTATACTGCCTGTCTTGCCTTCTATTTACTATATTATTCCTATTTATTTATCAATGTTCCACGTGATTGGCTGTTTGCTGCATTTCATGCTTCAGAGTTAATCCCAAACTCTGGATCAAACCCTGAATTTCTTTAATTATTTATTTATTTTTTACCAGGATGTTGATCCAGGATCAACAAAATATGTTGACCCAGTAACAAATTGACTCGGAACTCTGAACGAACTCGGAAACTCAGAACGCCGTTCATACAGTTCAGAAGTTTGCTGAACTTCATACAGTTCAGCTCACTCAGCACGGACGTTCGTGGTTTGACTTGTCGTGACTGTTTTCCAAGATGGCTCCTGTCTGTATACACGAAGTGAACTTTCTTTTATAAAGTATCTTCTTATTAAACGGTCTATACACTTACAAAGTTCTCAATGCTTCGTATTGCATGTATGGACCCTCATTATGTTACTGTGTTAAGGCGGGCGTACACGGTGCAGTTTTTTGTGTTTTACGAGCTCGCAGATGATTTTTTTCACTCGGGAGTTAATCGCGTGTAAATCGGTTTATGCTCGCATGTCGTGGCTCGTATCGTGTGCGAGGAGATACGAGCCGAGCACCTCTCGACCTCCCAGATAATTTTTAAGCATGTCTAAAAAGTTCGGGAGCTGTCGGCTTGCATTCGTGAGGTATATGCGGTTGAATGAGCCGATTTGTCGATCTATCTGAACTTGACCAATCAGGAGCTGAGGAAATCCACAGAAGAAAGATGAAAATGGTGTGGACTACTAGAAACACTGCTTCAATTAATGTTTTTATGATGAATTTGTGAAAGGTTAACTATACAGCATCTGCCTTGTTCCTACTGGCCAGTATTCTATTTCATTCTGAAACATCTGTAGGCTATTATGCTATTGTTTTTGATAGTGTTATGCATTTCTTACAGATTCTTACACGTCACGATGATCATTACGTTTGTATCTTCCTAAAAGCAATTACAGTTTGTTTACAGCCTAAGCTTTTTTTTATTAATGCCGACAGAACAATGTTGCCAGATATTGCTACGAAAAACAAAGCAAAAACTAACAAAAACAAAAAATTATATAAAAATCTGAAATAAGTTCAAAGCTTGTGTTTTGGAAATAAGATTGATATATTACGAACCACTTTAATAACTTGCTAAAGTGTGACATTAATCCAAAAAACAAGTCCAGATACTGTCACCTTTCCATTATGTGGATCTGACAACACGGGATCTGGCACCCGCGCCCTCACTCACAACGCGCTCAAGCTCACTCAAGCCCCGTTCACAGCGCTATAGATTTCTCGCACTCACACGAGGTGGTTTAAATGGCTAATTAATCATTCAGAGAGCTTGAAATTTTCTAACTACGTTTTTTAACTCATTCACACATACACACACACAAGGTGACCGTGATTCCCGGTGCTGAAAACGAGCCTATAGCAAAATAATCGCGGCTTGTATCAATATTTTATATGCAGTTATGAGAGAGTTTTTAGCGCGGACTTTGTGCGATTTCTTCAGAATTCAGCAGGTCGTAAAATCGTGTCGTATATCGTTACGATTTTTGGATAAACTCACTCGTAACGTGTGCCTGGACATATACGATCTTCCGACCATCAGAATTTGTACCGTGTATGCCCGCCTTTAGTGTACCCGCCTCAAATAAAAACACTATTTTTAGTGGTATAAACTAGCGATTTCTTTTTACTTAGTCAATGCCCCCATTACTAGCGTTATATGCTAAACAGTTTTTAGAGATAAAACTCTTTACAGTACATTCGATTATCATGAAAACAAATCTCAGAGAACGGTTGACTAGGTACCAATGTTTTATTAGACCAAAGGTTCATTTTTGCGCTGGAGTTCTCCTTTAACTGTGCTTTTAAAATGAACTAATATGAAAAATCTAAATTCATGCTTTGAATTGGTTCATGGAGGCATGAGTCAAAATTTGCCACAGTGTTAAACTCCACAGAATGGCCACATTTCATCACATTATAGTAGCATAGTACTACTTTGTTTACTGTTCTCTCTTTATAAAAAAACGCCCACATCCTGGACCTCCATCACCAATCTCACACTGAAGACGGCCTGCTCAGATTACATCCCTGAGAAATGCTTTAGTCACACCGACAAACGCCCGCACAACATTCCAGCAGCGTGACAATGCACACTCCTCCTACTCCCTCTCTTTCTCTGCACTTCACTCTTACTTTCACTCCTTTCAAATTAACTACTGTTGCCTTTCCCTGTCTTTCGTCCCAGTGAATATGGTCCTATATCGTGGGCTGTGTTTAATTCTTCCTGGTGCTTAACACTTGTTTAAAAAGAATAACCCAATGCAGATAAACAGCTTTGCAAAGAAACACCCTTAAGCTTTGGCCTGAGTGTCAGTGGGTTCATCTGAGACTCGTTTAGTAATATAAAACATCTTGGGATGTTTAATGAAGCTCAAATGGTGCTTTTTTTAGTTTAGGAGACTTTGGAGGTGCATTTTGGGGAGATCTTGGTTATGTTTGATCGAACTATTGAATTTGTTTAAGAAAGAAGATCATTTGCAAATGTTTGCTTGTTCATACAATGAAAGTCAATGGGGTCAATGTGGTTTTGGGCTACAGACATTCTTCCAAAAAATCTTCTTTTATGTTCGACAGAAGAAAGCAAGTCATGCAGGCTTGAAACAACATGAGGGTGGGTAAATTATCACAGATTTGCTTCCTTAACTGTTCCTTTAGATTCAAATCTGTGACTTTTGATAACACATTTTGATATCTCAACAAATAGGAGCCAAGGTTGCAACATTTTTGAAAGCTCTTCCGAAACGTCTCCATTTACGCTATACGGAGTCCTTTCTGTTTATCACACATGCCTGATTTCTTGCAGCTTCAACAAACATTTCTGGCCTACACAAATCACACCAGATGTGTCCATCTGTTCCAGTTTCTAAACCTCCCAGATGTTTTGGGGTCTCTGGACACAACAGTTTTGGCACTGTTTTTTGTACAAAAATGCTGTGTATGACAGCGACCTGGATTGTGAAATGATCTCTTTTCTGTATACATAAAACGATATATGAGCATAATAATCATAAGTGCACAGCAGAATTCCACGATCAATCATATTTTAAAACACGAAGCCCTTATCTGGCCAAGGGCCTCTTGTGAAATAACATTCCACAGTGTGTGAACCAAAATAAATCACCGCACTCCCTTTTCCCCTTGATTTTTGTTTTCTCTTATTCCCTCTTTATCATACATGGGTAGGCTATGTCTACAATATCAGCAATGAGATGCAACAAGTTGCAACATTCTGGCATAAAAAAACACTATTGAGAATTAAACCAACTCATTTTCAATAACAAAACACATCATCAGTCTGGGGAAAACTACAGTTCCTGCCAAGGTCTTTGGGCTCTGGGTACAACAGGGCAAAAAGTCAATACTAAATACTGATGAAGAAATAAAATGAGTGCAAAAAGAAATTGACTTTTTCACTCCCTCGATACCAAATACTGTCCCTCAACTTATTTGCATTAATAAACATTGGATCATGGCTCAAACAACCCCAAAAGTCATAGGTTTGATTCCAGGATTGATTCCATATGCAAATGTTCAGTCAAATTTCAATGGAAATTGATCAAATCTTCTGCCAAATGTAAAGATGACAGTTACTAATTGAATGAATCACCCTGAACAAAGTTAAAATACTAAAATACAGGAGAATGCTATAAATACTGTGTATAAAGATACAACAATCTTACATTTGGGAGCAATTTAGCAATAACGTTCACTGCGTACCTTTCTGTAGCAATTGTGTAAATACAAACTGTATAGGCTTTTAACTGTAAAGATCTTTTACTTCGTTATTTTACTTCTAAATAAGTAAGTTCTGCATTTGACAACTCTGCTCTGCAAAGTAGTTGCCTTACTGCGTTGCTCTGATTGGTTGTAGGTCTACCGACTATCCAATTGCGTGCAGAGGTTTTTTTTTTTTTTCCTGGTTCGGTTAAGACACTGCCTCATAATCAAAGCCCTATAAAGCAGTTTCAGACTCACATTCTGACTAGAATATGAGCATGACGAAGTCAGGTTAGGTTGTTACCCTTTCATTCCCAAACTTCAAATATTGTTCCTTATACTTATATTGTTATATACGTTACAGGTACACTATAATTACCGAAGGTTATGCTGTAAAATCACTTTAACCACGCAGTACTTTCCAGGCGTTACCAAATACTATTAGTTATGCCTGTCTCTCCTCGTTAAACACAAATATGTAATCATCCAATCGACAGGCATCGACTCGCAGAATAATCTCTCGGGTTTACAGAGAATGGTCAGAAAAAGTAAATATCCAGTTACCAGAAGCTGGTGAAAATACCTTGATGATGTCAGAGGTCAGAGGTGAACAGCCAGACTGGTTCGAGCTGAAGGAAAGGAGGAAACAGCAACTCAAATAAAAACTCTTTACAACCTAGGTCTGCAGAAGAGCATCTCTGAACAAACAACACGACAAACCTTGAAGAAGACACACTTGCGACACTCCTGTCAGATAACAATAGAAACTGAGGATATAATTCATCCAGGATCACCAAAATTGGACAGTTGAAGACTGTAAAAACATTGCCTGTTCTGACAAATCTTGATTTTTGCTGTGACATTCAGATGGTCGGGTCAGAATTTGGCATAAACCACATGAAAGCATGGAGCCATCCTTGTTGTGGTGTAAATGGTGCAGGGGATATTTTCTATTGGCACACATTGGGTCTCATAGTACCAATTGAGCGTTGTTTAAATGTTAAATCAACATTTTTAATTGGTAGCGAATACACCACATTCTGGTTAAGATTAAGGGGTGATGTTTGAGGAGAAACTTTTTTAACAATCAAACAAATTCATTCAAATTTGCTACCAATTTGCAAAAACAAAGTAGAGGCAATTACAGGGAAAGCTAATGGTCACACATATAATTTCACAGAATTAAAACATTTGGACAGCAGAAACATTTCCTACAGAATGGAAAAAAGAAGTTCAAACTGCAGATTATCTGAATCCCCAAAAAGCAGTTAATTCAAATGGCTTTCAGCAGTAACTATAATAAACTCACTGAAAACATGAACCCAATGGCACCATGATTGGAGCAAAGACATCTGTTAAGAATAAGCATCAAATGATAAATCCCTGGTGCATAATAGATCACTAACACGCTAAAAACAACAACATGTGCATCATCAGGATAGAGCAGTTATGACGTTGACAATTAACTCATTAAATCTGAGAAAAACTGGTTCTGATTA
Source organism: Hybognathus amarus (assembly GCA_030378365.1). Lineage (NCBI taxonomy): Eukaryota > Metazoa > Chordata > Actinopteri > Cypriniformes > Leuciscidae > Hybognathus > Hybognathus amarus. Next base: position 47,992 of record JAQIUQ010005219.1, read on the forward strand.
TTTCCGAAAGACAAAAAATGTTTTTCGGGTGACTCACTATGAGTAAAGACAGGCATGGCTTTGGTGCCTCTATACATTTTCAGGGATGATGAATTCAGACAGGAGTCATGCGCGAACGTGGCCTGCTGCGACCTGTAGAGCATCAGTATCATGCAACTGTGATTTGAAGCCATCTCCAAGGCCACAGCCTCGGCCTCAGATGCTCATACCGAGGTAAATCAGGACACGGCAGATGATAATAAGCATAAGCCATAAGCGACAGCTGCCTGGGGACACATTCTCCGGTTTCATATCAATGCATGAACATAAGTGGAAGTCCTTTCACACAGGTTTGAATCTAAAAGCTGCTTCACATTAGCAATGCTGCACTGAAATAGTCTCTAACCTGAAACAGCTATAACCGCAGTTTCTGAACGCCACTCGGGCGCCACAAACCTAACCCTTGTTCTGTTACTTTGCATTTCCTCTGACACTTTTTACACTCGGGAGGCATGAGAGAAGGAAACGTGTGCATCTTTACATTAGAAAACGTCTGTACAAAGGACTATCCATCTCTTTTCTTGTCTTGTTCCCATATGTTGCACATTACAGGCTAATCACATCCAGACTTGGAGCCATGGAATGTCACCACCTTGCTTTTGGTTTTATTTTCCATTGCGAGTTCTGCTCTCACAGGAACAATCATATCTGACTCACATTCCGCTGACTTCACTGAATAATTTCAGCAATTAATTCTCGGAGTTATTGTCATAAACGGAATAGGAAGCAAAACATGACCTATGGTCACGAGCGGGGACTATAACAGGACTAGTCCCTGCGGTCACCCACCCAAAAGACAAACAAAACTTCATTTGACTTGGCCGTTTGTGTCGGTTCAGGTTCTGAGTTTGTTGGAAGTCCTGCTCAAGTGTGACCTTTTGTTCTGTGAATTCAGTCACATCCAGAACACATACTTTTATTGATGTGAAAAGACATCAAAAACAACAATTGGGCTGTTGGGTAATTGTAGGGACTCAATTGAGCGGAGATTATGGTTTTCAAGTGCTTCGGGAAAACAAATTTTCCATGGAACAACCTTTTACAAGTCCAAAATAAACTCATCCCTCATTTATCTCTAATAAAACAGAGAATACCTGAAAACAGACCTTCCCACCAGATACAACATGAAAAAAACATGTCTTCCTAGTTGAAATCCTTCCATAATTTTAACACAATCCTTGAGTGTGATATACTGTAAGCTATTAAATATTTCCAGGTACAGTTAAATGTGGCATGGAAGTAACATTGAATCTTTTTTGAATCAGTGGCTCACGAATCTTTAGCATCCTTGTTCAGTGTGCCCGCCTCTCACGCTGAGAGACTCCGGTTTGAATCACACGTGGAGTTGGTCGAATGAGCCGGTTACATGTGGTGCCGTGACCCGTATGGGGGTGAGGTTTAGGGGGTGAGTGTTATGTAGGCCGAGTAAGAGCTGTGCGTGTAAACCTCACTCCCCTGATCTCTAGAGGAGCTCTAGCGGCTGTACTCTAGAGACACTAGGTGGCTACGGTCTTTAGCGTCCTTGTTCATGAGCCTGCCTCCCAGGATTGAATCCTGCTTGGAGGACAACCAACAACATGAGTGGGAAAAAAATAAACATTTTGAAATTTTAGGTGAATTCGGCTAGATTCACATATGGCGCTAGCCTGACTTCGTCTTACTCATATTCTATTGAGAATATGAGTCTGAAACCGCTTCATTGGGCTTTGATTATGAGGCATGTCTTAACCGAACCAGGAAAAAAAAAACTCTGCATTTAATTGGATAGTCGGTAGACCTACAACCTATCAGAGCAACACAGTAAGTCAAATACTTTGCATTTCACAGTTGTCAACAACAGAACTTACTTATTTTAGAAGTAAAATAATGAGTGTTGCTTCTTTTACTTGGTCCTTCATGAGTGCGACAAAAGGAGAAACCACAAAGACCACAGGCTTTTCATCACTTTCCCATCTTCTTAGCGACCGTCAGAGCCAGCTAATAAGTTACACTTGAAGGACGGCAAAGATATCTTTCCGATCGACAAATGCCTTGATTGCAGTTTTCTGTTTGTCTATTAAAATTAATGTGCTGTCGATTCATTTTATAACAGAATCTATTTATAGCGGAATCGTATACATCTCAATTCTCCAGCTGCAGTCATCTCTGAGAGAAACCAGTTAAGCGCGCCGCTCTTTGATAACGTGATGATTACGTCCCCGAAATCACCTGTCCATCATCGTATAAAGTCCGCCCTGGCAATTTGATTCGGCCCGAACATTATTTGCCAGATCATAATTACTCCTCAATGGGTAGAATCCAGACCGAAACTCCCCGTCCAAAAACTGTTGTGGGCGGAGTTCTGGGCTGGCATGCCGAGCTAACATAGCACCTAAAAACAAGTGAGAAGACGCGAGGGCGTGCCGCATTCTCCTTTTCCAAAGCGCTAGGGCGCTTGTGCTCTGGTTGTTTCTTGTCACGTGACCTACTGTGCGCTTCTGCTGTGCTTGCGGCATTCTGAAAAGTTGAGATGTTTTTATCTTCGATGCGTCAGCACTGCGACCGCGTCGGTTCCATTTTGAGCGCGCATACTGCGCGCCTACGAAAGACGTGATATGTGAACAGGCCCTTTTAATGGTGCAGTATGCAATTCTGAAACGCTGTTGAAAGTGGATCGACGGAGCAGTACAACATGTTTGTTTCCAATCAGCAGTAGGGGGCGCGTACACTCATGATGAGGGAGGAGAGTGTGAGCCAATCAGCAGTAGGGGGCGTGTCTACTCATGATGGGGGAGGAGAGAGAGAGAGCAAGGGGAGACTTGAAGAAAGACTGTAGAAAGGGAGATGGCTGAGAGACATTATAAAAGAGAAATATCACTGGAAAAAGAAGGTGTATGATCAGGCAACAGCTTTAGGACCCACATTAATATTAGAAAAGTTTTCCAGCGCTGGATAGACCCGAAGCGGGAAGGCCTGAAAACAGACACAGGGTTGCATGGTTTCTGCTCCATATGCGAGTAATGTTTCAGAAGGACCAAGATATGCTGTTGTTGTAACATTAGCTCTAGTAACAGGACAGTTTTGAGTGTTGTTGTTCATCTTGAGCTGGTGTGCTGCTGGAGACCTACAACCAACTCTTGCCTGTATATCTATATTTAAGCGCTTTAAGTATGTAATGAATGCTATATAAATGTAATGAATTATTATTATTAGTATATCTTCTGTACTGGGTTACTTTTTTGTTCTTCCTTATCGTTTGTTTATCATCCTCACTTTATTTTTTTGCGAAGCATTATTTTGCTTCACTTCATCTATGATAAAGAGACATACTGTCTTACATTATGTGCAATTTGGGGCGGAGCAATGAAGGGATGGGTGTGTTTGTTTGAGTTGATTTTAAATATTAACAATGTTTCTCAAAAATCACGTACTGCACCTTTAATTCTAAAGAAATATACTGATGTTTTGACTTTTGTAGTTCATCAAACAATTCATTATGTAATTTACTCACTGTAAATCTACTTTCCAAACCTGTCTGAATTTCTTTCTTTGTGGGACTACTTTGAAAACTAAATGGGATCCAAACAATTTAACCCTGTTGAAAACAAAACATTTTAAAAAAATCTTCTTCTGTGTGCCTCCATTAGAAAGAAAGTCATAGGTTTGGAACAACATGAGAGTGGGTGATCTACTGCTTAAAAAGTAAAGTTTATTTTATAAGCATTCTGAATACAATATCTAAGCATGATTACTAAAGTCTCGATATACAAAACAAGCTAAAATAGACTTTGAAAAGCACTTCTGTGAATACTTTGTATACAGCTATAAGGCTCTGATAAAAATTGAAACCGAAGGTCAGGGTCTTTGGCGAGGGACGTTGCGGTTGACAAAACATCGAGGACAGGAGGTCCTGATGGGTCAAGCTGAATCTGCACAAATTATTTTCGGGTAATGTTTGGAGAAAACAACACAACGGAAACCAGACACTAGAGACATACTAAACATGCCAATGACTGGGTTTACAGGACCCTGAAAAAAATTAAAATAATTCACTACTGCACATTTCAGAGATGTGAGACTAAATTCCATGCTAAATAAAAACTAAATAAAAATGAGTAAATCAATCCAAATAATTGTATGCATCTTTCACGTTCCCTCACTCATACATTCTTTCCTTCACTTCAGATCAAGGAACAAAAAAACCCAAACAATTCTATTCAAAATACACATATTTTATGATATTTTTAAAGCAAGTCAAGGTGAATAGTTTAAACTAATTAACTAGATATCATCATACTTCCCCATTGTATTGATTACATAGGAATTGCAGAAAGTATAATACAGAATTAAATTACATAATTAACAGAACAAAAAATCTGGACATTGGATAAAGGCAAGTTCAAAATTCTTTGAAATTCTTTGATTTTTTTATATTAATAGAAGAAGGGATTTTGGATATCTCTTTTAAATCAGAAAATACTGTCATTTTAAGAATAAATGTTGTTTTAAAATTATGCAAATTATACATGTACAAACCCCTGTGTAAAAACCTTCACAAAGATAAGAATAATACTGTAAGGTTTTGTGTGTTTAAGAGCTGAATTGGAGATTTCAGAAACAGACACAAATAGATGTCTGTAAAATGTACACTTAAAATAGTATTGTGGATGTTTCCTTCCACTTGTCTGAAAAAAAAACTTGGAAAAGCAATTAAAAAAACTCAATTTACAGATGCATGAAAATAACAGTTTTTGTCTGAAGACAATGTCTCGACCTTTAAAAAAAGTATTTTCAAGCCTTTAAATAAATATAAATGAATACAAAATCTTTGTGAATAATAAATAAATAAAACATTACATTATGACTTTGGCTACTAATGTTACCTCTAGCTTCACTTCAAATAGTCAACTTCATAATTGTGTTGTTTGATTTTAATATATCAGCTTTATTTGAAATGCACTGAATGGGTTAAGTAATATGCTCGGGAAGAACTCCAGGCTGTGATTAAATATATGGTAATGAAGTTTCGTAGAAATGAAGTTTCGTAATCAGCTGAGTACTACATCACGTCAGAAGCACCAGAGGACGTGCGGAAAAAGGGCATGGCCTGGACGAACCCGCCCACTCCGCCAGGAAGACTGCACAAGTTTTACTAAAGGATATGCGCGCAAGTTTGGCAGGACAGAGGGGCTCTCTGCGGCAAAGCTATATCGAAGACCCTTCAAACACAGGAATACTCCCACCGTGCCTTAACAAACCATCTGTTTGTCAACTTTTAAGTATTTTCAACAACTCCGAATCAGCAATGACTGCAGCATTCGTGTCTTCTTTCTTCGATTACAAAGTGACGAATAAGGTAAATACGTATCTTTTAGAAAGTTAGTTTTGAGACATTTATACATGAGTGCTAAACAGATCAACATCTCATAGAAATGCAGCAGTAGTTTGAGATGCTGCTTTCTACATCGATGTCAAACTTTCTGGCTTATGTGTGTGTGTATGTGACTGAGTGAGAGACAGACACACACACACACACACACACACACACACCATAGAGAGAGAGAGAGAATCTTGCTTGAGAACTTTATCTAGTTTTGTGCGTCTCATGATCTGCAGTGACCGATTGCTAATCGATTAAGGAAAGCTAATAGATTAGATTAGTTACATTCATCTACGTTTTATGCGTCATTAGTTAAATATGCTTCACATAAGGTTTGCGTTATTTGCTCTCGATTCAATTATACAAAACAGGGAAGGCCACAAATCTAGATTTCATTTGGATTAAAACGAGTTATTAACATGGGTTACATGGGTTCAGACATAGCCAAATCGATGTACTTTTATTGACTTTTTTAAACGGTTGCATTTCTAACCTAACATTTTATTGATTTATCGTGTTACTTCAGTTACACACATCTTTTGAAATAATCTATTGGTCATACAAAGATCTATTTAAGTCATGCAACATTGTATCTTGAACATGCAATCTTAACTGTGACGTAAAAGCACAATAGTTTTCAGCAGAATGCTATAAGGGGCATTTTACGTTTCATACAAAACTGTTGGACGGAATGAAACTAAACACAAGGAGGGTCTCGATATTTGCTTTTAAAAGTTAAACCAATGTTAAAAGGATTGTTTGACTCCAAATAAACTTACTAAAAAACGTGTAGTGTTATGGGATAGTACTTCCAAAAATGAAAATGTCAATTTACTTTCCCTCAAGTTGTTCAAAAACCTTTACGAGTTTCTATGTTCTGCTGAACACAAAATCATATATTTTGAAGAATATTGAGTAACCATTGACTATCATAGTATTTTTTTTCCTACTGTGGAAGTCAATGGCTACTGTCAACTGTCTGGTT
>JAQIUQ010005220.1:0-12500 GCA_030378365.1 Hybognathus amarus
GGCCCTGCTATGATGATGATTGTTTTTTTGTCTTTTTTTTCAAAAATTTTTTTCTTTCTTCATGAAATCACATTGTTATGAGCATAAGAAACAAATGGAAAAAAAGAGAAAATATATTTTTATGTTCTGCTATGACCTTTGTAGTGGACACCAGCACTCAATTGTTAAAAAAAAATAAATGACATAATTATATATAGGCAAAATAATGGCAATATTTGAAAACTGATAATTATTAATAGTATTTTTGTTTATATTACTTTGATATCTAAATGTATGTCAAAACCTAGAACTTTCAAACATTCAAAATGTAATTTATTCATATGTATTCGTGTACAAAATGACAAATAAACATTGTTTCCTATTGTTTTTTGCCTGGAAACGCTTCCAACACGCTTGCGTGTCGCGTGAAGAATAGGCGTTGGTTCTATTTCTAGCATGCACGCTGCCTTTGCGCGGCTCATGCCGCGCCTGAGACGCGCGCGTGTCATGCGGGCAGTGTGCAAGCTCTAATCTGTTAACCCTCTGGGGTTCTTCTGGTCATTTCTGACCGAAGATAAAAAATAAGAAAAAATATAAAAAAATTGTAGCTTCATCGGCAATGGTCAGAAACTTGGTGACTTTTCATGGTACTTGGTATATGAACTCACAAAAAATTGGGGACATGATTTGAAAAGTCTAATAGGTCGTAAAAAAATAGTCACACTCGGGACCTTCGGGTTAGAAATGACCGCCATAGGAAATGAATGGGAAATTGGCAAAAATATGAAAATACAGAGTTTTTTTGTGCGGTACAATCTACAAATCAGCCACAATGCAGAAAAAAAGCATACAGCAGTGAAGGGGTGAATCTCTAAACATCAGAATGCAAAACAGACAAATACACTTACACACACACACTCTTATACACACAAAAACACACGCACACACCAAATGAACGTGTGTCATTGCAAAAGCTAATTTTGGAAAATCTGTGAAATAAAAGCAATTATTGCATCAATGTAAGAAATAAAACACAGCACTGAAAGCATGAGACTGTAAGCCTGCAAAATAAACATTCTTACACACACACACACACACACATAGAGAAATGTGAGACTGGTGAAACTGTAACAGAGAAATGTGCGAATATGTGAAATAAAATCAATGAATCAAGTAAAGGGAGACATTGGATCCAAAATGCAAAAGTCACACACTGTCTCTCTGTTCTTGACCACACACACACACACACACACACACACCCACACACACACACACACACTACTCTCGAAGTGTAGCCCACAGTTCATTCTCCACAATGGCAAAAACAAAACAAAAAAAAAACAAATACTGCTCAAGTACTTTCAGAATAAGAGTTTCTGTTCACTTAATATGTAAATAATATGCACATAATAGTGTGAATATTAGTTAGGATGGTATTTAAAACCCATTTTTTATTTTTCTATTTTTCATTTAACATTTGATAAATAAATTTGCTGTTATTTTGGTTTACTTTTGTTGCTATTGCCTTTTGAATAAGTTACTGTTCATTCAATAAAATATATAATTTGTTTTTACAAATATATTAATTTACTGAAAATGTTTATTATAAAGGGTTAATAAAAATGTATGACTGAAAGAATTGCATTTTTATTAAGTTAGAATTAAAACATTGGGTAGCAAAATGCTTTGCTCTCTTTCTGAACATGCTATGCAATGTTCAGGTTTGAGCTTGTCTTATAAAGTAACAATTTAAAACAACAAATTACCATTTAATTACCTTTTAAATCAACCAAACAATCAAAAAACTTGACAAAAATAGTCTTCGAGAATCTCTTAGCCACAACCTGAAAAAAAACAGTAAATTAATGTCCAAAAACAACTACAATCTACATTCCTTCTAAACAGAAAGCTGTATGTCCATCTAGTGGTTAAAATATGACATTGCATGATAAATATGCTCACTACTTCCAACAGGTGGCGCAATTGCTTGAAAAAATTTTTCTCTAAGAGCCTAGATTCTACTTTAAGCTTAAAATATAGCATTAATTAAAAAATAATAAAATGATATATATATATATAAATTCTATTATCATCAATGGGAAAAATGGATCATAAATATTGCATAAATATTAATTATATTCATAGAATTCTCTCAGAACACGCACAGAAAAAAGAAAAATATTATAGAACAAAAATTTATTTCATTGGTTTCTATGAAATCTTTATTTATTTTTATTTTAGGTGGTCCGGTCACTTATGACCGTGAAGGTCCCATGTGTGACTGTACGCGAAGAACCCCAAGAGGGTTAACATGGGAGCCGAAATAAAAGGGACACGCTACGTTACGAGACGCTCACGCCACGCATCCAGTGTGTCTCCCGGCCTGAAGTTACCTGTTGTCCATCGGTGGCGCGGCGCAGCGCTTCTCATGCGGTCACTCCGGTGTGCGCGACGCCCCACAAGCGCGGCGCCAAGGCGCCTACTGAATCGCAGGCTCTTCTTAGTTCGAACTGGTTTGGATACAATGTGATCGCGTTGAAAATAAAGGCGTTAGTAGCGTTAGAAGCTCATTTGAAACATTGCCGTGACTCAGTTAAGAAATGACAGCTCCGAGGAAACGCCGCTTTAGTTTGAGGTAACGTTAACGTTAGTGCTAACAATAATAAAGAAAGATGATGATCATTGATTACTCTATCTGTTACCACTGAAATGTAAATGTAATGTATTTCCAAATTTAAGCCCAGCAACCTACATCTGTGTCATTCTTTTAGGTGAAATGGTCTTACACACTATTTTCTTTGGCACGCTTCATCCTGTCCGCTGCCCTCGTCTTCTAACCTCGAGTGTATTTGCAAATATTATGAGCATCGCGAACCCAAAACGCTGTGACCTCCGCGTCAAATGTTTTTTTCTTTATACCGACTACTGACAACTTTGATCGTTGGTTAACGTTGATACGGTCAACCATCGGCTTAAACGGTTATCGGTTAACATCCCTGAGTAGTGGTGGGAAGTTCGGATCATTTTACTGACTTGGATCTTTGAGTCTCGTCAGCAAAATGAACGAATCTTTTATCGAGTCTATTTTGTTCATTTCGGTCATTTCATCATTATATAATTAAAATGTCATTTTAAATATCCCAAAACATCTAGTATGAATGAAAATATTGATTACATTTGTAAAAATAACATAAATAACTATAGGGTAATGCAGCCAAAGCCAAATTAAGCAACTGAAATAACTGTATATTAATTAGTTGCTGGGTCTCAAGTTCAAGCTATTGCAGTCTGACCCTGTTATAGTTCACCTCACCTCCTGATCCTAAGACGTTCTTTCCTTTGCAACTTCATATTTATCAGGTTTGTTCTCCTCCTCTCATGTTCTTGAGACGTTAGCTGTTGACTCGTCAGTGTCTAACTCTGATCTGTGCTGTCTGTGGGCCGTGCCATGTGCGATATAGCAGGACCGGAAAGAGTAAAGATTAGTTCATCTCTTCAGTTTGGGTTCTGGCCGTGTCCAAGTCTTTCGTTCTTCCTGTCAGTCCCATAGAGTCTATGCTGTCAGCACCGGAATGAGAAATGATTAGTTCATTTCTCAGTTCGAGTTCGGCCTGGTTCGAGTCTTTCGTTCTTCCTATCAGTCCCATTAAGTCTATGCTATCAGTACCGTAAAGGGGAATGATTAGTTCATTTGAGTCTTCGGGTTTGAGTCCTTCGCGTCTCTTTCTCACGTGACCACTCTCGCATCAAATGCAACATTCGTAATTGACTGCGTCTGAATGTATATTGTGTTATATAGGCATTAAAATACAAAATATGTTCAATAAACATTATAAACAAAAGTTCCTTTATTCCTTATTATTGTCCCTGTCCGTCTCTTTTCTATATAATGCATCTGTGGTGTGTTTTATTATATATTATACATTAATTAACTACTATTATATTATGCATCATCTACGTGCTTGTTTGTAAAAAGTTTGTGAATTAGTTTGTGAATTAGGCTATTCAATACGGTGACAATTCACGTGACTAAAGAACGAAGGACTGAAAACCGAAGACTCAAATGAACTAATCATTCCTCTTTCTGGTGGTCTGACAGCATAGGCTCAATGGACTGACAGGAAGAACGTAAGACTTGGACCCGCCAGAACCTCGAACTCGAGAGATGAAACTAATCATTTCTCTTTCCGGTACTGACAGCATAGGCTCTATGGGACTAACAGGAAGAAGCGAAAGACTCGGACTCACCCCCGAACCCGAACTTTAGACTCGAGAAATGAACTAATCATTTCTGTTTCCAGTACAGATTGAGAATCCATATGGTGCGCAATGCGCATGCGCGGGTAACACAAATGAACGAATCACTCCCAGACAACTTCGGTAGTCCCTAGAGTCATATTAAAGATTCGTTGTCGAAATGAACGAATCGTTCATGAACGACACATCACTAATCCCTAGTGACGCAGCAGTTTTTTATATCCACAGAGCTGTTACTAGTATCTGATTTCGCAAATAGTTTGTTTCTATATAAAAATGTCGACACAATGTAACACACTTGCTCTGGCCCTAGTTTTGGATCAAGATATGTGCTTGTTGTCATTTGCTATGGTTGAACAAGCAGGATGTGGCTGTTGGTCATGTGATATTTGTGTCCCCTTGAGATTCTACGACTGGATAAAAAATGATTGTGATGACTCATTCTTCAGCTCTCAGCAAACATTAAAATATGAAGATGCTCAGCATTAAGTGTTTTAAAAATGCAGCACTCCCATTGTGGATAACCAGCTACGGCTGAACTCATAAGCATACAACATATCATTTTCGAGTGAAAAAACGAAGAGAAAAAGGTACAAGCCTGTGCACATTTTCATTTCCGAGCAAAGGAACTACTCCTCCCATAAACCACCGCGCCTCACTGAAGTCGTACTGAAAAGCCTCTGTGAAAGAGCCTTTTGAGTGACTTCCAAATCTGACGACGGCCGCGTGAACCTCCTGTGAATTTATGTAGTGAATGTGCAGGGAAACTCCTTTTCCTCGATTTACTGAAGCTTATGCACATGCTAAAACATTGAGCATCTGGCTCGCTCATTGGCTGTGTTGCGGCTACTGTACATCCAATGGCGCGGGACGTCTCAGAGGTGCGACCAACGAACTTAGTCCCACGTCATTACGCAATCTTTAGTCTTCACGCGCCTTTGCGGGGTTTCAGACACGTGACACGACTTCCACCAATCAGATGCACCACTGTGGGAATGTGGGATTGTTCAGGATTGTGGGTAATGAAGTACTTATCCAATACATCGCAAGTAAAAGGGATTTATCTTAAAACAAGGTTAGTGCCCCATGATCTTTTGGCGTTTATATGAGCATATACAATCACTTAGTACAGCCGTAGCAACCTGTTAAGGTCGTAAACCCGGTACCGGGGGGATTGCGTTATTAAGAACGTCATTATGATCGCCCTTTAATATTTAAAGGTCCTGATGAAACATTAACAGTCATATGTTATATCATTACAAAGCTTAGACCCTCTACTTTTCACACAAAACCATCATTTTTTAATTCATTTTACATATTGGATAATTTAAAAGTTTATATTCCTCCACCCGCAACCAAATACCGTTCAAAGTAAGTATGATTATGAATATGAATATTGATAGCATTGGTCAAATTTGATCAACAAAGGCAAGTCATATATCAAACAAAACCTTTCTTCCACATGATTTTTGCTGTATGGTTTATTTAGTTGACATAATACAACAGATCAAATGATTGCATAACTATTCGCGAAGTACATCTTTGATATTTGTAAACAAACTAGGAAACGCGTTGCATTTCGTCTCCGATTACAGCATGTCTGAGCTAAAAGTAGTCAAAAATATGCATAGACTTTCACCTTAGACTGTTTTCTTCAAAATGAGTCCATTTTTGCCTTCATGTGAGTTTAGCTTGATAAATAATCCCCTATTATGTCTCATTTAGTCCAGTAACGCAGGAAATAAGTCATTGTTTTCATACGATCCACATGATATGTTATCGTCGACGGATGATGACGAACTACGCATCATTGGGAAGCTTACGCTTATCTCAGCATGACGTGACATGTCGTGGACATCTATGGTGGACACACCTTTCCTCTAAAACAAACAGAGTCTGAGATATTCAGCGCAATTTTGCCTCAGAGTAAAAAAAAAAGGTAGATATTCTTCAGCACGCAGTCTGGACGCACTCTCTCATAAAAGACACTAAAAAGCTACTTTGCCCCCCTTGGTGTCATAGCAATAACTTTTTTAATCGAAATGTTAGACACATAATTTTTTTTTTCAGTGTTGGGGACATCTAGTGGAATCAAATGGAACTTATAATAGGTAGCTGTTGCACACAATACCAGAGTAATACACTTTCAAACAAAGATTCAAAGAAAAAAACACACAAAAGCGCCTACTTTTTTGTGTGTTTCTTTTGATATTTTAAACACATACAATCATTTTTATTACATTTGACACTTGATTTTGTTTGTTTAAAGGGTTTCCTATAAAATGACACCAATTATTTGCATTTACTTCACTGTATGTGGGTATAGGGAGCCATCAGATTTGGGTATGACCAATTTTATGCGGAATTCCAAAAATAAACCAAAGAGCTTAAGAGGTTAAGGGTGTACTCACACTAGGCACGGTTGCCATGAACCGGGCCTGAGTATGATTGTCCCCCTCCCCACTCCCCGCTGGCCTGCACTCACATAGGGTTTCAGCATTCGTGCCGGAGCACACTTACGTCATTATGGTGCGACGGTTCGGGATAAACAAGAAGAGCGGCGCGTCTGAACGGAACACAATGAAGTCCATCATTCTGTTTTCTTTGTGGATAATTTTGTGTCGTTTGGTCCACAGCCCTCTCACAGCCTGTTGTTAAACAGATGTGTTGCGAAAATTTTCACGAAATCGTGCTGCTCGTATGAGGAGGTTTGCACGTCACGCGTCCTGTTCCGTGCTCCAGCACGGTTAGCGCTCACACTGCATGCGAACCGCGCCCGAGTCCCAACTGAACCGTGCTCTGGCCCACCTCTTCCAAGCGGGCCAGGGCCGGCCAATCGGAGCCGCGCCCGGGCACGGTTCGGAGCACTCACACTAGTCAACGAACCGCGCTTTGGTGGTCAAACGCACTCGGGCACGGTTCAAACTGGCTAGTGTGAGTACACCCTAAGTCAAGTACAAATATATTTATATAGCGCTTTTCACAATACAGATTGCATCAAAGCTGCTTCACAGTATCAATCAAGATAACTTAACAGTGTTTGTTTATTCATGAAAAAAAGACAATGAAGTTTGGTAGAGACTGATCATGGGTCATTTAATTTGAATATCCCCAACTGAGCAAGCCAAAGGCAACAGTGGCAAGGAACCGAAAACTCTCCTTCAAGTGACCCGATGGTGTCCTAAAACTCCATCAGATGACCCAATTAAGTCTACCATGTATGGTTACGCTTTTTATGGCTTATATCTCAAATGTCAATGGAGAAATTGTATTGAATTTTTACCCTCCTGCATCGGCTGTGGCGGGACTGTGATGCTCTATAAAGGTGGGGCCCTATGAATTCCTTTTTTTTTTTATTAAATTTTAGTAATAATAAATAACATTGACATCACAAAAAACATCACAACATTTATTTTCATCAAGAGGTGCAACAATTTTTGGTCAAGATTTTGTTTTGTCAGTGCAAGAGTCCAGCGCTCTTCCAGCACATCCCAAAGACTTAAGCTCTGGACTCAGTGGAGGTGATTCATGCGTGAAAATGTTGAGCCTGGTGAATCTTGACATTGTCATCCTGGAATATGGCCATGATATGTCTTCACACATGGTTGTTTAAGAAATGAAAAGCTACACACTCCATCAATTAGTGTTAGAAGAACTGTTGCCAATTGCCAAACCTATAACATGCTAGAAATCATAATAATCACTGCAATAACGATCCAATCATAGACTTTGCCTATTTAAATCCAAACAGAGTAACTTTTTTTGTTGGTCAGGCAGTGTATATCAACAATATATATCTCTGTTGTCATCCAGCACTGAAGAACCCAGAGGTGGTGGCCCTGCGGGGGAGTCTGAGCACCATCCTGAAGAACGTCATCGACTGTCAGCTGAGCCGCATCAACGAGGCCCTGATCACCACCATCCTGCACCTGCTCAATCACCCGCACACACGACAGTTCATACGGCCCGATGTTGAACTGGAGGTATGCATACATGCAGCGGCATTGTAGCCAGTGCTCATGATTAAATTAAGGCGAGATGCGGCAGGCAAAAACATAGTTTTTTTTTTTTCACTGGTCAATTTTGAGATTTTGGGATATTTGTCTTCAATAACATGCCTTATTTCAGACTTGTGGTGAAAAAATCAAAGTGGTCTTTATTTTACTACACTTTGTCTGCATATGTAGATTTCTCATAAATTCTTCAAAAGTTGTCGTTATAAATCATCCTGCTGCTTAGTGATTGCGATCTGCACCGTCATCACACACACCGTTAGAAAGCTCTCTTTCTCCTGTACAACGCTGTCGGATCCAAATATGGTCATTTCCTTTTTATCAGCAACCAATCGTGATTGTAAAAGGGGGGATTTAACTCTAAATGCGCGATCTCATTGGCTGATGCTAAATCTTCAAAGCCAGTTTTCTCAAAATGACTCCAAAAAGTCCAAAATCTCCACTTCAGTAGCACCTATATACACCAAACTTTCCAGTCTTGTACCTAGTTATATTATGAAGACATTTACAGAGGGATTTGTAAATATATTATTCCTAGCCTGATTTATATAACATTTTATTCCAAAAAACATGGCAGAAATATTTTTTTAAGGCTACTGACAGTATATTCTGATTTACAGGATAACAAAAGTAGATATCCATAAATCCCTTTGTAATTTGCTTTCTCATCTAATATGTGAACACAATGAAAAAAGAATTTTGAACCTGGCTTTATCCAATACTCAGATTTCGTTTTTTTTAAATATATGCAAATTAGTGCATATTTAGGTAGATAATGCCTCATTTGCATATTTAAACATTAGATTACACAAAACTTGTAATATATTTTTTTCTCATCTTAATGTAGGTAATCAACTGGGAAAGTTTCATGTTGATATCTGCAACTTAAAAAAATTACCCTATTCACCTGTAGTGTCTCGCCTTAAGTAAAAATGTCTAACAGCAGTATATGTTTTTTTTTTCAGCAAATCCTCGCACCTTACACAGACTTTCACTACAGACACAACCCTGACACAGCTGAGGCACAAATCAAGTGAGCCCTGACTTTTTTAATCATTTGATTACCTTTTAAATGATTAAAATGTTAATTTCTTGAATTAATTAGACAATAATAATTTCTTTAGACATCATCAATATCAAACCATATTTAAGGATTATTCATATCTGTATTGATCTAAAGTAAATATATAAAAAAAGTTCCATAGAATAATTTTTGGTAACACTTTAGTGTCGGGTCCAGTTCTCACTATTAACTAGATACTCATTAGCATGCATATTCCTAGGGTATTTGCTGTTTATTAGTACTTATAAAGCACACATTAAGGCCTTATTCCATATACATGACCATATTCCACATCCCTTAATCCCTAAACCTAACAACTACCTTACTGACTGTTAATAAGCAGTAATAAGGAGTTTATTGAGGCAAAAGTCAAAGTTAATAGTTAGTTATCTGTGAGAATTAGACCCTAAACTAAAGTATTACCTCATTTTTATGTTTTTGTGTGTGTTGGTGATGCTTTTTTGCATAATTCTGTGCCAATACCTTATATACCTGCAATACACTGTCACCATGTGCATTTCTAAAATAATAATCTCGAATCATTGTGCTCCACAGAGAGGACAGAGAGGCACGTTTTTTAGCCAGTAAAATGGCCATCGTGGCTGCGTTTCGTTCTTGGTCAGGTATGAAATCTATGAAGATTGAGTAAAAAGAGAAACGCCCAGATTCTGCTCCATTATCCTTTTCCTTTGCTGTTCTCCTGCAGGTATTATAAACCTGTGTAAAGTAGGGAACTCAGGGGTCCAGTCTTTGATAGGCCTGCTCTGTATACCAAACATGGATGTCAGGGTGAGCGTTTTTCTTTCTTTCTTTATCTTTTTTTATTGTTTAGCTAACTTATCTTAGCTCTATCAACTCTCCGCTCTATCTTACCAGACACGCTGAATGGATAGCTAATATACTTTCCACTAGCATTTTTATTCAGTATATACTACCATTCAAAAGTATGGGAGCGTAAGATTTTTTTAAAAGAAATAAATACTTTTATTGAGCAAAGATGCATTGAATTGATCAAAAGTGACAGTAAAATATTTATTTATTTAAGAAGGGACAATGCATATTAATAGACATCTTAGCTTTTCAGCAAGAATGTAAATATGCCAGAATTAGCCCCAAGGCTACTTTCCATCTGCAGTCCCCTGTCAGGTCATCACAAACAACACATAACAAAACTCACATTTAGGTTTAAGTAAGCTACTACACAATTTAAAAAAACACCTTAGAGTTCAGTAACATATTACAAAAGACATCAATTGTTTTCAGACAAATTACACATATACATAAAGTGCTATTTTATGTACTTCAAATACATTTGCAAGTATATAATACTAGAATTACGATAAGTGCAGGATCTAATTTGATGTACATACAAATGCTTAAACAATACTAGAGTGACCTTTATAGCTCAATTTGAAAGGAGAGAGAGAGAAAAAAATAAATTTTTAGTTTTATATAAAATATTTCTATTTCAAATAAATGCTGTGCATCTAATTTTTCTATTCTTCAAAGAATCCTGACAAAGTTTATCACAGTTTCCTCAAAAATATAAAGCAGCACAATTGTTTTCATCATTGACTATGAGAAATGTTTTTGTTTTTTTTCAGTTGCAAATTATACTATTAACCCTCTGGGGTTCTTCGCCGTACAGTCACACATGGGACCTTCACGGTCATAAGTGACCGGACCCTAAAATAAAAAAAAATAAAAATTTCAGTAAAACCAATGAAATTAATTTTTGTTCTATAATATTTTTTCTTTTTTTCTGTGGTGTTTTGAGAGAGTTCTATGAATATAATTAATATTTATGCAATAATTATGATCCATTTTTTCCCATTGATGATAATAGAATTTTTATATATATACATTTTTATTTTTTTTTTAATTAATGCTGTATTTTAGGTTAAAGTAGAGTCTAGGCTCTTAGAGAAAAAAAATTTCAAGCAGATTTGCGCCACCTGTTGGAAGTAGTGAGCATATTTATCATGCAATGTCATATTGTAAACCACTAGAAGGATATACAGCTTTCTGTAGAAAGGAATGTAGATTGTAGTTGTTTTTGGGCATTAATTTACTATTTTTTTCAGGTTGTGGTTAAAAGATTCTCAAAGACTATTTTTGTCAGGTTTTGTGATTGTTTGGTTGATTTAAAAGGTAATTAAATGGTAATTTGTTGTTTTAAATTGTTACTTTATAATACAGTCAAACCTGAACATTGCATTAGAAAGAGAGCAAAGCATTTTGCTACCCAATGTTTTACTTCTAACTTAATAAAAATGCAATTCTTTCAGTCATACATTTTTATTAACCCTTTATAATAAACATTTTCAGTAAATGTATATATTTGTAAAAAAAGTATATATTTTATTGAATGAACATGTAACTTATTCAAAAGGCAACTTGTGTGTGTGTGTGTGTGTGTGTGTTTTTAAGAATGTTTATTTTGCAGGCTTACAGTCTCATGCTTTCAGTGCTGTGTTTTATTTCTTACATTGATGCAATAATTGCTTTTATTTCACAGATTTCACAAAATTAGCTTTTGCAATGACACACGTTCATTTGTGTGTGCATGTGTTTTTGTGTGTATAAGAGTGTGTGTGTGTGAGTGTATTTGTCTGTTTTGCATTCTTGATGTTTTAGAGATTCACCCCTTCACTGCTGTATGCTTTTTTCTGCATCGTGGCTGATTTGTAGATTGTACGCACAAAAAAACTCTGTATTTTCATATTTTTGTCAATTTCCCATTCATTTCCTATGGCGGTCATTTTTGACCCGAAGGTCCCGAGTGTGACTATTTTTTTTATGACCAATTAGACTTTTCAAATCATGTCCCCAATTTTTTTGTGAGTTCATATACCAAGTACCATAAAAGTCACCAAGTTTCGGACCATTCCGATGAAGCTATGATTTTTAATATTTTTTTATTTATTTTTTATTTCGGTCAGAAATGACCGAAGAACCCCAGAGGGTTAAAATGATTTCTGAATGATCATTGTGACACTGAAGACTGGAATAATGATGCCGAAAATTCAGCTTTGCGTTACAAGATTAAATTACATTTTAACTTTTAGTTTAAATTGTAATAATTTTCACAATGTTACTGTTTTTTTAAATAAATAAATGCAGCCTTTGTGAGCACGAGAGACTTTAAAAGACATTTAAAAACAAATATTAACATTTGGGCATAAAAT
>JAQIUQ010005220.1:17500-45074 GCA_030378365.1 Hybognathus amarus
GATGGCATCCAGTGGCTATTTTTGGTATGACGCTAAACAAAATCCCATGGGAACTTAAATTTTTGTGATATCAACTTCAAATTTGGAACACAACTTGGTTAGATATATAGCTTTCATTTTATAGTAATTTTATAGTAAAACATATTTTGTAAAATATTTATTTAAATAAAAAAAATATACATTAATAAAGTATATTTGACTTATTGTAAATGATAACTTCCATAACTTTTACATACTTACATTTTTTAAGTGCTTTCACTTCAGTAATAATCTGCTGATTGTTTCTCTTTAAACAAGACCAAACTTAAGTCTATATTCCAAAGCATTCTAAATTACAACCATTTAGGTTTGTATAGTGCATTTTAATGTCAATTATCAAAAAGGGGGGTGACTGGTAAGGGGTTATGTCAGAATGTCAGCAATAGATAATAAGTGGCATTTAAAAAATAATAGAAATGTTCTCTTGAGCAGCAAATCAGCATATTAGATTGATTTCTGACTGGAGTAATGATGCTGAAAATTCAGTTTTGCATCACAGGATTAAATTACATTTTCAAATATATACAAAAAGTTATTTTAAATTGTTATAATATTTCACAATATTACTGTATTTTTGATCAAATAAATGCAGCTTTGGTGAGCATAAGAGGCTTAAACATTACAACATCTTACCGACCCTGCTGTGTGTTGTTGTTTTTCTTTTCTAGTGGCCGAACGTGAATCTCAGAAACAACAAGGATGAGCAGATGCACAAGTAAGACCAGTGTGTGTTGACATCAGACATGTGCTCCATTGTCTTGCTATGCACTGAATCACAAACTACATCCCCGACGTATGTGTGTGTAGGTTTGTAAGGCGTTTGCTGTATTTCTATAAGCCCAGCAGAAAGCTGTACTCCGCCCTGGAGCTGGATCACGCCAAAGCCAGACAGCTGACGGTAGCAGGCTGCCAGTTCATCCAGTTCCTCTTGGATTTCGGATGAGGTGAGACAATTAAGACCCCTGAACTAGGGGTGGGCGATATGACCAAAATTGTGTTTTACTATATGACTAATTTTATTTCACGGGTAACATATTTACACAATATAGTTATGCTAAAAAAAAATTAAAAAAATAGAAATAAAAATAAAATCGACTAAAAGGGCTTTGTATAATAAATAAACCCAAATACTTTAGAAATGAAAAGTATGTCACCTTGTTTTATTTTTATTTTATTTTGGTAAATTATTTATTTGGTAAAACTATTTTAATAGCAAAATATAGTAAACAAAAAAGACTCATCAACTTTTAGATGAACTTTTCCCACAACAATTGATATTAAATACAACTCATAGGTGCTTTTCAACTAATTTTTCAATCTTCTATGCAATTCAAAAATAATTTTTCAATCTCATGCATTGCTTTACTTCATCAATCAGTTTATAATTATAATATATATATTATATAATTATGATATATTTTTACCACATGTGCTCATTATACTGCGTTTTAAGGGGCTTGTTTTGCTCTTTTTGTTATATCTGGCAACCCGTCACCTGAGCTTTAATCAAGAGGAGTTCAGAAGTGTCAAGTTCAAAAGTGACTAGAAGGAGAGCAGCAATATGAAAACCAAACCGCAGCTACTGTTAGTGTTGACTAAGTAGTTTAAATTATACACACCTTATAACAGTGCGCCATTATTAGACCATAGCCCGGTAAACACCGCGCGCTCCTCTCAGTGCATGTGCACGCGCGTCTTTTGCATCAACAAAATGCGATCGATTAATTTGAGAGTCAAGTTGTAATCACGTAATCGAATCAAAGGAAGATTTTCTGCACCATTAATGGAAATAACATGTTCAGTGTCTCGGAGCATCTCGGTTCACAGTAAATTCTGCTCTACACAAACTCATCTTTGCTCTGTTTTATTTGGGAATGCACAACATTCGCTAACCATCTTTCCAAACTTGTAATGTAAAGTGCTCATCAACAAAAGGGAAGCTTTCAGGGCTCCCTGTGGTCTTCTGTCAAAATAAAAGTCAGAAATTTAAGAAGTTTTGTAAGGTAAAATTAAATTATTATTATTATGTTATTTGGTTAAATACTCAGTTTTGTTATTTTAGAGTGAAGTAATACAATAGTAATATTTCTTATTGTTTTTATTTGGTAATTTGTATATTTTCTATTTAGTAACAATAGTAATTGTATTAAATATTATTATTGTTGTATGGCCATATTGATATACAATCAACATTTTCACCAAATTGTGCAGCCCTACAGTCAAGCACAGCAAACATGTTATTTTTAATCACATTTTAAATCACAATCTTTATCAGAAAAATCACAATTAATCTTTTTCCCCAAAAAATCATGCAGACCTAGTAAGCAGTTAACTTGGTTTGTTGTCTTCTGTTTGTTTTTTTTTTTTGTAGGATGGTCAGATGTATTTAGAGGAGTTGGTGAAGGATATCGTCCAGTGGCTCACATCCTCTACTGGGCCTAAACCTGAACGCAGTCTCCATAGCAATGGTCTTCTTAACACCCTCAGTCAGCACTACTTCCTGTTTCTGGGTACTCTGTCTTCACAGCCAAACGGTGTCAAAATTCTGGAGAAATGTGGTGCATTTCAGTGGTGAGAACACACAATTTAATACGTCAGTGTCCTAATAAACTTTATTATTCTGGCTATATATAAAAAAGTGAAATTACTGTGGCGGTACCTTAGACATTTGTGTAACGAATGGACCATTAAAATATACAGTTTCGTGGTGCTCAATTATTACCATATTTTTACATTTACATTGATGTTTTTATCCAAGCAACCATTTTCAAGGTACACATTTTTCTTACCAGTACTTGCTTTCCCTGCGAATTGAACCCATGACCTTTGCGTTGCACCAACGCTCTACTATGAATACAGATCATATACACCATTTTACACACCAGTCATTTTTTGGTTACTCCATTTAACTGGTAGTAACATAGTACCTTGTTCAGGAAAGTAAAC
Source organism: Hybognathus amarus (assembly GCA_030378365.1). NCBI lineage: Eukaryota > Metazoa > Chordata > Actinopteri > Cypriniformes > Leuciscidae > Hybognathus > Hybognathus amarus. The sequence goes on from JAQIUQ010005220.1 coordinate 20,486, forward strand.
GTGCCTTAAAAAATGTAGTGTTCCAGCAGACCTTGAACATTACTGAATATTTGCCACAATTAAACTGCAAATATATGCAAAAAAAGAAGTCTTTCCAGTCATGTTAATATTATCACGTATTGGAAGCAGTGTGATTAACTATGTTTGCGTTTTGATCTGTTTTGTCCAGTTTGTTGAACTTGTGCTCGAATGAAAAACCAGGATCACCTGCTGAAACTGACGGTCTCCAGTCTGGACTACAGCAGAGACGGACTCGCTCAAGTCATTCTGTCCAAGATCCTCACGGCGGCCACTGACGTAAGATCACGCTCATGGCATTCCTGTGTTCTGATACTTTTCCAAAACCATAAAAAATGTAAACATCAAACATAAAACAATCTTTTTTATTTCAGCTTATTTCTCATTTTTGTTTAGTTTAACTTGAACTAAAATAATTAAATCTTAAATAACATTCTGTTCTGGAGCTGGGTTATTATACTTTTCCAAAACCATAAAAAAAACTTGAAAATCAACAACAAAACAAACTTTTTTTATTTCAGCTATTTTCTGTTCTGGGCTGGGTTATTATACTATTTGAACTGAAATAAAAAAATAAAAACAAACTGGTAATGTTATTTGAACTAAAGTAAACGTTAACTGAAATAAAAATCAAATATATATTAAATAAACATACCGCTATTTGTTTAGTTTAACTTGAACTAAAATAATTAAATCTTACATAACATTTCTGTTCTGAGCTGGGTTATTATATCTTTTCCAAAACCATAAAAAACTTTGTTATTTGAACTAAAGTAAACGTTAACTGAAATATATATATATATATATATATATATATATATATATATATATATATATATATATATATATATATATGAAGAGTCTAAAATGTCCATTTTTATCAAGCTTGTATATTTAAGTTCAATAATTTCACTTAAATGACAATTGATAGGTAATCTTCATTGCCATTTAAGTGAAATTAATGCATTTTATATATATATTTTTTATATATTTATATATATATATATATATATATATATATATATATATATATACCGGTAACCTTTTTTATTTCAGCTTATTTCTCATTTTTGTTTAGTTAAACTTGAACTAAAATAACTAAATCTTACATAATATGTCTGTGTTCTGAGCTGGGTTATTATACTTTTCCAAAACCTTAAAAAAATGTAAAAATCAAACATAAAACAACATTTTTTATTTCATCTTATTTCTTATTTTTGTTTAGTTTAACTTTAACAAAAAAATTTAATCGTACATAACATTTCTGTTCTGAGCTGGGTTATTATACTTTTCCAAAACCATAAAAAACGTTTGTTATTTCAACTAAAGTAAGCGTTAACTGTAAAAAAAAAAAAAAAAAAACATACCGGTAACCTTTTTTAATTTCAGCTTATTTCTCATTTTTGTTTAGTTAAATTTGAACTAAAATAAATAAATCTTACATAATATGTCTGTGTTTTGAGCTGGGTTATTATACTTTTCCAAAACCTTAAAAAAATGTAAAAATCAAACATAAAACAACCTTTTTTTATTTCAGCTTATTTCTTATTTTTGTTTAGTTTAACTTTAACTAAAATAATTAAATCGTACATAACATTTCTGTTCTGAGCTGGGTTATTATACTTTTCCAAAACCATAAAAAACATTTGTTATTTCAACTAAAGTAAGTGTTAACTGAAAAAAAAAAACTTGAACTAAAATAAATAAATCTTAAGTAAAGAAAATTAAGTTCATGAATTTACTTTTTACACCTTTCACTCATTTCATCCTGTTCATCAATATCATATTAAGTATTGCTGTTACTTTCCAAGCATATAGCATTCAAACATCTTTATATGGCATTGCCTCAAATAACATTTCTTTTAAACTGGTAAATAAATACCAATCAAAACAACAATGTAAAGATGTTTTATAGATTCTAATCTATTAGTAATGTTAAATAATGATATTTAAGATTTGAGATTTGATAAATGGCAGATAACCATCCTATCCGATTCTTGTTAAGCCTGATTGTATTTTTGAATTCATATTGATCTGAGTGAGTGATTCTCCCTGTATGTCCTGCCACAGAACTGCCGTCTGTACGCCACCAAACACCTGCGTGTGCTTCTGCGCGCTAATGTTGAGTTCTTCAGTAACTGGGGGATGGAGTTGCTAGTCACACAGCTGCATGACCACAACAAAACGGTCTCCATTGAGGCGCTGGACGTCCTGGACGAAGCTTGTGAAGACAAGGTAATCAGCATCACAGTTACAGGAAATTTATGCAATTAGATCTGCTAAGTGTTGAATCATGTAATTCTGTATTTTGACATTATAAAGTGTTACCCAGGAACACTTAGTTTATTAGTTAAATGTGTTTCTTAAAGCAACTCGTATGCTCTTTATTTGATGTGTTGTGATGACTCCAGGCCAACCTGCACGCGCTGATCCACATGAAACCTGCTCTGTCTCACCTGGGAGAGAAAGGCCTTCTTCTGCTGTTGAGGTAAAACACTCTTGGTTTTTAGTTACTGTGCAAATAGGTTTTTAGTAAAAGTCCATGAGGTTTTTATTTAACCCTTAATCACTCTTTGGGGTAAATATGACCCCACTAGACTTTTCCTTGATTTTTAAAAAAAAATTCCCTTCATTCTAGGGCCATGAAACTCAGTGACTTTTCCTTAATAATCTATCTAAACATGCACAAAAAAACTGTGTTCGATTCGGTTGTTCTAAAGATGTGTAAAAAATTTTTACCATTTAAGGTCTTTGGGGTCAAAATGACTCCAATTGAAAATGAATGGGAAAATGAAAAAAAGTGACTTTTTTTATTTTGTTTCTTAAAAAATTAAGTAAATCCATTATAAATCTGAAATGTTCCACATATAAACCAAGGTCTGGTCCTAGAGCATAAATAGAAAGTAGAACAATCTTTCTATCTCATACACACACACACAACACGCACGTCATGACTGCAACAGAGAGCATTTTTACAGAAAATGGCAAATAAAACGAACAAAACTGGCATAAATCTAAAAAAAATGCATTTAAATCAAGGTCTGGTCCTAGAGCATAAACACAAAGTGAAATTAGCTTTCTACTACATACACACACACACAAACACATAGTATGCATCTCTGTTCATTACAAGTTTATTAGTGCTGTTGTTTTGTATTATATTGGTTTATTTACTTGGTTTATTAAATTTATTTTGTTCTAAAATGTCTTGTTCTAAAAAAATAATAATTGTTGATAAATAATTTTCTAAAATGAAGTATGTGAATACAGTCATGTCATAGTGCTGATTTGTAATATTTATGCAAATGTATGTATAATAATTTGCATAAAAAATAATTCAAAATATATCAGACAACAACAAACTCTAATTTTGACAAAAATATTTTGTGCAATTCACAATATATATATATATATATATATCAAAGTTGTGAGGAGAATTGAAGCATCAAGAAAAATGAAGTGAAAATGAATGAGTCTCTATGGGCCCCAATTGGATAGATGTGGTCATTGCACTTTAATTCCTTAACTATAAGAAAAACTGTTTTTCGACTAACCACCAGATGGTAGTATTCTATCCCTAACACATAGAGCAATGTCCAAAAACTGTTTAGATTTAATTATCATCATAATGTAAGTGTTTTTTTCTTTAAAAAATCATTTTTCATGTGCCAATTTATGGCCTAGTCATGTAATTACGTGCAGTAAATAGGTAGAAAACTTTAAAAATTCCAAAAAACACAGCATAAATGATTAGTTGAGAAGTGAATTTAAAAAATGATATATAGTTTTCCATATAAAAAATGTATATTTCCTTATGCAATCACTCTTTAAAAGTCTGGGGTCAAAATGACCCCAAAGACCTTAAGTGTTGTCCTTTTTTAAGAGTGATTAATGGTTAAAAGAAATTTACCATCAGAGAGCTTTCTCCATCATTCACTAATCAAACGAATATACAGTTATGCCATTTATCATTTTTTATTTAATGATGTTTAGCCAAGTTATTTAACAGCCATATGTAAAGACAATGTCTAAATCTGTCAACTGTGTAAAATGTAATATTTAAAATAATGTCATAAGCTGTTGTACTCCTCATTTGTAAGTTGTTTGGTAAATGAATAAATGTGTTAAATGTTCTCTGTAGGTTCCCTGTCCATCCCAAAGGGCTTCTTCTTACCTCAGACGAAAGAGGCTACGTCAACAAACAGCTTAGAAATGGCAGAAGGTGAAGCAGCAAGCCAAGAACTCTCTCTCTCAGTCCTTTATTTCACGCCTGTGTGTGTGAAATGCAAATGTGTGTGGTTTTTGCAGGAGTATAATCTGAAGTATGTGGACATGATTGAAGAGCAGTTGAATGAAGCTCTCACAACGTATCGCAAACCTGTCGCGAAGCAACTCCGTCCGGCGCAGCAACCAAAGGTCTAAGCACTGCTTATCTCATAAAGATCTTGAAAATTAAGAAATCAGTTTTTAATATTCTCGTCAAATGACCATTACTATTGCAAATACTTGGTTAGTGATTTGAACAAGTTCCTGATGTTAGATATGAATTAGTAGTGTTATTGTAAACTAATCTAGAAATAATAGTTAACCCTAATAACTCTAAAATAATGCTATAAAAAATATAAATATTTGATTAAAAACTTATCAAATAAAAACTTAGTTTACCTTGTAAATATGTTTAAGTTTGATATAAAATGACAGCAGGCAACAGCACAAAACAAAATTACTAAAACTTAAAGTTAAAATGGAAACTGGAAAAGAAAAATTAAAGCAGGGAACACTTTACAATAAGGTCCCATTAGTAAATGTTATTTAATGCATTAACTCAGGGCTGGGAAAAAAATCGATTTTTTAGATTTTCTCCCCTATCTGTGCAGTGTAACTTACATTTTGCATTCACCAAATCTTCCTTCAGGGTTTCCACAGTTCGGTTTAAAACAGTCAATACAATGAAACTCTCTCAAAGATGATTCAATGTTCCTATTATTATACTTGATCTGTAGATAAACGTCTATGGTTTCGCATTAAAACAACTTTGTCTTTGCTGGAATATTGCTGTAACTAAATCATGACGTTACTTTCTACCGGGTGTCTGTTAGAGCAAAAACACTTATGTCAGAGCACCATTGTTCTTCACGCGCGCATAATTGAAATTTAAAACCTGTTAAAAGATAAAGGGTTCATAAACGATCGCATAGCTAGATATAGTGTGTGTGTGTATGCATGTATATGTATACACACACACACACACACACACACACACACGCACACGCACGCACGATCAGTATGTATTTCCTTCGTGCTTTGAACTGTTCAGGTGCGGATGCAGAGCGGAGTCGCGACAGCGCTGGGCTCATGTCTGGGCTGGCGCCGCGCCTGTGACTCCATGTGGCTTGCAAGCGCACCTGATTCTCAGCGCTCGGAATGCGCATAAACCGCTTCTGCGCGGCCCCCGATGTTTGTATTAAGCCTTCATATCATGATACTTACGCAATGAAAGATTATTAATCACCTTTCTTGTTCTGTCCTATCTATCATATGTTACTGTCTTCATTAAACAGCTGTGTATAGTTAGAACATGTTCTTCAATCTATCATAGACTACAAGACTATATAATAATTAATACCTTTTGATTTTTGTTATTCTTGTTTTTTAGTAGAATGTACAAATACAAAGAGCAATGTGTAAAGTTTGACCAGATTACATGTTACACTTGTCTCATACTCTGTTCCCCCACTAAATGTTTTTTCCCCCCTAAATGTTCAGATTTATTCAATATTGTGCACTTGTGAGATTTTCTGACTAAAACTGTACTGCTGAATTATCCCATTAATCTAGTTTATAATAGCATTTTTGTCATAGATTATGATCATATTTTGGGGTGTTATTTTTCTTTTAAAATAAAGTTGTATTAATTAGATTGTGTTTAACACACAAAAGAGTTATAATCAGGTTGAGAACACAAAGAGTTATAAAATTCTACTTGAATAAAAAATAAATAAAAAAAAATGGAATATAATGATTTTATAAAATGACAATTTTAAGGAAAAATCACTGCCCTAGCATTAACTAATCAACAAACAATGACCAGTGCATTGTTACAGTATTAATTAATCTGTTAACATTAATAATAATAATAATAAAAAAACTGTTGACTGTTAGGCCAGGTTCAATAAATAATATTAACAGATACATCTTTTGATTTTAACAATGTATTATTAAATGTTGAAATTAAAATTAACTTAATTAATAAAAGCTTTGGAAGTATTTTTAATTGTTTATTGTTCATGTCAAGCGTTATATGAACAAATAGAACCTTATTGTGAAGTGTTACCATTAAAGCTCATTCAAACTATATAAATAATGCTAAAGTTACACTGTGGAGCATACTCTTTCTTTTGACCTGCTCTCGCTCGCTCTCTTGTTGTAGGTTACAGAGGCCAAATGTCTTTCTCCCTGTGCATTTATATGGGCAGTTGGTCCATGATAAAACCGGCTGCCTGCTGCTGGAAGCTCAGGTACCTGATTATGCACACGCTGCTTGCTGTGTCTCTATAGCTTTTTACGTTTTCGTGCATTTATTCGTGTGTATTTGTTAGGGTGTCATCTCGGATCTCAGTTACACGGTCCGATCTCCAGTGTTGGATAAGTGGGAAGGTGTTAAACTGCTGAAGGCGGCGCTATGGGCTCTGGTCAGTGATGGTTTTGACTTACTGTATGTGTTGAGTAGCTAATGATGTCCTTAAATGTCTTTGTTTCATGATATGTGGTGGTTATGTTTTTAATGTTTAACATTTGAAATGTTCCAGGGCAACATTGGCAGCTCAAACTGGGGTCTGAACCTCCTACAGGAGGAGAATGTGTTTCCAGATATCATTGCTCTGGCTCAGCACTGTGAGGTTCTGTCCATACGGGGTAAGTCCGCCTATATATACTTGGTTATTCACAACTTAATGCGCATGAACGCCATCTATTGGAAACCAAGAGGTTGATGCAGTAACATGGTTATATCCAATATATATTCATTCTGTATTCAAGTTAAGGCCCTTTCACACCAAGGGTGATACAGTAACTGTAACATAAACGATAAAGATATAGTTATAATAATTGTTCTAATACTATGAGAATAGGGTCCACACTCCACACCCAACTATAACAGCACAGAGAAACAATATACAACTATTTTTTTCCAGCTGATGAACTTTTAATAGATTGACAGCCAATCACAATCTACCTGACTTTAAAGAACTTAAGCACTTGAGTGTGGATGCTAATATAGTTATCGTTATAGTTATCGTCCTTGGTTTGAATGGGTTTAAACTTGTAGACCCAATCTTTTAATGTCATGACCAGCAAAAAAGTAGGCCAGGTTGTTTAACCAATGTTTACATGCTGTTTGGGGTCAGTAAGGTTTCTTTTAAAGAAATGTATTCTTTTATTGGTCATAGATACATTCAATTAAACAAAAGTGACAAGTACAACCAGCACAACTGTTTTCAACATTGAAAATTAAAAAAAAGTTTCTTGAGTTGCAAATCATCATATTAGAATGATTTCTGATGGATCATGTGACACTGAAAGACTGGAGTAATGATGCTGAAAATTCAGCTTTACATCACAGGAATAAATTACATCTAAAATATAGTAAAATAGAAAACAGTTTAAATTGTAATAATATTTTACAATGTGTTTCTGATCAAATAATGGAGTCTTGCAGGTGTGCAGAAGTGACTTCTTTCAAAGCTCTTGCTGACCCCAAACTTGTGAATGGTAATATGCTAGAACATATTTTACAAATTTCTCATATTTTACAATTCTTAATGTCTTTTTTTTTTTTCAAAGTATTTCCACTTTGGCTCTGGACAATAAAATAGTAACTGAAATAATGATAATGTAAAAACAATTAACTCTTCTTCCCCTTCATTGACAAAATTTTCAATCATTTATGAGACGATGCTTCCCTGTCATTGACGACTTTGCAGTGTTTTCGTTGTTATACGGTAGGGGGCGCTATGACAAATCTTCTAAAAGAGTACATCATCCTCCAAAAAAACTTTTTATGAAATTTATCCACATTCAAGTGTTGATTAAAAAAAGGCATAATAGAATAAAACAGTTAGTTTTGTTTAAAAGCAGGGGCTCTGTTCTTTCATTTGATGTATTCCATGACATTTTTGTGAAAAATTATTACAAATGCTGGTGCGGGAAAAAGTTAACCTTTTAGCATATGTAGTCCAGTTAGTAACCAACAGCTTTGTGTGTGCAGTACGTGTGTGTATGTGCTGGGCGTGATCAGCCGGACACGGCAGGGCAGTGATGTGCTGAAGGTTTTGTGGATGGGACTCGGTACGGCACAGCCGCAGGCAGCAGTGGCCCGTCGTCCCAGATGAAGTGGACGCTCCTCTGCCCAGCGAACTGTCTTCTGTGCCCAGCACACTTAGTCTGACTCCGAGTCCACCAGCTCACGCCACAACAGCGAAAGCCGAAAGTCAACCCAGTGAGTCAACATGTCAACAAAAAGGTTTTCCATGTTGGAAACAGTTTTTTACATTTTTATTTCAGGATTCTTTGATGAATAGAAAGTTCAAAAGAACAGCTTTTATCTGAAATGGAAAGCTTTTGTTACATTAAACACTACCCTTTAAAAGTTTGGTGTCAGTAAGAATTTGTATTTTATTTTTGGGAAATAAATAAGAAATCAATACTTCTATTCATCAAGGATGAGTTACATTGATCAAAAGTTACAGTAAAGACATTTATAATGTTAAAAAAGATTCTAATTAAATAAATGCTGTTCTTTGAACTTTCTATTCATCAAAGAATCCTGAAATAAAAATGTAAAAAACTGTTTTCAACATGGATAATAATCATACATGTTTTTGGAGCATAAAATCATCATATTAGAGTGATTTGTGAAGGATCATGTGACACTGAAGACTGGAGTAATGATGCTGAAAATTCAGCTTTTTTCAGAGGAATAAATTACATTTTAATATATATTAACATAAAAAAGTCATTTTAAATTGTCATAATATTTTACAATATTACTGTGTTTATTGTGTATTTTTTATCAAAAAATTGCAGCCTTGGTGAGCAGAAGAGACTTCTTTTAAAAACATAAAATATATTACCAATATAAACTTTTGACCGGTAGTGTATATTAAGAGAAAAATATTATTTATACATAAAATATTTATATAAATATATATAAATCTATATACATGAAAATATTTCTTAAATATTTACAAGCATGTGTGTGTGTATTTATATATATGTAAAATAATTATACACAATGCACCCACATATATTATGTAAACGGAAATTTTTATTTTGAATGCGATTAATCACAATTAATAATTTGACAGCCCTAGTTGTTTTATGTCCATTGTAATATTGCTTGTGTCGCTCTCAGGTTTGTACTTCATGGACGATGTTAGCGAGGGTTTGGACATGTACGAGGACTTTCTCTTAATATGCACACAAAAACCTCAAAGGACAGAAGCCCTTCACCATCCTCACCCCTCGCATCTCAGAAACCGCTTCTCAACTCCCTATCCTCTCCAGTAAGAAGGGACGAAGCCCCACTGACACTAAAGGCACAATCAATGTGGGAAAATTTTGCCGAGGAGCTCCAGCTCATGAGGCGCATCCGGACCGTAACTGAACCCTCGAACTATCCCCCAGGCCACTCGGGGCAGAGCGAGGTCTTTCAATGGCAGTCGCATGTCCCGAAGCCCACGGTCAGCCTTGAAACCTGGTTTGTGGGAATGAAGGCACTAGCGGAGCCGTCCGCGCCGAGGGGAGCTCGGATTCGGAGGGCAAGGTCAGCTTAAGCGCGGAGCGGCAGCAGCGGGAGCGTTCGACCTGCCGCGACGGCGCCTCTGTGCTGCCGGGAGGCGGCACGTTGAAGAGCCGCAGTCAGAGCTTCAACACGGACACTAACACCAGTGGCATCAGCTCCATGAGCTCCTCCCCTTCCCGGAGACGCCCTCTGCCGTGGGCAGTGGACACAACTGCGGCCAGCCTGGACACGGTGGTCAGCGCTAAAACTGTGAAAATGCAACATTCGCTAGTCCTCAGTCCGACCATAACCACATCCTGTTGTCCAAGTCCAACTCTACCTCTTGGTTCCTCCGGGGTCGGCGACACACTGCCGCGCAGGGCTCAGTCGCTGAAGTCTCCCTCTGTGGCCACCATCAAGAGCCTGGTGGACTGCAGCTCACATGTCCACGAGCCCCGTGGCGCGCTGGGATACGCCACGTCGGCCTGCAGCAGGCAAAGGATCCACCCGTCTCTGTCACACAGCGGAAGCGCTGGCGTCTCCCGCTAAAGGCGTGCCTGTTACAGACACCATCACCATGAAAACACGGAGCCTCGACTCACGGCTCACACCACGCAGGTACAGTCATTTAAGCTTTTCAGCTTTCATTTAACTACTACTTTATTTTTTATCTTAAATCTTAACATAATTATTTTTAGACTACTTATCTCTCTCTCATATATATATATATATATATTTAGGCCGGGAAAAGGTAATCGCGATTAATCGGCATGCAAAATAAAAGTTTGTGTTTACATAATATATGTGTGTGTGAATGTGTATAATTATTTTATATATATAAATACACACACATGCATGTAAACATTTTAAGAAATATTTGCATGTATATACTTTATAAATATATAAATACAAAATTAATATTATACAGAAATGTAAATATTTGATATATTAATAACACATTATTCTTAAATATATACATGCATATGTGTGTATTTATATATACAAAATAATTATACACACTACACACACATATATTATGTAAACACAAACTTTTATTTCGGATACGATTAATCACGAATTAATCTTTTTTACTATATATATATATATATATATATATATATATATATATATATATATATATATATATATATATATATATATATGTGTGTGTGTATACAGTGATGTGAATACTTTCGGTCACCCATGCTAAAGTTGCCTAAAAAGAGCAATAAAAAATCTTTTTTTTTTAAATTGATCTTAACCCTCAAATATCTCACTTTAACCCTTAATCCGTAATTGTGGACAAATGTGGGCACAGAGGACTTGGTGTGTTATCCTTATTTTTATGTATTATAAATGTTATATCAGTGTCTTCGATAAAGTTTTGTCTATCCATTTATGATGTTTTTTTTTATTTGGGGTATTTTTGAATTTGTTTACTTCAAAAAGTGCCATATTTTGTATGTAAATTATTTCTATGTAAATTAATTACTAAGTAGATTTATTTATTTATTTATTTATTTTAACTACATTAAAATGTCATTCCGATAAGTTCTTAGACCTAAAACCTAAAGAATGAAGTGACTTTGCTGTCACCTGGTGTCTATTTTGGCTTATTTTAGAAAGCTCTAAATTACAGTTTTTCACATTCATTTCAATGGATGCCCATTTTTGACCCAAACACAAGATTAAGGAGTTTGTTTTTTTTACACCCACTTAACATTGTAGAAATGAGTCAGAAAAGAATTGTGTGTGTTCTGGAGGCAAACTTAAGAAATGTAGCCAAGTCTTGTACCGCTGAGATTAGGGAAGTATTTTTCAAAATAAATCAAATCTATTATTGCCCACATTTATGCAGAATACGGTTTTAGGTTTATGCCTTAATTAATAAATTCAGGAAATCCGAACCTTTAAGGACACCAACTTCTTTTGTTATATGAATAATGTGTCATAGATGAATATTTCCCATAGAGTCAGGCAGGATTTATTTTTATTTTTAAAGGCCAATTATTTCATCACACACCCTTCACCAGACATAGCTAGAGATTGAGCATGGGTACTTTCCATAAGATCTTCATCTCAATGCAAATCAAACTAGCTATCAGGCTGTAACTGAAATAAAACCATGCCAATCTCCAGGTATGGGGAAGTGTTTGTCATGGAATAAATGCGACACCCTGTATTTAAGGAGAGAAAGCGTTATATTTATTTATGATACATTGTATTAATTCACAAAGAAAATTGGTGTCATTAAAGAGTTGTTTTTGCTCATTTTAATTAAGGCATTAAGATCAATTTTCAAAAGATGGTTTGCTTTATCTCTTTCAGGCAACTTTTGCATGGTGTCCAAAATTATTCCTAATCGCTGTATATCCATAGTGTATATACGTGTACATTCACAACGGTTGGACATATACCTATGTACTATCAGTAATGTGTATCTAATATAATAATTTAAATCTATTACTTATATTATTTATATATTTTCTTTACAAGTCTTTATAGATTGTTTTGTATCATGGCCTATGTTAATGAAAATACTATATTCAAATTATGGTAATTTTATGTTAGAAAAGGTTACTGAAATGTACATTATTTTGTTAACAACATGAATGAAATCTTAAAAGTAGAAATACCGAATTAAAAAAAAAAATGGTAATGATGATAAGAATAAATATTGCAGTATATTTTTATGAAAAATGTGTTATGATAATGTAATGGTCCTAAAAAGTTCTCAATGACCTATATTTTCTTACCATAAAAAACTAATGTATAAAAGTTGTTCCTAATAATAATATAATTTAATAATTCTTATATTAACTAATAATGTAAATAATAATAACAATATAGTAATAAATAACTCAGTAATGTATAAATAAATTATAATTATAATAATAAATAAATACATATATATATATATATATATATACTACTATATATATTTACTATATATATATATATATATCATATATATATATATATATATATATATATATATATATATATATATAATTATATTATTATATTATTATATGAAGGTTAATTTTTTTTTTAAATTTTATATATATAAAATATTGTCGTCGGTTCTTGACATGTTTCCTGAGCAGTTCAGCACATTACCCGCCGTTTCGAAGTTCAGGGTTTTTTTGCTGGTCCTACAGGTATTTCTCAGTTATTCCATAGAAAGGTGTTTCTGGGCCGTCTAGCCCCCGTGACGAGGTGTCCCAAGTAAGCTCCTTGTGCCATGGTGGGTGAGAGCGGCTTGAGAGTAGCAGATTTCCCTTTCATTCGCTCGGACCACCGTCACGAGTTTCCATCATAGAAACGCTGTGGAGTACATGGGAACATCCTGTCTCATGCGGACTACACTTCCAAGCCATTCCCCCAAATTATTTCTCCATCTCTTTCACTCATTCAGTGAAAGAGTTGAGTGACCTGGATACTGGTGGGCGTCTCAGTAGAAACAGTCCTTCGGAAAGCAGCAAACCTAGTTGATGATACGTGGTCTGACCGGGATGCTCAATCTGACTCCTGCAGATCCAAGACAGACTCCAACTCAAACTACTAAACAGACTGCAGAATATCTTTTTTCATGCGGGTGCAAATGTAGTTGGGACAGGGTGAATGTTTTATCAAATCTACTACGGAACAGTTTACTCGGAAAACATCATCCTACAGTAAAAGCTAAGCACACACACACGCGCGCGCGCGTGTGTGTGTGTGTGTGTGCACATATACATGCGTACTTTGAGTTCACACACACACACTCTACCGGCTCAAAAAAAAGCTTCAGGATGGACATAAGATTTTTGCTATGTTTTTAAAAAGAAGTCTTTCTATCACTGCTCACCTAAGGGCCGGGCTTTTTGATAAAAAATACACAAAAACACAGTAATATTGTGAAATATTATGACAATTTAAAATGACTTTTTTATGTTAATATATATTAAAATGTAATTTATTCCTCTGAAAAAAAGCTGAATTTTTACACATCATTACTCCGAGTCTTCAGTGTCACATGATCCTTCACAAATCACTCTAATATGATGATTTTATGCTCCAAAAACATGTATGATTATTATCCATGTTGAAAACAGTTTTTTACATTTTTATTTCAGGATTCTTTGATGAATAGAAAGTTCAAAAGAACAGCTTTTATCTGAAATGGAAAGCTTTTGTTACATTAAACACTACCCTTTAAAAAGTTTGGAGTCAGTAAGAATTTGTATTATTTATTTTTGGGGAAATAAATAAGAAATCAATACTTCTATTCATCAAGGATGAGTTACATTGATCAAAAGTTACAGTAAAGACATTTATAATGTTAGAAAAGATTCTAATTAAATAAAAGCTGTTCTTTGAACTTTCTATTCATCAAATAATCCTGAAATAAAAATGTAAAAAACTGTTTTCAACATGGATAATAATCATACATGTTTTTGGAGCATAAAATCATCATATTAGAGTGATTTGTGAAGGATCATGTGACACTGAAGACTGGAGTAATGATGCTGAAAATTCAGCTTTTTTTCAGAGGAATAAATTACATTTTAATATATATTAACATAAAAAAGTCATTTTAAATTGTCATAATATTTCACAATATTACTGTGTTTTTTGTGTATTTTTTATAAAAAAATTGCAGCCTTGGTGAGCAGAAGAGACTTCTTTTAAAAACATAAAAATCTTACGACCTTAAACTTTTGACCGGTAGTGTATACACACACACACACAATTGTGCATTAATTGTGTTTTGCATACTGTTAATTTTGTGTACTGGGATACAGCCTTTTTGTTAACTCAATTACATTCAGGTGTTTTGTGTTGGCATTAAAATCATTTGCTGAATTAAAGGTGGATGTCCAGGAGTAGGTATAAAATATTTGTAGTTGTTTCATAAAAGTAGTTTTTTTTGTTGACTGTTTGTAGACCATTTTAATAAAAGCAAAAGTCTCCTTGAAGATTTGTAGTTTCCGAGCTAATGTTTTGCAGTGCGTGTGCTTGTGTTCGCTCTCCCTGACAGGTTTTTGAAAGCTCTGAGTTTCGCGTCTCTGGATAAGGAGGACTTGCTGAGTCCGATCAATCACTCCATCCTGCAGCGCTCCTCTTCCCTGCGCTCTATGGTCTCTAGCGCCACCTATGGCTGCAGTGAGGACTACATTGGCCTGGCGTACCCCTTGACATCAACCATATGTTTCAGGTTTGTTTTGTGTTGTGTACTTTCTTTATGTGGTGTATATTGAGGTTTATGCAAATTTGATGACGAAATGATTTAAAAATATACCGGTAGACTTGCATTGATGCTGTGAGCTTAGCCGTAGCGACTAAAAAATTAAAATTATATATCTGTCGAAAGAGCTCGTTTCTCTGTTTTTTTGTAGAAAATATTATTTTGTATTATATTATTTTGTATATTATATTATTTTGTAGAAAATATTACACTCACCGGCCACTTTATTAGGTACCCATGCTAGTAACGGGTTGGACCCCCTTTTGCCTTCAGAACTGCCTCAATTCTTCGTGGCATAGATTCAACAAGGTGCTGGAAGCATTCCTCAGGGAGTTTGGTCCATATTGACATGATGGCATCACACAGTTGCCGCAGATTTGTCGGCTGCACATCCATGATGCGATCTGCCTTCCACCACATCCCAAAGATGCTCTATTGGATTGAGATCTGGTGACTGTGGAGGCCATTTGAGTACAGCGAACTCATTGTCATGTTCAAGAAACCAGTCTGAGATGATTCCAGCTTTATGACATGGCGCATTATCCTGCTGAAAGTAGCCATCAGAAGTTGGGTACATTGTGGTCATAAAGGGATGGACATGGTCAGCAACAATACTCAGGTAGGCTGTGGCGTTGCAACGATGCTCAATTGGTACCAAGGGACCCAAAGAGTGCCAAGAAAATATTCCCCACACCATGACACCACCACCACCAGCCTGAACCGTTGATACAAGGCAGGATGGATCCATGCTTTCATGTTGTAGACGCCAAATTCTGACCCTACCATCCGAATGTCGCAGCAGAAATCGAGACTCATCAGACCAGGCAACGTTTTTCCAATCTTCTATTGTCCAATTTCGATGAGCTTGTGCAAATTGTAGCCTCAGTTTCCTGTTCTTAGCTGAAAGGAGTGGCACCCGGTGTGGTCTTCTGCTGCTGTAGCCCATCTGCCTCAAAGTTCGACGTACTGTGCGTTCAGAGATGCTCTTCTGCCCACCTTGGTTGTAACGGGTGGTTATTTGAGTCACTGTTGCCCTTCTATCAGCTCGAACCAGTCTGGCCATTCTCCTCTGACCTCTGGCATCAACAAGGCATTTCCGCCCACAGAACTGCCGCTCACTGGATGTTTTTTCTTTTTCGGACCATTCTCTGTAAACCCTCAGAGATGGTTGTGACGTGAAAATCCCAGTAGATTAGCAGTTTCTGAAATACTCAGACCAGCCCTTCTGGCACCAACAATCATGCCACGTTCAAAGTCACTCAAATCACCTTTCTTTCCCATACTGATGCTCAGTTTGAACTGCAGGAGATTGTCTTGACCATGTCTACATGCCTAAATGCACTGAGTTGCCGCCATGTGATTGGCTGCTTAGAAATAAAGTGTTAACGAGCAGTTGGACAGGTGTACCTAATAAAGTGGCCTGTGAGTGTATGTTCCTGTAGGTCTTTCAATTGACCTATGGCTAAGCCACGCCCCCTCCACTCACTCGGACACACAGTCATCATTCAGGGCAACGTCATTTCACAGGAGGCAATTGGTGATTTTTGGAGACAGAAATATTATATATCATCTCAAAGTCACCTAAAGGGCCTTAACTATGCATTGGAGGGTTATTTAATAATTTTATCGTTGAGAAAGGTCGATAAAGCTTCAGCTCCAGGCAAAAATGTACAGTGTAAACGTGATAAACCGCATATTGTTGCCATCACCGTTTGGTGCTACAGTATTTACATGAATCATTCAGCACAACATTGTTAATAATGATACGTTTATTTTATATAGAGCCTTTCTCACGTTAACATTTGTTATCTCGGTTATTTACAGATACATTAATGAATGTAAGCGACATGATGTACAGCGCAGCTAGAAGCTAACTTTAACGTTTTCTAATGTTAGCCTAACGAGAGATTTTAAAGATAGACGTTCAAATACGTTGTTGTCTTAGCTTAGAACACATGCAGACATCCTTGTTTAATTTATGCACGTTTAGTTGGTGTTGTGGTCAACTTAATTGCATAACTTAATCCAGAGCAGACACTATATCTCGTTGAGATGTGGCTTGGGAAAGGGTAAAAAATACACACCGTCGCCCAGCCTCTCGGGAACCTAGTGTCGGAGCTGCATGTACCCCATACACACCGTTTGACCATTTTAAACTTAAAATAACTAGAAAAACTAATGAAAACTGAGTAACTGCAATGCATTTCAATAGTGGAAGCATGTCCGAGTGTGTTGGGTTAACTGCGCACTGTGATTGGCTCATCGTGTTTGAGGGCGTGGCTTAGCCATAGGTCAATTGTGTTGAGTGTAAATTACTTGCATTTAAGATTTGATTTGATTCCATTTTTAGATTAAAGAATCATCATATTTCCAGAAGAGAACAAGCCCTCCTTCTGAAGAAAAATCATCCAAATTTATTTTTGGAGAATCTAATGGTATGTAGCATCATCTGTATTTCTAATATCTTTCACAATTATGGTAACACTTTACACATTAAGGCTTCATTTGTTAACATTAGTTGATAAAAATACAGCAGTTAATGTTAATTCACAGTGTATTAACTAATGTTATTAGTTGCTTTAGTTAAAATAATAGTTAACTTTTAAAAAAACTTTTGCTGATAATTTACTCACCCCATGTCATCCAAGATGTCCATGTCATTCTTTCTTCAGTCGAAAAGAAATTAAGGTTTTTGATGAAAACATTCCAGGATTTTCTCCATATAATGGACTTCAAATGGGAACCAAACGGTTCAAGGTCCAAATGAGAGTTTCAGTGCAGCTTCAAAGGGCTTTAAACGACACCAGACGATGAATAAGGGTCTTATCAAGCGAAACGTTCGGCCATTTAAAAAATAAACAAAGTTTTATAAGCACAAATGCTCGCCGTTGCTCTGTTCTGTGATGCGCGTTCGTGACTCTCCTGTTCGAACTCGTTCATCAAAATGAACAAATCTTTTTTGAGTCATGACTCGAAGGGTCCTAAGATAAGACCCTTATTCATCGTCTGGTGTTGTTTAAAGCCCTTTGAAGCTGCACTGAAACTCTCATTTGGACCGTTTGGTTCCCATTGAAGTCCATTATATGGAGAAAAATCCTGGAATGTTTTCATCAAAAACCTTAATTACTTTTCAACTGAAGAAAGAAAGATGTGGACATCTTAGATGACATGGGGTGAGTAAATTATCAGCAAAAGTTTTTTGAAAGTGAACTACTCCTTTAGTTAACATTAGTTAATACACTGCTAATGTTAATGAGCACTTATTTTATTGGTTACAATGCAGTTAATGCTAAATAATTGACCAAACGTAAATCAGCTTAACCTAAAAAGCTATAATCTAGCCTTTAACCAGCAATATTGGAGATGCTGTTTCAAGCCCCTTGATAGGGTATCAGGTGTACTTCACGCTTAATGCAGGCATCATCTGAGGGGTGCTTCACTCCTCTGTTTTTTAATACTTTTTTGGGGTAATTCCATTTCTTCCATCACCTTCCGCTGTTGCCTACGCTTTTGTCGTCTTCTAGCACTTCTATCCTTTACTGTAACCTTCAATACTTTCACCTCAGCTTGTTGTTTTAACACTTTCTTTCCACCCTGTGTCACCTGTTGGTTACAAACATAAGTTCATGAAGTTAAGTTTCACACTTTTTCTTTTGTCACAAAGGAAGTCAAATGCAGTTTTTATATCCTACATCCATGTCACTAAGTATTTAGGTACTTTCCACTCATAGCATTCAAGCGTTTCTACATTTAAGCATATGAGGCGTTACCTTTAACTGTCAGCCCTCTTTTTAGAATGGGGGTTAAAATGCACTATTCACACTTAAATGGTTGTAATTCAAGAATGCTTTGGAATATACCCAAGTTTGGTCTTGTTTTAAAGAAAAAACTCAGCAGATTATTACTGAAGTGAAAACAAAAAATGAAAGTATGAAAATGTTATGGAAGTTTAAATTTACAGTAAATCAAATATACTGTACTATATATTTTTTTATTTTATATAAAATATATATTTTACAAAATATTTTTTACTCTAAAATTACTTAAATCAAAGCCATAAATCTAACCAAGTTATGTTCCAAATTTGAAGTTGATATCACAAAAATTTAAGTTCCCATGGGATTTTGTTTAGGCGCAGTATGCAAAAAATAGCCACCGGGTGCCATTGAATTCCATTGAATTTAGTTGTACACATTCTGCCTTAACAAATTAATACATTTCTGTCCAAATATCAATTCTGTCACAAAATTTGGAACCTTGAGACTCATACCTTTCTGACAATATGTGTTTTGTCAAGATTAGAAAAGGTTTTGATCATAATTTATGAAATATAATGACACCCAAAAGGGGAGGAGCCTAATAAAATAAGTACCGTTTCTATGGTAACGCAATGTTCAATTATAAAACGGTTTTCACAGGATGAATTCTGAGTTTATAAGCTTTCAAATGATACCTAATTTATGATAACTACTAAAATATGTGATATAATAAAAAGGCGATAAAAAATTATATTATATTTTAGAGGATAATATATATTATAATTTTTAGAGGATAATATTATATTATATTTTTTTTATTGAAAAATACTAGATTATATGTTTTGTTACGAACATTTAACATAAAAACAGAAGTTTCAATGATTAAATGTGGGTTCATCAGACTTTTTGTGACAAAGGTCAAAAACTCTTATGTTCAAAACTCTAAGGTCAAAAACTATGATGCAGATTTTTTTGAGGTGCACTCTTGTCATTAATTCATCAATTACTCTTCCTACATAATTTGTAACACAAAACAGGGTAGAATATCTATTTAGAAGTCTTAGACCTTTCCAACAATATATAATTTGTCATAACTAGATTAGGATTTAATAGAAATATAGTGAAGTAAAGTTAGGCGTCCCGGTCCCGGAACGGTGACAGTTAAGGGGTTAAAAGCTAGCAAAACAACATTTCTTTGAAACAGGCAAATATCAATATCCAAAACAGAATATATTTTAAAATGCAATTTGTTCCTGTGATGCAAAGCTGAAATTTCCAGTCTTCTGTGTCACATGATCATTCAGGAATAATTCTTTAATATGCTGATTTGCAACATTGCTTACTATTATCTGTTGAAAACAGTTGTTGCTTAATATTTTTTCATGAATTTTTGATGAACAGAAAGTAAAAAAAAAAAATTAATCTGTGTGTTTTCCCCGCCTGTGCTCGTAGGTTTCTTAGACTTTGTGTCGTGGTCCTCTGAAGACTCAGGTGAGCATAACAGAGCTGTTGAACAGCAGCCGGTTCGAAGCAGCGCCACATGCTGGGCTCTGAGGAGATTACAGGCTTACTGGAGCACACGGAGCAGAACTGCCTCTACTGCAGCGCTCTCACCATCATCGGCTCACACACACACAGCCACCTGAACAACACACACTCTCGCACAGGTGACTCACAATTACAGCATTGCAATCTTCATTAAAGGGTTAGTTCACCCAAAAATGAAAATGATGTCATTAATGACTCATTCCAAGCACATAAGACTGTACTATACTGTACTATATATTTTTATTTTATATAAAATATATATTTTACAAAATATTTTTTACTCTAAAATTACTATAAAATCAAAGCCGTAAATCTAACCAAGTTATGTTCCAAATTTGAAGTTGATATCACAAAAATTGTAGTTCCCATGAGATTTTGTTTAGGCGTAGTACCAAAAATAGCCACCGGGTGCCATTGAATTCCATTGAATTTAGTTGTACACATTCTGCCTTAACAAATTAATAAATTTCTGTCCAAATATCAATTTTGTCATACAATTTGGAACCTTGAAGACTTCAGACCTTTCTGACAATATGTGTTTTGTCAAGATTAGAAAAGGTTTTGATCATAAATTATGAAATATAATGATGCCCAAAAGGGAGGAGCCTGATAAAATAAGTACCGTTTTCTATGGTAATGCAATGTTCAATTATAAAACGGTTTTCACAGGAGGAATTCTGAGTTTATAAGCTTTCAAATGATACCTAATTTATGATAACTACTAAAATATGTGATATAATTAAAAAAGGTGATAAAAAAAATATATTATATTTTAGAGGATAATATATATATATATATATATAATAATTATTAGAGGATAATATTATATTATATTTTTTATTTTTATTGAAAAATACTAGATTATATGTTTTATTATGAACTTTTACCATAAAAACAGAAGTTTCAAAGATTAAAAGTGGGTGCATCGACTTTTTGTGACAAAGGTCAAAACTCCTGTTATGATGCAGATATTTTGAGGTGCACTCTTGTCATAAATTCATCAATTACTCTTCCTACATAATTTGTAACACAAAGCGGGTAGAATATCTATTTAGAAATCTTAGACCTTTCCAACAAATATATGTTGTAACAAGAATATGACAGGTGACTCACAATTACAGCATTGCAATCTTCATTAAAGGGTTAGTTCACCCAAAAATGAAAATGATGTCATTAATGACTCATTCCAAGCACATAAGACCGTAAGAGTTTAAGATATTTTAGATTTAATCCGAGAGTTTTCTGTCCCTCCATTGAAAATGTATGAACGCTATACTGTCCTTGTCCAGAAAGAAAATAAAGACATCATCAAAGTAGTCCATGTGACATCAGTGGGTTAGTTACAATGTTTTGAAGCATCGGAAATACATTTTGCTCCAAAAATAACAAAAACTACGACTTTATTCTGCATTGTATTGTCTTCCGGTTCAGTCTGTGGATCCGCGTTTAGTGACGCTGCTGGCGTAGAGACGCGGCTGGTACATGTCTTAAGGATTCTCTACACAGAGGAAGACTTGCATTTTTTCGCCCAGCCATATTTATTTGAACCCTTGATACACGAGCGCACCAGACACACGTCGGCAGCGTCACTGAACACGGATCCAACAACAGAACTCGAAGACAATACAATGCTGAATAAAGTCATAGTTTTTGTTATTTTTGGAGCAAAATGTATTTTCGATGCTTCAAAACATTGTAACTAACCCACTGATGTCACATGGACTACTTTGATGATGTCTTTATTTTCTTTCTGGACAAGGACAGTATACCGTTCATACATTTTCAATGGAGGGACCGAAACTCTCGGACTAAATCTAAAATATCTTAAACTGTGTTCTGAAGATCAACAGAGGTCTTATGGGCTTGGAACGTCATTAATGACATCATTTTCATTTTTGGGTGAACTAACTCTTTAAACATCTTCCTCATTGTATAATTTTTGTGAATGTATGATATGATACTGCTGCTTCCTGCCTGGAAGTGTTCTTAGAGGTGGTGTAGGTTAGTGGGATGTAGTCACTGGAAAGGTTGTAGGTTCAAATCCCAGTGTCAGTCCTACAGTCTCCAGATTTAGGTAGAAATGTGTCATTTAGTCTTGTGTTCTTGCAGATCTGACTGATGGGTTCTCTCAGTGGCACCAGCCTTCCCATAATCACCTAGAGGTGGTCGCCCAGTCCAAGTTCTCTGGGATCTCGGGCTGCAGCGACGCGGCCGTCGAGTCAGGGCTCGGCCAGGCAGCGCTCCCAGTGCAGAGATCATACTGGGTGAGATCAGAGCCCATCAATGCACAAGACCAGTTCATGTTTTTCATGTTTAAAAGCAAAAGTTGTATTTCTTAATGCACTTTGAACTGACATGAACAAACTATGAACGGCTATATTTTATTAACCCTTGTGTATCAATTAAAAAAAGTTACACATTGGTAAAAAGAGGACAAAAATGTCCATGTCAAAAAACTGTCATAAAAATGTGACGCTTTGGAGCACAGACCTAAGTTTGATATCATTTTTAAAGAAGACCCTTTGCAGATCATTGCTGCGGTAAAAAAATTATAATAAGTAAATCCAAAAATATTTTACATAAAATATATATTTTATAAATCAGGTTGAACTTAAAACTGCAATTAAATCAAAGCCATAAATCTAAGGATCTATCATCTCAGGATGATATCTGAAAAATGAGCTTCCGGTAACAGTTTGTTTGGGCGTAGTAACATATTTTCCCCACTGGGTGCCAGCAAAACCCCACTGGTGCTCACAGTGATTGGATTTGTCATTTGCAGTTTTCTCCAGATTACAAACACACACATGCGCACACACACACATATTTTATTATAACGCGCATACCAACCACACTCTGACATCCATACCAACACACCCACACAAATATTGTTGCTTAATTTATCCAGTTGGCTCTATAGTATGCCGAAGCAGAAAACAGGAATAAAGCGATATTTGTTTTATAGGCCAAACTTAAAAAAAATGGCACCATCTGATAAAAAATAGTACAAATAAAATTTTGAAGCCTTGCCATCAGAATGAAAGCCTTTTAACAAAGATTGCATAAATTTTATAGTTAACTGAACCGAGGATTAAAATGGCAGTTTCAATGGGGACATTTTTGTCCAAAAGGCGCTGAGAGGGAGTATTTTTTGTACATAATGCAAAAAATATTTTTTAAGAAATGACGGTGAAATAGTAAAATTCCAATAAAAATACACACCTGTGACAAGTTTTTTGCTGTTAGCTTTAACACAGGCAAAGTGATCAAAAAAACAAATCTGAAAATTTGGCTAAAAAAAGGATGCACAAGGGTTAACTTGCATTACATTACATTAACACCCGCCAAATGTTTTAATAAAATTAATCATGTTATGAAAGAAAGCAGGAGATGCATTTGTGGGAATAATCTCGTAAATAAAGACCTGTAGGCCTATACTTGTTTCAGGTGGACATATCTCCAGTTACTCAGAGCTAGCAGAGCTTCATGTTGATAATTATTAAGTCAGAGCTCTGAGGAAATGCTAATGCAAAACAATCCAAAGTCCCCAAAACTGTCATATAGGCCTATATAAAGTTGTAATCCTGTTGCCTTAATTGTGGATTTTTTCTTAGAAAAAATAATTTATTCTTTGCGCATTGTTTCTAATGCAGATAATTGTTCTACTCTGTATTACAGTGTTTACTGCTGTAAAAAAAAAAACACAATGCAGCAATTTTATTTTATGTAAGAAGATATTTTATGTCTCTTAATAGACAACATGTTTTCAAAAAGATCTTAATTTCAAAGCAAAATTTTAGCACTTTTTAAGCCCCTTTGTCAACTTTAATCATATAAACGTAATTTTCCAACAACAAAAATGTGGCTAGTAAAAGTGCTGCGTGGCTAGTAATTTTGGAAAACCACTAGCCAAATTGGCTAGTGAGCAAAAAAGTTAATGTCAAGCCCTGATTAGCAAAGATTAATCAGTACTGTAACAAATGTAGTCCTCATTGTTAGTTCATGCTAGTTATAACAACTAACTTTATGCATTAACTAATGTTTACAAATTAAACCTTATTATAAAGTGTAAGCAAAATATCCTTAGTTCAGTATAAAAAACAATGGAAAGTCCTTGATAGAAAAGCAAAAGTGTGTATGTGTGTTGGTCAGGTATTCCCCATGTCATTGATACAACATATCCCTTACAAAAATGGCAATATTAAATTGGTCCCCTTTAGTTTTTTTTTTTTTAACTATGTTTTTATTGAACTT
>JAQIUQ010005221.1:0-30027 GCA_030378365.1 Hybognathus amarus
CGACGTTGGTCAGTTACACCTGTTGCTATGATGTCATCAACTGCCATCTTTCTCCACTTGTTGATGTCCATCCTCCCTGAGCTTGAGTGCATCTAAACCCTTGGATGTGTTTTTGTAGCCCTGACCTGAGCGACAGCTCAACAATAAGTGTTTAAATGAACAGCGGTGGTCTATTATTGACCTTATTCTGAATTAAGACAGTACTCTGATTAAGATTATTACATGAGTGGCTTTTAGAGTGTTCCCGTTTTACATCTTATAGAACACAGATCGATGAATGGCACGTTCTTTACGACACTTTGCCGCGCAGTTTGATGTTCCCTCCATATCAACGTACAGTCTTCGTTATGGCACCATATATGGTTTTGGGCTTTTAATTTTTATTGCTAAAGACCTTATGTGGCTCCGCCCCTTTCAGCGCTGCGCTCATTTGTCTTTTGTCTTCCAGCCTGTATTTTCACAGCGATATTGCGTATTTGTGAATGAAAGGCAATTTTCTAAAGATGGCTGCGTGCTTGTTTCTCTGGCGCTGGTCAATAGAGGATATGTGCTTGACGTCACCGTCGGCCTGCAGTTCCTCACAGTGAGTGGCATAAAGACTGAGCGGCTGTATACGTGTTCAGAGTGAATGCAGCGAAAAACAAACACAACACATATAAAGTGGGAAAGAGCTTTGCGATTAGTACAACTAGATTTGACAAAAAATCGGAAGTATATTTTTACAGACTGCGATAGAAAGAGGAGCAAATGGATCGCTGCAATTCACAGAAACAACTGGACTCCAGTCAGCGAAAGGTGGATTTGCAGTTATCATTTTGTGTCAATATGCTGAATTTAGCTGGAAAACCATACCCATATATTTTGTATTGTTATATATATATATTAACAACTCATCAATTAAATATGTATCATTCCATATTCTGCATTATTGGATGTTTTTTTTAATAAACACTGACTAAAAAAAACTATAAAGTTTCAGGCTGGACGATATGATGATATATAGGCTATATATAACACTGATATAAGTGATCACCCAGATTTAAGACCTATATTGTATAAAACATTCACAGGCAAATTTGCTTTATGTTTAGGTCTATATTGCTTTTTATTTCCCGGTGTCAATCAAGCGAACATAAAATGTCAGGCGACACGATTCCTGGCTGCATGTCAATATCCATGATCACTGGATCTTTAGGAAGTTGTAAGGAACACTATATTGAGTCCAACATTTAATTTAAATTGATAAAATTGTTCAGAAAGTTTTTCACAGTTTCCCTTATCAAATCCAGTCACGCAGCAGATCTTTTGCCACTCAGTCAGGCTGAGGGGTTGTTCCTGCGGGAAAGTGACCTAACGCATTCCCTCTATATGTGCAAATAGACGAGGGCGGAAACAAACTCTGAAGCCATGCTCTCTGGTTTGCTGTCATACAGTTGAGCCACTGCCGTGTGTGTTCGTGTCCTGTCACAAAGTGTGGCAAACTCCCACATGACTTTACTAGTGTGATTTAAGGTGTGCATAATGTGACTATAATAGGAATACTCCATGTCTTCATTTGATTTGTTTACTTCCAGCATGACTTTTGACGGATGAAGGTAATAAGAAATCCCTGTTTACGTGGTAGTTTCTTAGAGTATTGTCTTAATCGGCTCAGTATCAGAATATTGTTCATTGAAACGTACTGAATGAGATCCTGTTTATGCTTCGTCACCTCAAGGATCTTGTAGTAGCAGCAACCAAGATGTCAGAAAGGACTTTCAAGAAGAGATGAGATTTATCAGGAGTTCTCCAGAAGGGAATTGGACATTATCTTGTGTGTGTGTTTGACTTAAAGAGAGCGGTTTCTGACTATCTGTGCATGTGCTACAGGAGTGTGTCGGACTCGTGAAAGTTGAGTTTTAAACTCTCCTCAGGAGTGTGTTCTGCTTTTATTATCTCTGTTTAATATAGAGCACCTCCTGCTCTTTATCTTCCCATTCCTCCATGTGTTTATCCTCGTAGTTGTCTCTCTCTGATGCCTGACCGCAGTCATTGCTTCCTCTACTCTAGCTGTAGATGTGTGATCTGCTCTAGATCAGCTGACGTTCATGTGTTGTTTTGAGCTGCCTCATAGATTCACCAGTAGCTGTAAATCTCTCTGGTTTGTTGTGCCGACACCATGAGAACATGTCTCCACCTGTGGCTTTCTTCAGCCATTAACACATCATCATCATCATCATCATCAGGCAGCTGTGCAGTCTGTGTTTGTTTGCACTTGTCCTTCCCCTAATGCACTTTTCACTAATGCAGGCCTGCTGTTGTCCAGTATTGATCCACTGGAAACTGAAATCCATTAGCAGCATCTTTGTGTGTGTGTGTGTGTGTGTGTTGAGTTTACGGAGCATAACATCTGATCACTCATCAGTAAATCTGGTGCGAGTGAACGCTCAGAACCGAATTAGTCGGTGTAATTGCATCCAAAACAGCAGCTTATGGGGTTTTGTGTCATGTCATAATAAGAAACATTAAAACCTTAAACAAGCACTCTTTGGTTTTTGTTTGTGTTTATGTGACCTTCACTTGTAGAAATGGGACCAAACTTCCCTGCTCTGAGTACCATTCACTATTCAACACTTCCTCTCCAATCCATAACAAGGACATTTATCATGTTTATGATATTACTGCAATCTCAACAGTCATGTCTTTTAAGAATACCGTCCAAGTCTTAAAGGTACAGTAGCACACACAGTCAGTTTAATTGACATGATCATATCCACCTTATTTCGAACGATTTACTGTGTTTCATTCAAATTATTGTTGGACCCTCTGGTTTTGGAAACTTCACAAACCACTTGCAAAAGTACTGAAACAAACCATTTCAAATGATAGGTTGCATTATAAATCATCCTTATTTTTCAGTTTGAATGAGCTGTACGTTTTCAGTCATGGTCCATTTTATCCATGGGGAAAATAAAGTAACGTTTGGTATTTTAACGTGTTGTTGGTTTCACACGAAAGTCTGTGACGAACTTTTTAACCCCTTAACTGTCACGTCCTGCAGGTGGGACGCTTGGCATTATATTTTTAAAACAATAATATCTTAGAAAAGACCTTAAGTAATATTGACAAACTATATATAATTTGAAAGCTTACAATATCTAGTTTTCATATTCGGTGACTGATTTTCAAAATAAATTACATGGGAGCCATAATTTATCAATTTGCAAAAAGAATATTTTCATACTCAAAGCGTGTTCAGACCTTTATTTTGAAATAGCAAAATAGTGCCCTTATATGGGCAGTAGTGGAGTCTGGTTGTGCCCTAGTGGAAGCGTTCGGTACTGCGCCCAAACAAAATCTCACTGAAAGCTCATTTTTTGAGATATCAACCTAAAATTTTAAACACAACTTGTTCAGATTTTTGGCTTTGATTTTTTTCTGCAATTTTAGAGTAGCCCAAGTTTTCAAAATATATATTTTATGTAAAATATGATTAATCATTTTTTTACATTGTATATTTCCATAAACTCAAACTTCTATAACTTTTTTCTGTTTCACTTTCTTAATTTAGTCGACAAAAATCTACCAAATGTCTTCTTTAAAACAAGACCAATCTTATGTCTATATTCCAAAGCATTCTTGAATTACAACCACTTAAGTTGGGCATTTCCATGTCTATTCAAAAGGGGATGACGGTTAAGAGGTTAAGTACGCTAGCTGTCTTTTGTTCCTCTGGAATATTTTCTTATTTAATCAGGTCTGCAATCCTGATTAATGAACATATTACACAAATAATTCACCCAAAATTCTCATTCCCATCCTGGTTTCCACACACACCAGATTAAAAATGTTCTGTGCACACCAAGCACAGGGACTATATTAACATCCACTCCAACACAATATTGTTCTGTTTATTAAAAGCGAGCTGCAGTTTTGTCCTCTGCCACTTTAAATGCCCTGAGCTCTGACAATCAGCAAATCAGAATCCATCTTGCTTAAAAGTTTTTATTGTTCATCAGCTGAAAAAAATGTTTCTGAAAGTGACTCAAACGATATTGTCCGTCTTTGCCGTAACACTGTTGTGTTTGGCGTGGATGCAGCTACTTTTAACAGTTTTTTGGTGTAAGAAACTGATGGATTAGAGAGTGCATGAGCGGTCTGTGTGGGTGGACGAGCAGATTGAAGAATGCAGATCTTCCTCAATGACTAATGCTGGAAGCTCCTGGTGTCTTGGAGAGGCAACCAGGCGTCGTCATTCCTCAGGAGTCACACTATCGAGATGGATCGACAGAATGTGAGGAACGACTCAACAGGCCCATTATGAGCCATCCGTTCAGACTCGTCACAGCGCCAGCGCTGGCATTTACGAGAATACTTCACGTGCCCTCGTTTACTCACCATCATGTTGTTCCAAACCTCATTGCCTTTTGTCTTCTATGAAATTGTCTCAGATTCTTTATGCACTAACGCTTGAGACATTTCTCTAAATATCACAGAAGTCGTACAGGTCTGGAACGACGTGAAGGCGAGTGGGTTATTGACCGACGGGCTAACCGTTCGATCACGATTAATGGTTCTCCAGCTAATGAAGCAGCTTGGATGAGCACCACAACATGGTACTATGAATAATGTCCAAATGATCCACTCATCTTTCTTCCTCTGTGTTTTCAGAAACGGGCGAAAGGCCAGTACCTGTCTTTTTGAAGTGTGTGAACACCTGAATCTGATCGAGAAGGATTACTTCGGCCTGAGCTATAAAGACAAGCGCTGAGCAGAGGGTGAGTTCACACTCACACACACACCGTAACAGTATGGGGACAGCAGTCCATGTGACTCGAGCTCTGTGTTCCTGTGACGCTTTATGGGGTACAGAGACGGTCTATCCTTGAGGTCACATTGGCACTAGGGACTAACTACTGCCGGTAGTGTGGTGATTAAATGTTAAATAAAACATTAGCAAAAGCAGCTGACACATGTCATCTTTCGCAGGAGCAAGACATCAAGGCTATAATTGAGCATTATTTAAGTGAACATAAATGAATGGTGTGTGACGCTACACTAAGAACATGCCTTACCAAGCTCTAACAAGCACAAACTGTGTTAAATAGAATAAAAGGTATCCGTCCTACAGGGTCTGTCTAGTTTTAAATGAATAGGCTCATGTTCCTCTCATTCAGCTTCGAATCCAAAGCGCCGATACTGAACAAACACTGCTGTTGATTAGCTGTGATCAGTAGGAGCCATTGGGGATGAAGCCTGAAGTTTACATGTGTTCTTGTGAGGTGCATCATGGGATTG
This sequence comes from Hybognathus amarus, assembly GCA_030378365.1. Lineage (NCBI taxonomy): Eukaryota > Metazoa > Chordata > Actinopteri > Cypriniformes > Leuciscidae > Hybognathus > Hybognathus amarus. The sequence continues at coordinate 5,278 of JAQIUQ010005221.1, forward strand.
AGTGTGGCATGTTGTTTTCTAGGTCTGTTCAGTCAGTTAGTCTCTCAGTGCAGCTGATTGAGCCAGTAATGGAGACCTCATGTTCTTTGAGTCACTTTAACATTTGATGATGTTCAGCGGTAACACGGTTGGTTCAGTTTCCATTTTCTGACTGGTTTTGGTGATTCTGCCTGTTTTCTGCATGACTGAAAACCTAGTTCAGCTACATCTATGCAAATACCAAAGAGATTCATTAACCAAGATCTTTAAAGCTGTAAACACAGACTTGTCTTGCAAAGCCACGTGTGCACATGCAGTAGAAATGTGTCTATTAAGCTGTCAAAATTAACAAGAGAATATACTATACTATATTTCAAATATTTACAGTGGTCAGGGTTGATAAAGAAGGAAAACATGGGTTGAGATGCCGTCACTAAGTATACAGAGGAGTCCACTGTCAAGGTCAGGTGCAGTGGTGACCTTTCACTCAGCTTACTTTAGGGACCCAGATGTCAGGTCGTGGACTCTGAAGACAAACACGGTCCGTTTCTGTGGAGAATGAGCTCACAGTCACAGAGTGGTTTATTTAGTTCAGATCTTGATGGTACAGTGCTTTATTGACTCTGTGTTCTTCTGTTGCAGTGCTGGCTGGACCCTACCAAGGAAATCAAGCGGCAGATCCGCAGTACGTGCCGTCTCCTTCTCTTTCCCTCATGTGATCAGTCAGGCAGATGATGGGGGTTTGGTCAGGGTGGGTTTGTGTGATTCAGTCTCGGGTTCCACATCTGCAGATTCAACAGCTGTAATCATCAGAGCGCTGGAATGATGCATCCTGGGTGGAGTGAGAGGATTCCTCATTCAGAAACACAGTTCTTATGCGTTCTGTCAGCTGACTGGTTCTGTTTGTGTTCAGAAAGATGCTGCACATGCAGAGGTCTGATCAAACTGATCTCCTTAAAGGGATCAATCACACTGTTGAGCTGTACAGTCTTAAAGCTTTTAACCCTGTAGAGCCTGACAGATCTTATAATTGTCAAAGTTTGCATATGTTTTTTAAGTATCATTAAATACATCAGGCTTTTGTGGCTTCATATAGTCTTATATAGTTAGAATATGGAGCCAAAAACACCTACATTTTATTCAAAAAGCCCAAACTGAGCATAAATATGCAATTTGCTGCAGATACTGATATTAATATTCATATTGACAAGTTAAAGAGCAAATAAGATCTTATACTTAAATATCAGTATCAGTCAGTAATAGGTCTTAGATGATATTTAAATTAGGTTTGTGATCAAAGCGCTGTTAAAGGGGCTATGAATTGGAAAATCAAATTTTCCTTAATCTTTCCTTAATCTAAGAGATCATTGTACTATGAAAACATCCATTAAGTTTCAGAACTCAAAACTTCCTTGTTAGTCCAAAAAATGTCTTTCATTGAAACCAAGCTATGACCTCATAGTGCAATGAAAAAACAAATCAGCAAAATCGGATAAACGCCTACTTCTACATCATGTCTTACCTCTTAATTGGGTCATGGCATGGGGTTAAAGGATCCTAACTCTAAGAAAGTGCTTATTTGTTTGGTGCATTTCACTGTGGATTCTTTGGCAAATCAGTCGCAAATCCGGCGCAGGCTTTGCAAACAGGCGACGCCACAACATGCAAGTAGCCATGTTCGTTCTAACGCCTGATCTGTGACCAGTGATTTCTGATATGTAATGATGACCGTTGTGTGTGTGAGTGCAAAAATCGAGCTGTCATTGGCTTCAAGCTCATCAATGCAACATTTCATGTCACAGGAGTAGATCTAAAAATAATCAACATTTTTCACGATTAGTTAACCCTGCAAGCTTACTTATTACTTATAGCTATACTTATTTCATATGCAAAGCTGTCCACCAATCACAGCAGTGGGTGTTTACACTGACGTCTCACACAGATAGGGTTCAGATCTGCTTTTACAGCACTGGACTGAAGGTGAGTGTGCAGGACACTTCCTCTTACACTATAAACTGAGCCATTGTTTGACATCCAGTCGGGTGCTGACACACACACACACACACACACAGGTGAATCAGATGTCTTATCTGCTTTTATGACTCAGTCTGCTAGAGCGTCTGGAGGAGAGCTGAATATAGAAAAACAGGACGGAGAGAGAGAGGAAACGCTTAGAGAGAAGGACACGTCTATAAAAATGGCAGCTGTGTCCTCGTTTCCAAAGAATGAGGTTGACTTTGTTTAGCTGCGTCCTGACCTCTGACCCCGAGTCAGCCGCAGCAGAACGATCAGTGAGCCAGCGTACATGCCGAGAGTTCATTCCACTCATTCTTGCATTTATTATTTTCTGACCTGCTTTGTGAATGCGCTCATGGATTATATTAACCTCATTTCCTTCCACTGGCCCAGCAGAGCGTCAGCCGTCCTGCTTCTGCACTATTCACTGTTCGGTGTGTGTTAGTGCTGGCGTCTGGGTCAGCCATGACACCAAACCAGCTCTAGATGAATCATTGCAGACTGATTCACTGAGAGAACTCGTACATTATATCAAGTGCATTGCAAATACAGTATAAATATGAACTTTACATGAGATCTGATAACAGAAACGATTCACCTGTTTGATTCCTTGACATTAAAACTATAGTGTTATCAATGCATTCTGTGTGTTCTCATAAGGTTGAACTTACTGAAGGAAGTTGGTGTATTAACCCAGATTAATAACATGAATAGAATTACTCTCGAATCGTTTATAAGTGTTCATCATCTTCATCACTAGTGAAGTGTGTGTTTGCTAATGGCCTGATCAGACTCCAGCCTATAGCTGTGTGACACATCTGCTTGCTTCTGTGTGTCCCTTATTGAAAACCAAGTGCAAAAGGAAAAGAAACTCACACACACACACCTGTGATTTATATTGAGTGTAGTTGTCAGGAAGGACTGAAGCCAGAGACGCTGTACTGGAGGAAGTGATGTTGTTTTAATCGACTCCTGTTCTCTCTCTCTGTGTGTGTGTGTGTGTGTGTGTGTGTGTTGCACTAGACTCTCAGTGGCAGTTTGCGTTCAGTGTGAAGTTCTACCCTCCTGACCCGTCCCAGCTGACCGAGGACATCACCAGGTCAGACGAGATCTCCCTCCAGATAACTGTGGTCAGTAATGTTGAGTTTGGTGTGTGACACACACGTGTGGTCTTCTCTCTGCAGGTATCTGTTATGTCTTCAGCTGAGGCAGGACATTGCGTCGGGGCGTCTGCCGTGTTCGTTCGTCACACACGCGCTGCTGGGCTCGTGACTCCCTGCAGGCCGAGCTGGGCGACTACGACCCGGACGAGCATCGCCTGGACTACATCTCCGACCTGCAGTTCGCCCCCAACCAGACCAAGGAGCTGGAGGAGAAGGTGGTGGAGCTGCACAAGTCTCACAGGTCTGACTGGCAGCTTCTGTACAATGACTCATTCACTTCCTGCACTTTTAAGGGATCTGTTACAAGATATTGGTAACATTGCATCATTACTTTCTCGAATGCTGCTGTTCGACGCTCTCAGCGAGGACAATAACATGGCGGATGGTGAACGACTCACTCGGGAGAGGAGCTAAGCTAATAGTGCCCATCGTGGGCGGGGCTTGCATACAATGGCATTTTGAGACACTGGTTTCTGATTTATGGGGAGATAAACGAGTAGTGGCTGGAATTTGACCACATAGGCGGATGCATAATTATGTTTATAAAAAAAGATGTAAAATCTTAAATATCTCAATTTTAATCATTTCTAAGAGCTCTTAAATTTGAGCATGGCTTAATGTGATTATTAAACTTCAAAATGATGATATAATTAAATGAATGGATTGCTGATTCTACGGACACGTCAGAATCTCTGACTATCACACACATATATGCCAAGCGAGTGCTTATGATCGGCTGTTGATGAACGGACCACGTTTCTTCATGGTGTTTATGTTTGGAATATTCTGTAGATTATGGGAAGAGTGTGTTTGATCTTAATCGTCTGTTTTAATGAGCAGCCAGCAGTAGTAAAGCAAGGACATTTCAAAATCAAAAATCTGCATTTGTTCCTGGATATTATTGGTATTTCAGGTTACACAATAAACTCTGTTTGGCATTTACTTCCACCCTGTCACTGTCACCGAAAGAATTAATAAGAATATTGTTAAACACATTTTATGTTCAGATTTTACTAGTTTTTGAACAATAACCAGTTTGTTGCCTTTCTTCTTACTTTCTTCTATATATATATATATATATATATATATATATATATGTATATATATATATATATATATATATATATATATATGTACAGTATATGTGTGTGTGTGTGTGTGTGTGTATATATATATATATTAGTAACAGAATCCCTCTTATATCATCACATACAAAACAAACTAATTTCAATTCAAATGTATATTCTGAATGAAACATGTCTGAGGTGTTTAAACGTGCCCCTGTATGTAGTTCGAGTGTGTGTGAGGGTTTTGAAGAATCTGACATGCTTTTGTTTTGACTGTATGAGTCTGTTCACAATAGGCATACGGTGCCTTAAACAGATCTAATATTTCACATAAATGTTGAAATCATAACTGTAAACTGATTGATTTTAACGTCACTATGGCATCATGCTCCTGCTGGCAGCCCAGGTCCAAACGATTGGCTCAAATCAGCTCGACCGCAGGAATATCTGTTCCTGTCTCTAGTGTTCTTATGTTAAACAGTCCTCACTGGACTCGGGCCCGATGTGTGTCATGATCACAGGATTATCAGGTGTAAATCTGCTCTGTGCTGATGACAGATGTCTGACGTCTACACCTGTTCTTTCAGGGGAATGACTCCAGCCCAAGCTGATGCCCAGTTTTTGGAAAATGCGAAGAAGCTGTCCATGTACGGCGTAGACCTGCATCACGCCAAGGTAGAAGATTCTCCAGATGTGTGATGCTCTCTCATGTTCATGTCTCTGAGTTCAGATCCCACTGTCTGCAAGCTTCCAGCATGCCTAGGAAAGCCCTATCCAGACGCTCATTGTTTTCTCATGGGGTCGTAAGGTATTTTCAGCATTTACAGGGGTTAAGGCCCTTACACACTAGTGTTGAAATTTTCAAATGTGTTTTTCGTATTCGTGATTCGGTGGCTCTGAATTGTCAAATCACCATTCAAACAGCTTACTTACGGATGCGAAAACAAAAAACTGAACGGATCTGTTTTTTTGTTTTTTTTTTTTTGTTTTTTTTTTTGACTGACGAAAGTTGTGTGGGTAAGTATGTATTTTTAACATGCAGAAATTTCGGACTCTGTGTGCAAGGGCCTTTAGTCCGACATTCTGGATTCTGGACGGCAATGAAATCAGTGTTTTTCTCCCACCACCCACATGAAAATCCCCAGCCGAATTACCTACTGTTTTTTACAAACACCAAGGTCATGTGGGGATTTAAAAAGACATCAGTTAAAAAAAAATCACTGTTTAAGTCCTGTTTTACCACTGCCGAGCACCGTACGATAACTGGTGCGCATAACTGTGATGTGAATGCATTTTAACCCTCAGGTGCCCTTCGTTTCGGAGTCACACTTGGTATCTTCCCGGTCAAAAGTGACCGGACACCTAAAAATGAAACTTTCTCCATCCCAGTAAAACCAATGCAATGTATTTTTGTTCTATAATATTTATTCTTTTTAGTTTAGTATTTTGAGATAATTTAATTTAATTTATTAATATTTATGCAATATTCATGGTTTATTTTTGCCATGAAAAAAAAAAAAAAAAAAAAAAAAAAGATATATATATATATATATATATATATGTATGTATGTATGTATATATATATATATATATATGTATGTATGTATGTATGTATGTATATGTATATGTATATGTATGTATATATATGTATATATATGTATATATATATTATTTTTTTCAAAAAAAAAATTAATGCAGTATTTTAGTTTAATATAGAGTCTAGGCCTTCAGAAAAAAATATTTTTTGAAGAAAATTAGCACCATCTGGTTAGAGTATAGAGAAAAAGCGTAGAATCATGGTGTAACCACTAGATATCATGTACAGCTCTCTATGGAGAGGCATGTGAATTCCCAGCTGTTTATGAACACATTTTTTTGTTGTTGGTGGTGGATTTGAATATATAGTTGAAACAATCTCAAAAACTATTTCTTATAAAAAAAATTGACAAACAAAAATTCAATTTTTTTTCTTTTTTTTTTACAATTTCCCATTCATTTCCTATGGGGTAATTTTTGACCAAAGACCACAAGTGTGACTATTTTTTTAAGACCACTTAGCATGCTCAGATCATGACCTACATTTTTTGTGTGTTCACATACATAATGCCATAAAAGTCACCAAGATTTCGATAACATTGCAGATGAAGCTGTAATTTTTAAAAATTCAAAACATACTTTTTGTAATCAAAATTTATTGGTGTGTACATGTATAAAAGTGTGTTTGTACAGTGTGTGTGTGTGTGTGTGGAGTGTTGGACAGAAGAGCAAAAGTGTGACTCATTTTTCTACGACCACTTAAATTGCTTGAATAATGACCTCAGGTTTTTTTTGTGTTCACATACCCAGTGCCATTAAAGTCACCAAGTTTCGATAATTTTCTGAAGAAGCTGTGATTTTAAATATTCAAAACAGATTTCTCTAATCACAATTTATTGGTGTTTTTGTGTATAAAAGTGTGTGTAGGGGTGGGTATGTCTGTTTTGCACTCTTGATGTTGTAGAGTGTGACCCCTTCAATACTGAGCACTTTTTTTCTGCATCGTGGCCGATTTGTAGATTGTACACACAAAGATTCTCAAAGTTTTTGTGTTTTTGTCAATTTCCCATTCATTTCCTATGGTCGGTCACTTTTTAACCAGAAGAGCACAAGTGTGACTATTTTTTTTACGACCACTTAGCCTGCTCGGATACATGACCTCAATTTTTTTGTGTGTTCACATACATAATGCCATAAAAGTCACCAAGTTTTGTAACATTCCGATGAAGCTTTGATTTTTAAAATTTCAAAACAGAAAATTTTTTGGTCAGAAATGAGCAGAAGAGCACCTGAGGGGTTAAAGATGTACTTTATTACTGAAATGCTTGGAAATTTTTACAAGAACAATATTTAGTCACCGCTCCACCTCAGCGAACACAAGAGGAAGAGAAAAGCTGAATATGCTCGAGATAAAAAATAGACATGCAGTTTTATGTTTACCTCGCTGCATTTACTTGTGTCTGCTAATGTCCATATTTGTAAAATGACATCATTTTTAGATAAAATGTAAGAATATGAGAACCCTTCGGATATAGCATACGTGCGTCTATCTTCCTATTTTTAAAAGTGAGAATTAAATCATTAAATGGTAATTAGAGCATTATTTTTCCTGTTAAATAATTTATTTGCATCATTCCAAGCACATGATGTTTGATTTATGTCACGTGAGCAGGTTGGTGGGATTAGAAAACTCGCTCCTTATCACTGAGATGACATGAAATGTGTGTTTACAGACGTGAACATGAGCGACAGTTAGCGTGTGAACACAGCTTGGTTAGCCGGTTCAGGTGTGTGTAAGTGTGTTTAAAGCTGAACTCTGCAGGACGCTGGCCCTTTAAGAGCAGGGTTGAGCACTGTTTTTCATGAAGTTAAAAGAGGTCACAGTCTATAGCAGTTCCAGCATTAATCACACATTCAGCCGCTTACATGGATCAGACATTTTATTTGAGTGCATTATGGTTATCAGTAAGATCTGTGACCTGTGACCTCTAGACCCGACAAGAGCAGCAGAGGAAGACTTCAGCTGAACAAACACTCAGATAGTGTGTGTGTGTGTGATGTGTGTGTGTGCATGCTCAAGTCTGGGAGAAATAAGTTGTTGCCATTTTTAAACCCTCACAGGAATACCAGCTCTCAGCACTTTTCCCAGTGGGAACGATGGCAGTCTCTTGTCCAAACTGTGTCTTTATCTCTTTGAAGACTGAATGTTCAGTTTCTTTCACCGCATGACCTTTAAGGACAGACTCAGATGGTGCTGTATAGTTCGGGTTAAAATAGTTGACTGAAACAATAAAAGGTTAGCGGAGGTTGTCTGTCCCGGAAGGCGCTGTGAGTGTCCCGAGGCTGGTTCGCCCTCTCTCTGATGCGCTGATGTGTGAGAGATCTGTTAAAAGCCTCTTGTGGCGTACAGATAGTCTGAGTTCAATCCTGTTTATCAGCACTATCGATTTCTCTCAGAGCTCTACGGGTTGAAGCAGACAGATCAGTGACCAGCGCTCCACGTCCCAGAAGCCCCAGCAATCCAGATCCATTCAAACACATTCAGATAAGTGCTCCAGAGGCGGAGGGAAAGATGGGGTGGATGCGCTTTCTGATTGCATTATGACACTGAAAGAGTTTGAAATCACCCATAGTTATTATATGTGTGTGCATCATTGTTTCAATCTTTGTATTAATCATGTGCGTGTTATAAAACCACCTTTTTTCTAGTTTATCATAAAGGAATGTTCTTGGTTCAAGTTCTTGCATGTACGGTTACAGTTAAAGTAAACTTGCTAACCGTATGTGTGCAAACTTACATCCAGCCTTCCAACATATGCCACGTTCATATGATATTCAGAAGGATAAACTGACTCGGGAACTGAGTGTGTGTGTGTGTGCTTTAACACAAGAACACCAGCCCTTCCCCTCTGTGAAACTCTCAGGAGCGCTGACCTGCTTTACTTTATACTCATACCATTATAAAGTATTACTGTAAACTAACTGAGGGACCAAACTAAATTATTTTCATAAGTTAATGGACATTATTAACAGAACTACTAATGATTAACCAGAAACAAACCAGCTTTCAGAGCACAACACAATCATGTACAACCATTCGTACCATTTTTAGTTTATTTTCAGGGCTGTCAATCGATTAATCGCATCCAAAAATAAGTGTAGATTATATAATATTAATATTTGTTGGGTGCACTGTGTATAATTATTATATATATATATATATATATATATATATACACGACATCACCGGCCAGCTATTAGTTACCCAGTGCTAGTAACGGGTTGGAACCCCCTTTTGCCTTCAGAACTGCCTCAAATTCTTCGTGGCATAGATTCAACAAGGTGCTGGAAGCATTCCTCAGGGAGTTTGGTCCATATTGACATGATGGCATCACACAGTTGCCGCAGATTTGTCGGCTGCACATCCATGATGCGAATCTCCCGTTCCACCACATCCCAAAGATGCTCTACTGCAGAGAGGTATTCAATTAAAAATCTAAGAGGTCCAGTTAGAGAATATTTCATCAAGCAAAGGTCCGCAACATCACAATGACTAACTTTATCTAATGACAAAGGGTTATCATTCAGTGCCACAGCCTAGTAACGTTAGTTGTATGAAAATATGGAAGAAGTATAGTCAACAGATGACTGTCAAATAAAATAAAAGTCAAATTCAATACTTCAACAATATTTATTGTCAGTTTATATATTGAACTGTAGGGATCAAAAATAATAAGTACTCTAATAATAAATTATGAATTTAAATGAAATAAAGGCTGCATTTAAAAATAAATTATACAGAAATAAAACACAACAGAGAGCTTCTGAAAAATGTGCATCTCAAAATAAAGTGCTTAAATTTAGAAAAATAAAATAAAAAGTACAGCTTGAGTTTCCCTTTTAGTTTTTAGTTAACTCCCTTTCACATCTTAAGTTTAAATTAATTTTAACTTAATTTGAACATTTTATAATAAACAATCTTAACACAAATTAACAATCTAACAACTTGAACACCTCCTTTTCTCTTTCTTTCCCTTTTATATACCACTTCCCCACTTCCTTTTGTTTAGTGAGAAAAGTGAGCCCTTGCTTGTCCTGCCAGGATTTTAAATCTGGGCTGGAATGGTGTTAGAGCCATTCTCATACACATGTGTAGGTGCTCGTTGGTGAGCCTGGATCTATATTTGCTTTTAATAATGTTCATTGTGGAGAAAGCTGCCTCACAGTTGTATGTAGAGCCAAACATGGTTAAGACATACAAGGCTACTTTCCTCAGACCTGGGATCACGTTGTTGAGCAGTGAATGAATGTGTTAGGATTCTGCTGGAACGATCATATTGCTTTTAGATCGTTTATTTTCTGTGCCCTCAGTACGGATTTAGGTGGGTATGTTTGGTCAAACGATTTGTGCTTTGTCTCATAGTGGCGCTTCACATTGCCGCTCTTAATAATCGCGACAGTCTCTGAACATATGAGACATACCGGTTTTGAACTGCCCGTGGGAAGAATGAACATGAAATAATCTGTCCATTCTTGATTGAAAGCTCTGTTTTCGTTGTCCACTTTTTCTTTTTTAGAGCACGCCATGTGAAACGTCGTCTTCATTTCGTCTCGTCTCTGTCTCCCAGTGTATGTGTGTGTATGGCAAGCCATTTTAGCATTTAAAACCTAAGTCTTACTATCCAGAATTAACATTGTAGATATCAACAAAGTCTTTCTGACTAGTCGTAATTATATTTTGGATAGTTGGAATTGTCATTCAAGATATCTGTAACGTAATTGTGACTAGTTCGAAACTACAGGTAGAGATATCTATAATTGAGTTTTGTCTAGGCAAAACTGAATTACAGATATCAGCAAGTACATCATTGAAAACGACGTTCAACTCGTCACACATCTTATATGACAATTGCAGATATCTGTAATTCAGTTTTGACTAGGCAGAATGAAAGTTAAAGATATCTCAAACGTCATTGTGCATGTACACAAATTATTGTGCATGACATTGCGTAATTTCCCCTCCCCTCCATAATCAAAGAAGAAGTGGGTTAATTTCCTTATTACTATGAATGGAAGAAGAAAGAAGCTGTCATGGTTTTGGCCATAATTAAAAAAAAAAAAAAACACACCAGAAAATGTTTCCAGCATGACACAAATTGTATTCATTAGCATTAGCCTGCAGGTTTCTCAAAAACATTGGCAATATGCAATGTTTGCCATGCATTTCTGTTTGTGTTTATGCTTAAAATTACCGTAGGTTATTGTTGATGTAGGATTTACGCATGAGAGATTCACTCTAATTCACTTTAATAAAGATGCTTACATGCATGCTATTCTTGCCATGGCAGTGCAATAACATTAATTTCTTTAGATGAGAAAAAAAGTTCTTAGTTCGGATTAGTTCTTATTTTTTATTTTATTTTTTTAACAGTAAAAACCCATGATAGCCTGGAGGTATTGATTTTACGTTAAAACAGTAGCTAATATAATTAAAAACATGCTCTGTTCCCGCCTAAAGTGCGATGCGGGCCTAATTTGCATCCAGATATCTGCAACGTCATTTCGCCTAGTCAAAACTCCAATTCAAGATATCTGCAATTACATTTTGACTAGGCAAAAGGAAAGTTACAGATATCTCAAATTTCAGATATCTCTAATCAAATTTCAGTTCAAGATATCTATACCTTGATAATAGATATCTACAATTCAATTATGACTATCCCTAACTCCAGTTTGAGATATCTACAAAGTTATTTTGACTAGTCATAATTCCAGTTACAGATATCTACAATGTAATTTCGCCTAGTCAAAACTTAATTCAAGATATCTGAAATGGAACATGTAGATATCTTGAATTGAGTTTAATTAAAGATATCTTGAACCGTAGTTATGACTAGTCAGAATCAAATTGTAGATATCTCAAACTGGATTTACAGATATCTACAACTGAGTTGCAGATATCCGTAATTCACATAGTGGATATCTCCAACCAAATTGTAGATATCTGTAATTATAAACCCCATACAAATGAATGGCAAAAGTGATGTCATTTGTCCTAGGAAGAACTTCTTTGTGGATATCTGAAATGACAATTATGGATAGGAAGAATGTAGTTGCGGATATCTGAAATGTTCTTTTTGACTAGGCAAAACTGAATTACAGATATCTGTAAGACATATCCAGTCTAGCTGTTAAATGTTAAAATGGCTTGCCATATGTGTGTGTCTCTCGCTGCTGCCGCTGACTCGAGTAGCATCACATGACGATTTACGAACGCATGCTATTGGTCTGTGACATTCCTGAGTCGCGCTAAACCAGTACTGTAAATGCTAGAAAAGCTGCGCAGTTAAAATAGAAACGCTCCGTCAAACGTTAATAATTCTCAATAATGAATGGGTTATTGGTCCGGGTTCGCGACAGAGCCGCTGGGTGTCGGATCCGCACCGCGTGCCGCCTGATTAGTGACCTGTGCTCTATTGGATTGAGATCTGGTGACTGTGGAGGCCATTTGAGTACAGCGAACTCATTGTCATGTTCAAGAAACCAGTCTGAGATGATTCCAGCTTCATGACATGGCGCATCATCCTGCTGAAAGTAGCCATCAGAAGTTGGGTACATTGTGGTCATAAAGGGATGGACATGGTCAGCAACAATACTCAGGTAGGCTGTGGCATTGCAACGATGCTCAATTGGTACCAAGGGGCCCAAGAGAGGCCAAGAAAATATTCCCCACACCATGACACCACCACCACCAGCCTGAACCGTTGATCACAAGGCAGGATGGATCCATGCTTTCATGTTGTAGAACGCCAAATTCTGACCCTACCATCCGAATGTCGCAGCAGAAATCGAGACTCATCAGACCAGGCAACGTTTTTCCAATCTTCCATTGTCCAATTTCGATGAGCTTGTGCAAATTGTAGCCTCAGTTTCCTGTTCTTAGCTGAAAGGAGTGGCACCCGGTGTGGTCTTCTGCTGCTGTAGCCCATCTGCCTCAAAGTTCGACGTACTGTGCGTTCAGAAGATGCTCTTCTGCCCACCTTGGTTGTAACGGGTGGTTATTTGAGTCACTGTTGCCCTTCTATCAGCTCGAACCAGTCTGGCCATTCTCCTCTGACCTCTGGCATCAACAAGGCATTTCCGCCCACAGAACTGCCGCTCACTGGATGTTTTTTCTTTTCGGACCATTCTCTGTAAACCCTAGAGATGGTTGTGCGTGAAAATCCCAGTAGATTAGCAGTTTCTGAAATACTCAGACCAGCCCTTCTGGCACCAGCAATCATGCCACGTTCAAAGTCACTCAAATCACCTTTCTTCCCCATACTGATGCTCGGTTTGAACTGCAGGAGATTGTCTTGACCATGTCTACATGCTTAAATGCACTGAGTTGCCGCCATGTGATTGGCTGCTTAGAAATTAAGTGTTAACGAGGCAGTTGGACAGGTGTACCTAATAAAGTGGCCGGTGAGTGTATATATATATTAGGGCTGCACGATGCATCACTTTAACATCGATATCGCGATGTGCGCATCCACGATAGTCACATCGCAAGAATGTGCGATGTCACTAGGGATCGGTTATTCCGTGATTCGTGATCAGTAGGCTGCGTGCCAGCAGCTCCCCGGCCCGTAACGCTTGTGATTCGCGGATTAAATGCAAAGTTTAACCGTCCATCATAGAGAGAGTTTATCAATTTGCAAGTCCTGTCAGTTTAAACATCAAGCGCAAGAAGACTGGAACTTGCGCTCTGTTTTCTGTCAGCCTTACTAAAGCGCATTTTTGTCCCGCCAAACTTGACCGGTGAATGATGTAGATGACGATGAGTGACTTCTGCGCTCGTTTAACTGAGAGAGAAAGTCCCGGTTCGCGCGTTGCACTCTCACCGTCTTCAAACTCTCTGCTCTCCCGTGCTCGAGCATATCAATGAATTGAGTTGACTGAATATCTTTGAGAATACATGACGGTAAAAGGTCGGAAGACCTTTTTTCTGAACTACCACTGGTTGTGAATTGCTGTTCCACACATTCAGATGACATTACATAAACCACACTTTCAATAATAATAAAAAATGATATCTAGTGATGAAATGTTTTCTGTGTTGACACAAATCTTGTGCGATGTCCTAACCTGCCTGGATAATCACACAGCGGGTATGGCGTCAGTCCGTTAATGAAACGTCCGATTCGCGAACTAATGACTCATTTGAACCGATTCACTTTAATGAATGGTTAAAACAACTGATCTATTCAACACTGAACTCAAGAGACATAAATTTTCAATAAGGTTCCATTTATTAAAGTCTAGTTAACTACATTAATAATAATAATAATTCATTACATTTATATAGTGCTTTTCTCTGCACTCAAAGTGCTTTATATAGGGGGAAGGGGAATCTCCTCAACCACCACTAATGTGCAGAATCCTGTTAACATAACCTGTTAATTACATTAGTAAACAACATTCAATTAATTAATATTAGTTTCTATGCAGATATACTCTATAACAAAACCACCCAGTCATTCAATGATTCATTCTCCAAATAGAGCTATTCAAATCATCTGGGGAAATTGTTCTAATATCGCAATATATATCGCGGAAATATAAAATATCGCAATGCCATTTTTTACCAATATCGTGCAGCCCTATATATATATATATATATATATATATATATATATATATATATATGTAAGCAATAAGGTACGAGAGGCTGTGCTGTATCGTGAAATAAGTAACGGCTCAAGGGCGTTGTTAGGCACGACGCAGAAGCGGAGTAACCCCTTGAGCCGTTACTTATTCACGATACAGCACTTGCCTTGAGTATCTTATTGCTTTTATAAAACGAGTTGCCACACAATATTAAAGTAAAAAACAATGTATTAGTGCAACTTTCGTGTAGTTAAGTCAATAAAAACATTCCTTCCGCTAGAAAAATATAGTCCCTGACTGTGAAGAGCAACGTTCCAATGTGTAGCCTATGCAGGAAAGCTCAAATAAAAACAACAAACCATTCGCAAACTTTGTATTATTCTTTTTATTTTTTACAACACAAAATTTGGGAAATTTCCTCACACAAATATAGCTTATCTCTCAGCAAAATAACAATTAAAATAAAAATAAAAACACAAGGGCACATATGTTGATAGATAACAGTTAGGTCTTTAATCTAGTTATTAATTTAGTTGCTAAAATGCTGCCTAACAAAATATACTTTATTTATTGTTGTTTATTTAAATTTATTTGAACATCTCCGTTTATTGTGCATGCATTAAATATTGGTCTCATTTCAATCGGCTCCTCTGTGGTGATATTCTTTAACGCGGTCCTCTTTAGTTGGGGCTCAGCAAATAAAAACAACAAACCATTCGCAAACTTTGTATTATTCTTTTTATTTTTTACAACACAAAATTTGGGAAATTTCCTCACACAAATAGCCTATAGCTTATCTCTCAGCAAAATAACAATTAAAATAAAAATAAAAACACAAGGGCACATATTTTGATAGATAGGCTAACAGTTAGGTCTTTAATCATTCATTTAGTTGCTAAAATGCTGCCTAACAAGAGATACTTTATTTATTGTTGTTTATTTACATTTATGTGAACATCTCCGTTTATTGTGCATGCATTAAATATTTGTCTCATTTGATTTGGCTCCTCTGTGGTGATATTTAACGCGGTCCTCTTCGGTTGGGGCTAGGCTCAGCGTGCTGTCAGCAAGAATGTCGCTCCAGTGCTTTCTTTGTTTTAAGTTTGGCCTCCAGTAGCTCTGTAGTGAACTTTCACACTTATGTCCACTCACAGACATAATTTCCCTCGAATTCGAGACCAGCATCGGACAACCTCTGCACCATGGTGCTGCGCAGGCAGTGATTTGTGTAAACATTGGAGGTACCTGCTGCTTTACAAATTCTCGGCAACATAGTTGCGAGGTAGTTCACACCCATAGGCTCTCTTGTATACCTGCAACAGTCAAAAACGAGAAAAACCTTTAACACAACAAGATTCAACACAAATCATAAAATAGCTTATATGATTTATGTGCCGCTGCGTGCGTGATCTACGTACCAAACACATTTAGAGAGGTTTTGCTTTTTTGGGTGAAGGTAAAAAGCGGGGGTTAGATGGCAGAAGAGAAAGTACTTCTCTAGAGAGGCAACGGGACAAAGCGGGTTCCCAGTTTGTTGGAACATGAAGCCACGCCTGCTGTCCTTATTTCTGTCATGTGGGTCCTTGTGGTTTTTTGTGTCTTCATTGAAGCTCATTGTGACATACTTCAGACCATTTTCGTCTGTTAAAATGCGGAATGAGTCTGGAATGAGTTCTCGGTTCCCCTCTTTTCCTCTACGTCCGAAGTGTAACTGCACGTCAAACCAGACTTTGTTTCCGAGTTCCTTCAGGTGTGTTGGGATTAAGCGCATCGGACAGTTTTATGGTGCTGAAATCTTCAGCAGAAATCGGTGTGTGATGCTCCGTTTTATCATGACCCTCTCTTCTCATTGTCTTTACCACTCCAACAAAAACATTATTGGATGAGGTGAATTCGCTGTCTCTCATCAGAGACCAGGACAAACTCATAGGTGGATCATTCAGGAATCTGTTCAGACCCGCACGTAACGCTACATAGCTACTGATCCCATATTGTTCTCCTTTGGAGCTTCTGACAGTTCCGTAGAAGTCACGGAGAAGTGCGTTGAGTTCCGTCTTGGTGATTTGTTTATAATCTATGCTGTAACCCTTTTCACTACACCAGTCACCGAAGCATTTCACTGCCCATTGGGTTTGCTGCACGGTATTTTTTTCATTACGAGTCTTCTCGAATGTGTCAATGTTACATTTCAGCACTTCAGCATGACGGTTCGTATTTGTAGATGTCTCTCCAAATTGTTCCTCAAACCACTTATCCATCGTCATGCCACCCAGTAAATCGAAATGTACTTTAAACATTTTAGCCTTTTTAATTCTTAAGCTTTTTTCTTTGTTTGTGTGTGGTTGCTAAGGGTGTTGATAAGGGCGCAGTGATACATAGAACCGTTGGGTGAAGCGGTCGTAGCCGGTGTTTCATCGTGAATAAAGCACAGCTCTTGACCAATCAGAATCAGAGGATTCGGAACTAACCGTTTTATATATATATATATATATATATATATATATATATACACACACACACACACACACACACACACACACACACACACACACACACACACATGCTTGTATATATTTAAGAAATATTTTCATGTATATAACTATATATATATATATATATATATATATATATATATATATATATATATATATATATATATAAAATTTATTAAATAATTTATATATACATATTTTTTTTCTTAAATATACATGTATGTGTGTGTATTTATTTTTTATTATTATATTTATATATATATAAACACAAAATAATTATGCACAGTGCACCCACATTTATTATGTAAAGACAAACTTTAATTTTAGATGTGATTAATTGCGTTTAAACGTTTGACAGCCCTAGTTTATTTTTTTGTATGTGACGGAAAGCGTTTTGAAATACATATTCAGTTTACGTCTAAATGTGTTAAAGAGCACCGATTCTGCTTTCTCCATGTTCATCTATAGTGATGTTGCGTTTGAGCTTCTCTATATGAGCGTCAGTGTTTCTGAACTCCTGAAACGCCTCCACTGTAGTCTCGAGTTTCTCCCGGGAACGAACACGTCACAATATTCCTCATTATAATAATTCATGCGCAGAATAAAGGGGCGGGCCTGGTTGAGTTAGTAGTGTGTTACTGGTGGTTATGGTAAGAGGCAGACATTTCCCAGAACACACTCGAAGCACTCGACCAATCACAACACACTGCTCCAGCTGACCAATAAGAGCTCAGATGTGTTTCAGAAGGAGGGGCTTCATAAAGACAGGAAGTAGAGTCTCGTCTGTCATCTCTTGCGTCTCATTGTACTCAACTAATGTACTCAACAACTCAACAACAACACACTGCTCTGAATCCTTTAAATGTGGTTTTCAGTTTGGTAAATGACTGGGTTGTGTGTGTACAGGATTAATCAGTAAAAGGTGTTCCGCTGCAGTGTGTGTGTGGACAAAATCAAGACGTGCAGGGCTAAGAGTGCAAACACTTCCTGTGGTTCTCCTGCTTGAGTTATTACAGTTGTGTACCTGAAGATGAGTGTGCATATGAAGTGTGTGTGGATGGCGGTAAAGACTGGTGGTCTTCTCTTTTCTCAGGACTCAGAGGGCGTGGACATCATGTTGGGAGTGTGTGCAAACGGTTTGTTAATCTATAAGGGTCGTCTGCGGATAAATCGCTTCGCTTCAGCCCAAAATCCTCAAGATCTCCTACAAACGCAGTAACTTCTACATCAAGATCAGGCCAGGAGAGGTACGACTGAGCCGAACACACACACACGCGCGGTGTGTCTGAGATTGATTGTGTGTGTGTAATACAGGTGTTGTCATGTGTCTGTTTCAGGCGGAGCAGTTCGAGAGCACCGTCGGCTTCAAGCTGCCAACCATCGGGCTGCCAAAAGAGTTTGGAAAGTGTGTGTCGAACACCACACCTTCTTCAGGTGAACACACACATCTTTATCACCCCATGCTAAAGTATGGTTAGATGCATCTTAGGCGATCTCCCCTCACATGTGTATTCATTCAACAATCCAAGATTTGCCCCGTCTAGATTTAGTGGAGTTTCCTCCTCGCTTGTATTAAATTAAGGGTGTTGAATATGCCAAAAGAAAGGTTTTAAATGTGTCCTTTAATGCGTAATGGGCCAATCAGGGTGAAGAGAGAGGAGGGCGATCGGCTGAAGACCTCCAGCTCTGAGTTGTGCTTGTCTAAGAGTCTTGTGTTTCCTCTGTGTTTGGCTCACACACACACACACTCTCGAACACATGATGTGGATTATCCTCCTTTCCTTCTGTTTTCGCGGCAGCTGTCATAGAACATGCCTCAGATTCAGAATGGAGGAAAGTCTTTCTGCTTTAGTTTTTCAGCACACATTTCTGTGTACGATTACTTTTATGTCTTCTATATCGGATTAATTTCAAATAAGAAGCGTTTGGTTGAATTTCCAGCAGTTTACCAACCGCTCGTTCGTCAGCTTCAGCTCAAATGCAGTGTCGGACATTATTGACTATGATTGGGTTATTTGAGACGGGCATGTTCCTTTTACATGTTTCTTTTCGATAATATTGATGTTCACAATCTAGCAGTTATTTTTTTTCTATTCGTATGTTTTCATGTCATATTTTATTTGTCAACATTATCGTAACAGCCTTAAAATATTTAATAATATATATTTTAAAATATACATATTTTCATCTCCTAGAAGTGATCAAAAACGGCCATCCCTACAATAGTTGCACACAAGGGGTGGGAATTGGCAAAAATGTGACGATTCAATTTTGGGACATGATTCAATATTGCGATATCTGGAATCGTCACATTTTTGCCAAGTTTTTTGCGATACAAGCAAGTATTGCGATTCGATTCTGCAATATATTGCGATTCACGTTCCCCATATTATTCAAAGATGTTACAAAAAATGAGGAAAATAAGACTGCTCAACTCAACATTATCTTCTACACATTAACTGAAGTGCAAAAACTTGAAAACTTGTTCTTGAACATTCAGGACACAGGACAGGACGTAATTACTCTCTGAATAGGAGATCTCTCACATGAATGTTGAGCTCCAGGCTTGCTACGATAGTCGGTGTTACCGGTGTGTTACGTGTTCAATCGGCAGAGACCGGTTTCATCACTTGACCACTGCGGCAACGTGAAAACAACCTTTTTTTACGCAATTATGCAGTATCCGTTCAATCCTGCCTAAATTACACACACACACACACACACACAAAACCCACACACAAAACCCACACACAAAACCCACACACACAAAACCCACAGAAAAGACGACGCGTCAGTATCAAGTTCTCTTTTAGGCCTGAGCAAATCATTACACACACAAATTATGGCAAAATGTCCGTTTTGTCAAATGTCCTCATTGATTTAAATAAAGTCTTAAATGAACATTTGTGAGAAATGGGACGCGTGTCAGATCAGCGTCTCTGTCCCACAGTGCACGGCATTAACGTGTAGCCTGCAGCTCGTGCTCAACGGCTGTCTGAATCCACTCACTACGTTTTCATTCCCTCCTTCAAGTGAACAGTATTAGTGGACTAACTTAGGGAATAGGCCTAATTTACTGAATGATTGTTTCAGGGGCGATTACAGGATTCAACCTGTTCTCAAGCAGTGAAAAATAGAAACCAATGAAGAAAACGGAAAGTAAAACAGATCATTTTATAATTAAATTTTGGAAAAAAGATCGATACTTGCGCCCTGTTTCGGATACAGTATTGTCACAGAAATATTGTTGATACTACGCTGTCTCGAATTTTCTCTCCCACCCTGTTGCACACGCGCGTCCCAAATGTGTGTTTTGGAGAGAGAAGAGCGAATGGTTTGACATCTGAGCGTGTGTGTGTGTCATGTGTCGTCTGAGCGCTGCTGTTCACTGCTCTGTCCACAGGCTGATGTCTCCAGAAAACCCCACCAAGAGCAAGTTCCTGACCCTGGGCTCGGAGTTCCGCTACAGCGGGCGAACGCAGGCGCAGACGCGACAGGCCAGCTCCCTCATTCGGACCGGCCCAGCGCCCTACTTCCAGCGCACCTCCAGCAAACGCATCTCACGCAGCCTCGACGGAGGTACCGCTCTGCATGTGCTCCGTGTGTGTGCGTGGGTCACAGTAACACTTCTTCTTTCTAGCTGAGGAGACGTCAATAATCACTGAAACCGTCTCTCGCTGTTCAGTTCAATGAAATAGTCTACACTATTTGAATATGACATTCATTTGTGTTTACACTTGTAGAGCACAAGTGTGCTGAGTTAAAACGTTTGAGTAGATGCTCCACTGACTAACTTAAAGGGCTAGTTCTCCCAGAAATGAAAATTATCCCATGATTTACTCACCATAAATTACCAAAAGTCATTCTAGGTGTGTATGACATATGAGTTATGTAAAAAAAATGTCTTGGCTCCTCCCAGCTTTATAATGGCAGTGAATGGCTGTTTCTGTTTTGAAGTCCATCAACAGGGTTTTAAAAAGTTTTTAAAAGTTATAAATCAAAATTGTCAAATTTAAGGCGATTAAAAGTGTTAAATGTAGTCTGAGAGGTATTATTTTTTGAAAAATTAGTTGTTGTTATTAGGGCCCAAGCCCTGAAAGGGCGCAGAGCCCTATTGTTTTCCTTCCGATTATTTATTTATTTATTTTTTTTTTTTTTTCTAGCGACTACTCGGGCACTTTTGGGGCCCTTAACATGCTCGAAAACTCTTGAAACTTTGCACACGGGTCAGAACCCGCGGCCATCAGAGCCGGGCTGAAGCTGGTACCCGGGCGTGGCAGGGCGGCTCGTCAGCGCCCCCTGGAATGGGGTCCGAACACCTGGTCCATAACTCAAACACACTTGCATGTAATAATATGAAACTCGGTACACATGTCGATAGCAGAATTTCATCTATACCTCGCGTTCTTACTTTTTACCCCAGCCCAACAGGAAGTCGGCTATTGAGGTTTTTTTGTAAAACACACGCAATGAACTTTTAAATACTCCTCCTAGAGCTCTGATCCAAATTCGACGAAACTCGGTCAGCGTGAAGTCAAGACATTGAGGATGAAAGTTTGTGTGGGGATTTTTGATATCTCGAACGGTTTGGCCGTGGCGGAGGAAACGAAACTATGGCGAGAAACGTGAAACAGGAAGTGTGTCATAACTTCAGCATACATTAACTGATCTGGATGAAACTTCAGCAGTGCGTTCGCTGTAAGAGGACGATCACATGGATGTGACTATTGTGAGTCAAAGTTATAGCGCCACCAACTGGCAGCAGGAAGTGTGTCACTTTCAAAATGCTTTGAAATCACCCTCTTATTTTTACCCGATTTGCTTCAAACTTCATCTGTATAATGTAAATACACGGCAGATGAAGACCTATGAATGGATTCTTGATATCTTTGAAACTGTTGCCGTGGCGACGCATCAAACTTTACCATTCTTTTAGGATGCATTCTTTTAGGGATTCGAACATTTGTCCATAAATCAAACACACGTGCATGGATTAATATGAAACTCGGTACACTCATAGATCACATCAGGCCAAACAACTTTCGTGCTCTAAGTTTTACGACAGTTCGAACGGAAGTCGGGAATTATGTTTTTTTTTTTTTAAATAAATGTCCTAGAAAAACATCAAATTACAACCCATGCTGTTACCAATCACCACCAAACTCGATATGCATGAAGTCAAGACATTGAGGATGCTAAATTACGGACGGATTTGTGATATCTCGAACGGTTTGGCCGTGGCGGATTTTTTTTACTAAAAAAGGACACATAAAGTGTGTTATAACTTGGTTAGTTTTACTGACAATTACAAAACTTGCCGTGTATATTGTTCTATTCAAGCCAAACAACTTTCTAATTAACAATAATAAGCTCAAACCCACAGAAAGTCAGATATTGTAGTTTGAATATGATCATGCTCTTTCTGAGCCTAGGCCTGTCACACAGTCTGTGTGTGTGTGTGATTTTGAGTCTTTTGACACACAGTCTCTGTGTGTGTGTGTAGGGGGAGGGGGCTTAATCATTTCACTGTGTGTCTGGCCTGCTAAAGTAAATACATTTCTTAAGCCTGGTATTTTTTAAATAAGTTTTTATTTTTATTTTTTTATAAGTAAAGGCATATAACCTGTTTAATTGTAGTGCATTGACAATAGTTTTATATAATTAGTGTATTAATTAAATTAACTTGGTCCATAAATCAAAAAAGTAAGTAAATAAATCAAAAAGGAAGTGTGTTAAAACTTCTGCATACATTAACTGATCTTGATGAAACTTCAGCAGTGTGTTCGTTGTAAGAGGTCGATCACATGGATGTGAGTCAAATATATAGCGCCACCAACTGGCAGCAGAAAGTGTTTCACTTTCAAAATGCTTTGAAATCGCACTCTTACTTTTACCCGATTTGCTTCAAACTTCATGTGTATAATGTAAACACACGCCAGATGAAGAGCTGTGAAAGCATTATTCAATATCTAAGATAATGTTGCCATAGCAACGCATCAAACTTTAACATTCCTTTTTTTTGATGATTTTGAGACTCTTAGCGGCTTTTGGGGCCCTTAACGGGTTTGAAAACTCTTGAAACTTTGCACACAGGTCAGATCCCACAGCCATCAGAGCCGGGCTGAAGATGGTACCCGGGTGTGGCAAGGGGGCTAGACAGCACCCCCTGGAACGGGGTCCAAAAACTTGGTCCATAAATCAAACACGCTTGCATGTAATAATATGAAACTCAGTACACATGTTGATCTCATCGTTTCATATATTCATATATTCTCCTCAAGCCGGACAACTTTCTAATTTACACTCATGAGCTAGGACCCACAGAAAGTCAGATATTTTGGTTTGAAAATGTTGAGTGTCTCTCTGAGCCTACACTTCTGTATGGCAAGCCCTTTTAACATTTAAAAGCTAAGTTTGACTATTCGTAATTAACATTGTAGATATCAACAACGTCTTTCTAGTCGTAATTACATTTTGGATAGTTTGTATTATCATTTAAGATATCTGTAACGTAATTGTGACTAGTCTAAACGACAGATAGAGTATGGCAAGCCGTTTTAACATTTAATCATTTTAACCTACTAGTCTCTATTTTCATGCTACTAGTACTTATTTTTTAGATACTAGTATCTATTCCATTAAGTACTAGTACTTATTCATTAGCTACTAGTGCTTATTCTTTAGATACTAGTGCCTTTTCTTTAGATACTAGTGTTTATTCTTTAGGTACTAGTACCTTTTTAAAGATACTAGTACTTATTCATTAGAAACTAGTCCTTATTTATTAGATACTAGTACTTATTCATTAGATGCTAGTCCTTATTCATTACATACCAATGCTTATTAATTAGTTACTAGTACTTATTCATTAGATACTAGTACCTATTAAATAGATACTAGTACTTATTCATTAGACACTAGTACTTATTTCAATGGTGACTAGTAACTATTCTTTTGTTACTAGTCACATTTTTTCCATTGACTTCTATGGTGATCTGTCATTCAGTTATCAACTATTCAGTTCTGACTAGTATGTTAGTATGTATTCCAATTGTGGAATACATACTAGTATGTATTCCAAAGCAGGGGTTACGTTTTTGCACGTCGTGCAGAATAACCCTAAAGGCACCAAGGTGGCGGTGCCACCGGCTTTATATATATATATATATATATATATATATATATAATATATATATATATATATATATATATATATATATATATATATATATATATAAATATAGCTGCGAGCAGCGATGGAGGGCCAAAGCCGGCGGTACCGCCATCCCGGTGCCTTTAGGCACCGGGGTTCGGTGCCACCGGGCTGGGCACGCGTGACTGCTCGCAGCTATATTTTTATTTTATTTTTCTCATTTTGTGTTTGCGTTAGTCCGTTTAAATATGGGCTTTAGCTTATCTGAGCTTATTATTTTTTCCCTATTTTTCCTATTAAAAGTATTCGTTTTAATCACATTTTCCCTATTAAATCCAGTCATGCAGCAGATCTTTTGCCACTCAGTCAGGTTGAGGGGGGTTTGTTCTGGCGGTAAAGTGATGTCAATGCATTCCCTCTATTGTTTGCTGTGTAAAAAAAAACATCACTGTCAACTGGATGGAAGCTAATGCACTTTGGTTGCTTCAATCCACTAAACACCAAAATGAATAGATTTAGAGTGCGCATTCCATTTTTATATGTTAAAAATGTCAAAATCTGTGTAAATAATACAAAGCTCACTGCATTTAACACTTAATTCAGTGTCGATGATGGTTTTAAAAAAAATTCTGAAGGTAGTAAAAAAGGTATTAAAAAGTAGTAAATTTAACTTAAGAAATACTGTATATACCCTG
>JAQIUQ010005222.1:0-89321 GCA_030378365.1 Hybognathus amarus
CAATGTACTTCGTTCAGTTACGTATTGCTGTTAGGAGATATTAAGCAGACAGTCTACTAATACTAGTGACTGGTGGACATGTACGTAGTTGCTACTATAATTTACTTATAGTTAGTAAAATGTTCAAATTGCTATAAAGTGTCTATATAAAGTGTCCATGTGAAGTGCAAGTGGGGGCATGTGATGTCAGACTGAAATCTTAGCTGCACTGTATGTTTCATATCCACTAACACTAAACAGAAATGAGGGGAAAAGGCACGGCAGCACCCCCAACCCTGTTGAACAAAAGAAAGGATAATTTTAAGAATCTTACCAATACTCATTTTGTGTTACACATAAGAAAATAAAGCCCTAAGGGCTTTAAATGACATGAGGGTGAATAAATAAAGACAGAATTGTCGTGTTTGGTTTAGGCCTCTGACAAACGCAGCGCCAGCTCATTCCCTTCAGCTTACTTCTGCAGAATGAGCAATTCGTGACACATGTTATTTGTAAACCAGAAGAGGGAAGGATGAGGAATAAGAAGAAGTCATGATGGTGAAAAGTGGAATTAAAAGAGGAGAAGGAGATAGAGACAGAGGAAGAGAGAGAGAAGAGTAAGAGACTGAGGGATATTTTTAGGAGTCTCCTCTCTGACCACTTCAGTGGCTCGGGCTTCGTGCCTGAGGCTTCTGGTTTCATTGTGCAATCCGGTATCCAAAGAGACGCCATTTAGCCAACCAAAGACAGGGCTCACTTTGTCTGTGTGCACCACAGTGAGGGTACCTAAAGACAACTTCAGCCTCCACTACTGCTACTCAATAAAAGGGAACAGCTGTATCGAGGCCACACTCCTAAAAATAAAGTTCCCAGTTTAATTAGGGCGGTCAGGATTCCTCTGGATCCTGCCAAGAGGTGGGAGTTTGGAGAGGAATCAAGGTCAAAAAAAAAAAAAAAAGTTAAATCTTTCTTGATCTGCCATTTCTTTTTATTTCAATATGTTTGTTGTATTAAAGAACACTTTCATTCTTTTTATGTTTTAGATTATAGGCCTATATTCCAGAACCAGTTTTTATTTTAAGATGTATGTCTGCGCTGGTTGAACTGTACGATGCACTTTACACACGTGAAGTAATTCCTGTGGGAATTACAATTAACAAGCTGGTCTGGAGAACCATGGGATAGTTTAACTCTGCCCTGGCCACTGTTAATAAATAATGAGCAGCACATTACCTTTGTCTAATGATTCCATAAGCTTCTGATTAATATTGTAAAGCTCTATATCCACTGTATGCTGGCATGATTCCTGTGGGAACTGGGAAATGAAGCTGAAAAACTGCTTGTGAAAGCAACAGTGTTGAAAGAGACATTAGGACCTGTAATTAAAGGAAACATGTACGTTCTGTCATCATTTTCCTCACCTTATTGTTATTGAAAATATGACATAAAGAACACATTTTTTTGTGAATGAGAACAATAGATTTTTCTCTTTACTTATATTCCTTATTTTCTTATAATTAACCATTTTTACTTGACAAAAATAAATGACTATTTCACAAAGTCAGTTGGTCGATCAACAGCAAACAACGGCATTAAATCGGAAAGTAAATTTGCTAAAATAATCTTTTAGCACACTTCTTTCTGAAGTAAGACATTTTAAGCTTAACAATCACAAGCAGAACTAATTTTTAATTTTCAGCTCAACAGATTATGTTAGTGTTGTTTTTTATGTCATTATTAAAATATTCCAAATGTATGTTGTTTTATTGTTGTAGTAACGATAAGGCTATTTTCAAAGAGAAAAAAAATAACACAAATTACAAATCTGTCAATGGACATGTCAAAACAAAAATAATGTATTTTGTTTTCTATTTTGTAAAGAACATGAGGGTGAACAAAGGATAAAAAAAATTCCTGGTTTAACATTGCAACATCATGTTGTTTATACTGTATGAATATTCCAAATGTATTGACTGGCATTTTTTTTAACCATGTTTAATATTTTCCATTACTTTAAGAGGTAATGATTCCCCAACACAGTACAGAAATGAACCATGCATTTAAGGATTGAATTGACAGAGGTCTCTCTCCGTCTCTCTCTCTCAAACACAAACATGCTTTTATTCTGGCTGGTTCTTGCTCTCTTACCACATTATTCTCAATTATATCATAATCTAATATTATCCCTAAAACACCATATATTTCACTGCAGTCTTTTTTAAAGGCATATACTCTTCGAATCAATAGCCATTGTCTAAGGGTAATATAGTGCAATTATTGGTCTTTGGCTGCGTTGTATTGGGTCAATGGAAGCCTGGCTGTTTCAGCCCTCACTAAACCCCATTTTGATCCTCTATTTTAAGAATGTCAACAGTTGCCATTGATAGGAAGCAATTATGGGGGTCAGAGGTGAAGTGATTAGCAGTAATTATGGGGGAAAAAACCCATTGACTGCATGAATGTGCTTAGACGAGGTCACTGGTCACCATCTAATGTGACCGACGCATGGCTCAGCTACTTTTTGAGTAGCTAATTCTACATGCATTTTCACTTTTAAAAAAAAATGTATAACCTTAAACACATAAGTGTTATTCACATATTTAATTTAAATATTCACAAAACTTTACTTTTGTATGTCAGGCTCTGGCTGAAATTGAATGAATTGCTAACAGGCTTTCACGGATGCATCCAAGTATGCAAGTGATCATTTCTGTTTGCTGATCCTCTTCACTTTTGAAGAGCTAACAATGGCTGATGTAAGTGAAACAATGAAAGTGCTACGGTTGGTTTGAGGCATTGTTGCTTTGATCAGTCATCAGTGATGACTTTGATAACCCATGTTGCCATGACAAATTACTATAGTAACTTGAGTTATTGTTACTACGGTATTCATTTGAGAACTTTGTCATTTTATTCTATCAAATCTGAAAACACTGTTGCAATGTGACGCAACAACTGCTGTGCTATTGTCCAATCACAGTCTATATTTGATGTGCAATCATGAGGAAGATTTAGAGTTACTGCATGTCATTGCATTAAATAACACAGTGTCATCCCAATTCATCATATAACTGACGTCTTGGGACGTCTTTTGACCATACGTCAATATATGCCTTTTCAGGGCCCCCTTAAACGTCTGTAGATGACGATCCCGGGCCGTCATACAGACTGACGCTTTACCTTTATCGTCAGTTGGGTGACAGGTTGGGTTTAGGGTTAGGTTTAGGTCTGGGGTAGAGTTAGGATCCGATAACATCATCTACCAACGTTTAAGGAGGCCCTAAAAAGGCATATATTGACGTATGGTCAAAAGACGTCCAAGACGCCAGGCTATATGACGAAATGGGATGAGACTGTGCACCATTAAACACCTAATACATCAATTCTCATGATAATTCATGATCATTTGTACGAGATGGCGAAGTAGCACAGAAAAAAAAAAAACGTATGACCCAAACCTAAAGCTAAGCATAAAACCACACCGCTAACATAACCATGTTTGTTGTAGAAAAATACAAAAATATTTTACATTTTACACAGTCAAAGTCAAATGATATCATTATATTTTGTTATTTTCAAATTAGTTCAACTGTGTGTTGGCATTTCAAATTTTGTCTATCACACTTTAACTGTTAATTTCTAGCTTTGCTGAATGAATACTGCTGAGAGATGGTATTGGGGCTTTCTGAAATTTTGGAGGTCTTGTTTGTGATGCGTGAATATGTATAATGAGCTGCGCTGTTGACAGAGTGAAATTCCCTCAGGATTTCCTCATAAAT
This sequence comes from Hybognathus amarus, assembly GCA_030378365.1. NCBI lineage: Eukaryota > Metazoa > Chordata > Actinopteri > Cypriniformes > Leuciscidae > Hybognathus > Hybognathus amarus. The sequence goes on from JAQIUQ010005222.1 coordinate 3,759, forward strand.
CAACAAGGTGTGCTGACCAGAACTCTCCATGGATATTTCTGTTTCCAAGAACTGGGAAACACATTCATTTCCAATAATCTCCCAGGCCTGACGCTTCACAGAAGAGATACTTTTAACTATCCTGTGTGAAGTGCTTCAAATATTGGACACATCCCACACTGTACCAGATTCAGTAACAAATATCTATACTGTAAACAGAACCTTAGTGCAATTAAACATGTAACACAGCTCACTTGTGAGCTAGTATTCATGATTCATATTTTCCTGCGCTCATACCGCTGCTTCAGATAAACAGCAAGCACTGACGGCAGCAGCACATTCCTGCTCTCACATGGATGCAGTATGTGTTCCCTACTTTCTAAGAAGGAGGCTCCTCACTGGTTGCTGTAAATCATATTTGTAACCTTGGACCACACAGTGTAGTGAGCTCAGCCCAGGCCACAGGAGCAGAGGACGGGACATTGAACGGAGAGATGCTAAACAGAGCAGGAAGTGCACTTATAAGACTGCCAAATAATTAAAGGAAATAAGTGCCCTCTATTGTGGCCAGCTCTGGAAATTCTCTAGAGGTACTGCTATAAAATGATGCATTAATGTATTAAATAATTATCAATCTCTCTCTTGTACTTGTCTTGAAGTACACTCTCAGAGATTAAAGAAGACAAGTGAGGCATATTTCTATGTGCATAAAGAAACTGCTCAAATTGAAGCTGATACATTTACGAAACAACTACGATGGAAACATATTTAGTGAACAAATCTCTCGCTGCACAATTAAAAACGTCTCGGTTACAGCATGCAACCCTCGTTCTCTGAGTAGGGAACAGAAACGTAACTCGAAAGTGACTACGAAAGGGAACTTGACTTTGCCTCAACAGTGGATGTGATTGGATAACTGGACTCCAGCAGGCCGATTTCATTGCACAGCATCTCTAATGTTGGTTTGATCATTCTGAAATGCGTGAGCCAAAGTCTGTCTTTCAAATTATTTAGTATAATGACCTCCAGAAGTCTCTCAGTATTTTTTCTGTGCGCTCTGAGACACAAGTAATTTATGATGTTTTATGAAGAGACCCAATTTCCATTTTTATTACAGATGTTATGCACCAATTTCCCAGCAACTGACAATCTTGTTCTCTTGAAATCATAGGATGGAAACATTCACAATTCACAAATGTTTTATGCGATATTATTTCCAATTTTGAGTAAGTTAAAATTCACATTGTATTAGTCCAGATGAAGGCCACTTCAAACTCAAAGTTTATTTATTATTTCATTATTTAAAGGTGCTCTAAGCGATGTCACACGTTTTTAAGCCCAAACATTTTTTGTCACATACAGCAAACATCTCCTCACTATCCGCCAGCTGTCTGTCCCCTAAACACACTGTAAAAAAACACGGTCTATGCAGACAACCCAGGCTCCACAAATGGCAACAAAAACAAACTGTGCCAACCTGCTCCACAAAACATAACAAACTATTCCAGCCAATAACTGACAAGAAGGCGGGTGTGGGGTTTGGGGGGTCAGTGCAGATGAGGTGGGAGGGTCTATCTAGCCTCCGTTTTGTTTGAAAATACTTTAAACGGCAACAAGAAGTCACGTCACCCGACATCGCTTAGTGCACCTTTAAGTCAAAGTAGACTTTATTGTTCCCAAATGGAAATTTGGTTGAACACTGACTTTCATTGTATTGACAAAAACATTCTTTAAAAAACTTCTCTTATGTTCAACGGATAAAAAAATAAATGAATGCATTCATGTTCGCAACACACCCATTTGGACTTTAAAATCCAAAGCATTTTGGTTCAGAGGAGGTGAATTTTGCAACTCTTTGTCAAACCACTCTCCATTTCATCCTTTAATTGTTCTAAATTGAAGTAATTTGCCCACTTCCAAACTCCAAACAGCATTGAATGGTAGAGGCTGCCACGCCTTTATTGACCGAAATACAAAACATACTGAATTGTGGGTTTGTCACACTCATCCTTTAGAAATAGAAAAGTGATCAATTAAACAAATGCCTATAACATTTTCTCACAGATTATGTGTCACATATTGCAACACCTTTGGACAAATAATGAAGCTTTTCAACATGAGAATTGGAAGAAAGTAAACCATCACCATGAACAAAAATTATCACAGCATCATCACTTGGACCACACAACATTTGTTGGGTCAGTTTTTCACTGTGAACTGTAGGTGAGAAGGATCTTATTATTCACTGCCAGGGCAGGCTTCAGTACCCACCACAGAGAAATTACAAACTGTGTGTTCTTATTGGATGGGAAGAGTTAGTAGGGCCATTAACTGTTCAGTTAAAATGGTTAACATTTACCTGGTCACAGTTGTGTGCACCAATTCAACTTTTAGGTTATGCAAATTAAAGTAGAAATAGAGTAGAGGGCCAATTGCCTCACATTTTTGAGCCTCACATTGTTTTATTTTTACTTTCTTTCTTTCCTTTTTTGTCAGAGTTTAATATTTGGGATTAATAGGACACTAGCTAAAGATGCCTTAATTGAAGCAGAGATATTTTAGCAAATTATGTATTTTATCCATATATTAAATGTACTCTACCTAACTTGTGGCCCTTCTAGCGGTTAAAAAAAAAACTGCATGCATTTTGCAAAAACATTGTTTTGGTTGTGCTTAAGCTCTGTGCCACTATGTGGATCAATATGATTCTCCTGATTATAAAACATTCACTCCTAGGCTAAAGTAATATAACCAGTTCCAATGGATGGATGGATCCAATGGATACCATTAATAGAGCTATACAGAAATGGTATCTTCCTTGAAAATAAATTTCAGCACAGCACTTAACAACTCATTATGAAATGACCCTTCACGATAGATATCTCTGTTAGAGAGCTACATATGGCCATTTATCTGTTCAGTAAATACTTTAATCTCTGTTGAGTAATGAAAACGCCGTCTGTGCTTCACTTTTTTAAATTCCTCATTTCTCGCCATCTCCAAAAAGCCAAGTCAATGTTGATTCTCAATGTCTGATTCTCGTTTTATACAGCGTACAGCGAAATCAGTTTGAAAGCATTAGGAGCCGTATGCTCTCAATCGCTATTGGGTAATTTGATGTCATAGTCATACAACGATCGATCAGCACCGTCAAACACACTTTATAATATAGGGTAAGCACATGACATCACGGTCAGGTGGGAGTCACTGAATTTAGTGCAAAAAGACTGAGTGGCAACGTTGGTGTTGTGCGTGAATGCCGATAAAAACACACAAAACACATCTTAAATAGGAAAGAGCTGTGCGACTGACCGGCTGAGGGGGTGTGTGCCGGCGGGAAAGGGATGTCGATGCATTCCCTCCACAGGCTTACCATAGTGAATACGGATAAAACAGAAAAACGAGAAGAATTGATAATGTATTTACTCATGATTTAAATTGGGTTAATTTTGAGAGAAAAAGTTTCTTAGTGTACCTTTCTACATTTTCTAGCATTTCTATAGAGATATTATATTTTAGCATTTATAATAACAATATTTTATGCTTGGAAAGCTGCTTGAAATATGTCCTATTAAAAAAAGTCTATGAAATACTCTCAGTCAGATGTGGCCTACTGTTCATTGCACTTTTGTGTGAGCTTAAATGTCTCTGACTACAAAGATACTTTTCAGCATTGTGCCACCAAACAGATCAGCTGTCTGAACCCCTGTGCAATTGTTTTAGTTTAATGAAACTGCATCAAGAGCAGCACAGCTATTTAATTCCCATAATGGCAGCAGCTTTAGGTGTCGGCACAGAGTGAGGAGTGCTGAGTGGGGTATCTGATAGCTTTATCTACTCCTGTTTAATTAAAGTGAGTGAAGTTTTTGTGTCGTGCCAGAATATGGTTAAGTGTCACAGTCAATTCACAGAACTCATTTGCCACATGCCATATTGTGCATGCATCAGTACATACAGCTTGCATGTACTTTCAGTAAAATGTGCTTTTGCAAACCATTAAGATTATGATTATAAAAAAGCATAAGGATTTATAAATACCTTTGCCTTAAACCCTATAGCCCTAATCCCTGCTGACTAGACAGTTCCAGTAAACTTCAGATGAACTTATGCATTTTTAATTTCACAGCACTGACTAATTCATCACCCAGACGTCTGAAGCATCCATTTTTTTGCCGCTGTAAATGTTCTAGCATCTTAGAGCGTTCTAGTCTTCTTTTTGAGACAAAACAATAAAAGAAACAACAGAAAGCGACCTTTATTTAACCACCTGTCCATCTTTTAAACTACCAGTAAAAAGATAAAATAGTAAGAGCAGTAATTGTTATGAGTCATAGTCATTCTCTGTTGTCTTGTCCCCCATCTATACCCTTTGGTTATAGAGCACCCTGTGGTCACGCAGGACGAATGGGGGCTAATTCACTAAAAGAAATGAAATTCACTTTGCTCTGAGCCATTGTACCTTGGCAGCGGTCATGCTGAGCTCCTGACAATGTCAGAGCACATTACACTCAACGCTGGATGGTCGTCTTTGGAGCAATTATGGGAGACACCTACTTCTGTCATAACCATTATAAAGGGACAAGTTGACCTACTGCCGGGTGTTTCATAATGTGAATTTGAGTGTATTTAACTCCTATGTGATAGAAAAATTATTTTGCCAAGTCATTATTTAGGTTTACACAATCACTGCAGCTTGAAAATGTATGATACGATAGCTGTAGATTACACACACCAGAACCAGTGATGGCGGGGCTGGGCAACTCTGACGGGGGTCATAATGAATAATGCTTTCAGAGCAGAACCTGCAAACAATTATGGATTAGATGACTGGCGGGTGGTCTTCGTGAGGGCTGACCACAAGAGGATAAAGAAACATGTGGCACACAGTAGCTGAAGCTACAAAAAACCATGAGTTCACAAGAAGCCAGTGTGGTCACAAGACTTCTTTTCGTTGTCGTTTGGTATGGGTTGTTCTCCTTTGGTCAACTTTTTGCCTTCCAGATCATTTTGATCTTCAACATCCACAATGTAACGTATATTTAATTGCATGCAATTCAAGTATTTACAGACAACAGGCCTTTTATTGTTCTACCCCATTGTTTAGATATTCGCATGCACAGCATGGCATGGTTGTAAATATCTTTCACAAGTGTTGTATCGCTACTTGGTACCTTATCTTGAAGGAACATAGTTTAGATGAATGTTCAGAAGAGCGGCATGCGTGGGCATGTGCTGATATGCTTATATAGCCTATACTTTGTTATTTTACCTCATAAAATAAAGGTAAAAAAATTCCACAAAAAAAAAACAATGTTTGACTTACTCGGCACATTTGAAGTTAATTTATGACCTGGATGCAGATGTGCAGATTCAATAGAATCAAACGCAAGTGTGACATAAATGTGATTTCACAGTCCAGTTGAGTAAACCTGTCTGATAATGTGTACTTTACAACAGAAGATAACGATATTAGACAGCAATGGCGGAGAGCACACGCAGGAAACAGCCGTGACAGCTGCGCTTTGTTCTTTGTGTACCCAAAATGCCGACCCCTTCTTATCTTAAAGATATATGAGTGATTTCCTGCTTTCTCTTGGCACACATTCATAGCCTGCAATGTGCCTGGCACTGCTACAACATTTACTAAGGAAGGAAATGCCATATATGGTCTGGTAGATCTGCCATGATCTGATATAGTACTATGCCTATTAGCATAAAAGTAAAATGCAGGTGTTAAGTGCAGTTCAAGTACATTTTACTGTGGAGCCAAAATATATCAAACCAAATGACATTTGCAGACAAATGCTATACCTTTTCCAAGCTCTATATGTTTTATATGTTTTTTTTGTTTTTTTGTTTTATCACTTGTTTATTATTATCATTAATCTATTAAATAAAATAATGATTTTATAAATAACAAACTTTTTGTGAAATGTTAAGTTTGGAAGATTTTGTTGTGCTGTCTTTAAAAATAGTTTTATCGTTTATCTAAAAGAAATGATATTCATGTCATATTACTTAAATGTCCAAATGCTTATTGTATCATGGGACATGAAAATCTGTGCCCACTGTAAAAATATTGTTGGTTTAACTTAAAAAAATGAATTAACCAGATTGCCTTAATTTTAAGTTCATTGAACTGGAAAATTTGAGTTAATACAATGAAGGAGATTGATTTAAGCATCAGAAACTTAAAATATCATGTTATCTGAAGTACATCAATTATTTAAGTTGGTTTGACAATAGAAAAAATGTTGTGATTACAAATAATGAAAATAATTTTTTACAGTGTACTTTTATGAAAATGGCAGAAACTTTTTTCAGAAACGTAATCCATCAACTAAAGTCTCATTATGAATTCAAAATATTTGCATTATATCAAATGATTTGGCTCACCGCCCACACTGACAGTTGAACTTTTATTCAGCACATTTTCAAAGAAGCCTATTGCAGTATATCGCATTTCACTGCATCGAGGAAGTAGCAGCGGTTCATATCCAAGACTTAATTTTTGACTGCTTTTCTCACATTTGATCCTCAACTCTTTTTAACTCCCACTGCAGCTGCTAAAAGAAAGCTCTTTGAACTCTAGCCTTGAGGTCAGCCCTGTCGGTCTCTGTCTCTGCTGACTCACAGATATATGTTGCTGTCACTCTTTACACAACAAAGAAGTTACAAACTTCGTCTTAGTATTAATTTCATTTATAATGAATACTACTGTTATAACAGGAGTTAAAGGGGTCTAACACTTTTCCCCCATTGTCACACTCAGAGTCTGGTTTTATCTGGCCTGTAACAGTGGTTCTGCCATTCTTCCATTCAAACGGCACCAGACACCCACCGTGCTTACGTTCCATGTTATTGGAAGAGCTGGATTTCTTTTTCCAGCTGTTATCAGCGCTCCCGGACATGTGAAGTGGAGCCAAGAGGATAAATCCATCCTGCCAGTGAACAGCAACCTGAAACTGGGTCAGGTAGTTTTACCAAGCAGCTGGAGCAGTAACCAACAGGCATATAGTTTATCAATATTGTTTTAAACACAATTATGACAGACATATATGATTAGAGAGCACAATATATTGGTACCATATCCAATCTTTTATTTTATGTGATGTATCGGTTGATATTGGATAATCCAGTAACGCTTCCTTTTACAGTCCAGTTACCCATGTAAATACTATGTACTTATTTTAGTAACTACAATTACTGGGTAATAACTAGTACTAACCCTGAACCTACCCCTAAACCTACCCCTGTTCCATGTACTTACCTTATATTAGCAGTATTTTCTAGGTAAGTACACTGCAAGTAAACTGTACTGTACTGTAAACGGAAGCATAACTGATATTTCATTGTGCATGGTTTGATATTTGGGATTTAACTGTGTCTGAATACATTTTTGATGTTTTTTGAAAGAAGTCTCTTATGCTCAGTAATGTTGTGAAATATTGTTTGAATTTAAAATAACTATTTTCTATTTTATTTCAGGGCTGTCAAAACGATTAATCGTGATTAATCACATCCAAAATAAAAGTTTGTATTTACATAATATATGTGGGTGCACTGTGTATAATTATTTTGTATCTATATAAATACACACACATGCATGTATATTTAAGAAAAAAATATTATTTATATATAAAATATTTATAGTTCTATATAATATAAATTATATATAAATCTATATATAGTATATACATGAACATATTTCTTAAATATATACAATAATCTGTGTGTATTTATATATATATATATATGAAATAATTATACACAGTGCACCCACATATATTATGTAAACACAAACTTTTATTTTGGATGTGATTAATCGCGATTAATCGTTTGACAGCCCTAATTGTATTATTCCTTTTAGTTTTTCTTGTGATGGCAAGACTATATTTTCAACAGCCATTACCAGTAATGAACCTTCAGAAATCATTCAAGACATTTTCTTATTATGAATGTTGAGAACAGTTAATATGATACATTTCTGATACATTTTAATCAGGATACTTTGATGAATAGAAAGTTCAAAAGAACAGTATTTATTTACATTTATGCATTTGGCAGACACTTTCATCCAAAGCGACTTGCATTGCATTTCAAGGTACACATTTACATTCTTTTCCTGGGAATCGAACCCATGACCTTGGCATTGCAAGCACCAACCCTCAACTGTTTAAACTACAGGAAAGACATGGCTACAGGATAGTACAGTACATATCTTACACAGTAAATGTGCAAATTTTTACTGTTGTTGTAATCTAACTTTTTATCATGTAATCTTTAGCATATCAAAATGAATATCCATTCATTTTAGGGTTTTATTTTTACTGTTTTTTTTTCAATTGTTAGATTGACAGTGAGCACAACTGGAGCTACATGAGCAAAACTTGAACTTTTCATGCTGTGCATTATTACTATTTTAAAAGTCTAAATTCAAATTTTAGGGTTTTATTTTTACAGGGTTTTTTTTCAATTGCTAGACGACAGTGAGCACAACTGCTACATGTGCAAAACTCTAACTACAGTCTGCACTTCCAGTCACTTGAGCTAAACAGTTCACATCACCTGCAAAACTCATTCCAAGCAACACAACTCTTACAGTAACTCATGGCTCAAAAGTGGCTCAGTGCAGCCAAACATATGCACAACCAGGCACGTGCAGAGGGAGGGGGGGGGGGGGGGCGTTGGGTGCTAGAGCATCTGCCCTTTTGCCCCTTGGTGCCCAAAGTGCCCTTTTGTCAAGACAAAATTTCCTCTTTTTTTATTTTATTTAAAGGCACTTTTGTGGATGCCTGTCCCATCTAACTCAGTAGTAAACTGAATGAATAATAATTTAGCCGTAAATAAAATGACCCACATGATGACCTTTCACCTGACGAACTCATCCGGGACGATTCCGCTGCACGCGTGACGCGCTGTGACGCGCATTTTTTAATTTCGCGCGGCTACGCGCAATCGCGCATTCCCAGAGGATATCTTCAACTCTTGCGGCTGCTGGTAAGTGGTGTTCTATTCTCAGCGAAATGATTTTTATGTTTGTTTAGTTATTATTATTATTTTACTAGAACGACGTGAAGAGAGCATGAGAGATATTGTTTGTATTGCTGTGTCTAGGCTGTAGAAGTAACGTTAGCTTGCTGTTTGAGGGAGAAAAGTTGCACGGGCGTGGAGGGGTGTTATTTGACTAAAAGCTATTATTTTTACTTTAAACTATTATTATTATTATAGTATTTATTTAAAAACCGTGGAGTGCCATAAAAATTATTATCACAACTCTGGTAAGTTATCACATAGGCTTACCAGTTAGTATCTTATGTTTTGTGTGCAGAAGCCTCTGTGAACATCTCCCCTAGTAACGTGACTATTATATACTATTATTTTATTATTATAGACCATTTCACAAGATGTAAACAACACTGGTCCAGAAACACTTCCTGTTTCAGTTTGTAACTGTTTTCTTTATTTCACATGTAAAGAAAACATCTTAAAGATGTTTAACTTTTTGATTCAGTTTTAAATGTTCTGTTGGTTGTATTTTATCCCAGCTTTTATGTAGTGTTAAAAACTGAAACAGGAAGTTCTTCTGGACCAGTGTTGTTTACATCTTGTGAAATGGTCTATACTATAGCAGCCTGGGTAGAATCTGTAGCTTTAAGCAGGTCAGTGAACTAGTGAGCCAGTTCCAAACACTGTCAGCAATCTTTACATCTTGTCATGGTCACATAAAAATGGTTTAATCAGCTAATACCCTATATTTCTGTTTATTTTAATGTCTACAGTCTCAGATCAACTCCAGCAGTATCAGCAGCAGCAACAACATCAACAGCAAAGGCAGCAAACTCACTTAAGGACTTAGTAAGAATTTACCAGAACAGGTATCACATTAATGTTAAAAATCTTGTAAAGTATTAATTGCTGTTTCTGTTTGCTTTGTTTTTATTTTCATTGTATAAAATGTAACTCTTGTATTTTTGTAAATCAGTTTTTGCCATAGCCACAGATGCTGATATGCCATTAAATAAAACTATACTGCACTGCACGAAACATGGGATTTCTTTCACGTTGATTTCGTCCTACACAGTTCACTATAACAGCTGTTCTTTATTATACTGTATAACAGAGAAGAAAAAGCCATCAGGTTGGGACAATTTAAGATGCTTCAGTTTCTAATCCCAGAGTTATATATAAAGCACATAAATTATTTTTTAAAATTTTAAACTTTAAATTTGTCTTTTCTGTTCTGTTTCTTTTTCAAAAACTGCATCAATGCATTTGCTGCTGTATCGAATGCAGAATCATCTGTATTGATATATTACTGTATTGATATTTTGAGCACAGCCCTATTTAAAGCCTTGTTTCCATGTGCCCCATTTTATACTTTGAGCACCTGCCCCTCCAGAGGTCTCTGCACGGCCCTGTGCACAACCCTCACTCTGTGATAACACACACTACTGAGAGTAAAAACACTAGCATCAAACACCAATCTTGACAGTTTGAGCAATTTCAGTGACTTCATACAAAGCAATATTTTCTTCAAAGAAAAGAGTGACATTCTTTCATTTATTTGCATTTTTAGAACATTACAATTCTTTAAGGTTAATGAAAATTAGCAGTTTGCTTCAATAGTTGTAATTTACGGAATTACAGAAATGAGAAAAAAGGTAGAAACTAAAAGTACATGCTGTAATTCGAACAAATAATTGAGAGGCGAATCCTGCCTCTCTCTAGCATCAGGCCACACAGGTTTCCAGCCTTTCAGCTGAAATTCAAATCAGCTGTCTTTGAAAGGCTCAAGGCTGAAATCTATTCTGTTTTGAATGTGTGGATCACAAATTTGACAGCAGTGTTTTAGCATTTGAACAAAGTGATGTAAAACTACAGTGTTGTAGTTAAAGTCATGGAATAAATGTGTAGAGTTTTGAAAACTTTCAATTCAAGCAATGAAAAACGAAGTTTGGACCTCATGAACTGCTGCTGTGCAGACTGGAGTTGTGCTTCCTGTCGTTTAGTAATCGGGAAAAAAACCCTGTAATATTGGTGCATCCCTATTTATAATAAATAAATACATTATCAAACCTATGACCCATTGGCATTGTTAACATCAGTTTAGCAATATCGAGCCTTGTATGTATTTGAAGCTCCTTTCCCTAGAGGTTTCAGGTCCGAACAGCTGATGTTTTCAGATACATAAAGTCCAGCTGTCATAGTTGAAGTTGGCAGTTTCTTTTACATGGGACCATAAAATCCTGTTGTTAACATGGAGTGTGTGTTGGTGTATGTGTGTAGGTTCATATTACATCATACACTCTTAGAAAAAAGGGTTCTATAGCATAGGGTTCTTTACTCAACTGCAAAGGACCTTTTATGCAAAAAATGATGATAATGACAAGAAAGAACCCTTTTGACACAAAGGTTCTTTAAAGGCTATTATTCAGTGATATATTACATTATTCTGCAACATTTTGCAGTTGTAATTAAATTATTGTTTATTAAACTGTTGCAGTTATCACATTTTAATCATGCTGATTTTTGAAGGATAAAAGCTGAAATGGCACTCTTCAGTGTAATATTGATTAATTACATTTTTAAACCCCCATATCTTGAATTTTGTGATAATTCATGCATTGCATTTTAGGGGTTCCAAATAGATAGCAGCTTTAGAACCTTTTAGGGTTCTATATAGAACCTTTTCTTCTAAAGAGTGTATTACAAATGTCCCCACAGAGAGAAATGGATTAATAAACATACTAAATTCAATTTTTTTTAAATGTAAAAATGCAGAAAGTATGTGATGGGTTGTTTTAGGGCTAGGGTGTAAAGGGATATTAAGTATACTTGTACAGTAAAACCATAACGTCTATGGAGAGTCCCCACAAAGAGAACGAACCAGCTGTATGTGTGGGTGTGTGTGAACATTTGCCTGGGCAAACAGGGAAACAGGGTCATGGGTGAGCAATATAGTTTGGACATTAACTTGGAAACCCTAAGCATCTGCTAGTTAAACATGGGCCGTAATGAGATAGTGAGACAGACCTTATCCTGGACCTTGCTAACACAGGACTTCAGAGGACATGTGAATAGACTTTAATGTGATACTGCTACTGCACAATAAATGCAATTATGAGGGGGGCATATAATGAGATGCCGAGGAAGTGGTGACCACTGTGACATTAAAAATATAGTGCTTTGGCAATGAGCTGGTGAGCACATTGGCAGTGTAATTGAGCTGTGTGTGTTTTTCTATCTGTTTTAGTGTAACATCATAACTGCTGTTCCTCACTATGAGTGAGCAGGCGATTGTGAGCAGCTGCTACTGTCTTCTGTAGTGTGGAGCAGATTACTCTAATACCCCATAATCACAGTTACATAACCCACACACTCATCCTTTGTTGTGATTTCAAATTCTCTTCTTTGAACTCACAAACAACTTTTCTTCTAATCTAACAATGCAGCATTTTCAGGAAAGTAACATTGCATTTAGCTTTCATCCGCCATCGTAACCACGTAACGTCTCGGTTATGTGTGTGACCCTCGATCCCTGAGTAGGGAATTGAGAACGTTCCGACAAATGAGGTTTTGCTTAGAAAGCCTATCAACTTCGACTCTTACAAAACGAGCCAATGGCAAAGAGATGTCATGGGTCTCCAGAATTTGCATAGCGTTTCTCCGCCTTACCTCGTGGGTATAAAAGGAGGACGCCGGCAATATTCAGATATGTTTCTTCGCTGAGGAGCCAAGGCTGAGCTCAGGCGATCCCCGTGGTACAGTGGAGGTGGCAGGAAGATGGAACGAAGAGGAACAAGGGTTACATACGCGAACCGAGACGTTCCCTTTTGTTGTCACTCCTAGTTCTGTCTGATGACGACGAATGGGGTTACCAGTCTAATCATGCCACCTTCACAGCTGTCTTCCAGTGCCCTGTGTAAATCTGAGATCCCTGGGGACAAACGAAGGGCATGAACGAAGCACAGACGAAGGACTCCTATTTAGCCAGGGCAGTTAGAACCACTGAGAGGTCCCAAGAGGGAATAAGAAGAGGGCAAAGAGGATTCAGTCTCCTCGCTCCTCTCAGGAACCTGATGATCAGGTCGTACTTTCCCACGGACTTATCTTCAACTGGGTCATGGTGTGAGGCGATAGTGGCAGTGTAGACCTTCAGGGTGGAGGGAGACAGCCTTCGCCCCAACCCTTCTTGAAGGAAAGGCATGACACTGATCGGGCAAGTTCTGGGTTCTTCTTGGTGAGAAGAGCACCAGGAGATGAAGATGTTCCACTTCAACGCATAGGCGTGTCTCTGGGACGACGCTCTCAGCGGAAGTGATGGTAGCCAACACCGCTGTGGGTACTCAAACCTACCTCGTCCCGTCCAGGAGCCATATGTGGAGGTTCAGGAGATTGGGACGAGGGTTACATATGGGTTCCCCGTCCCTGAGAAAGGAGGTCCTTCCTCAGAGGGATTGGCCAGGGAGGTCCTGTCGCGAGGAGAACAAATTCGGAGAACCAGGTCCGGGTGGGCCAGTGTGGCGCAACCAGAATGACTTGCTCCTCGTCCTCCCTGATCTTGTACAGGGTCTGTGCGAGAAGACTTACTGGGGGAAACGCATATTTGCGCAGGCCCTACGGCCAGCTGTCAGGGAAAAAACAGTGGGATGAGTCGTGGGAGGCAAACAGATCTATCTGTGCGTTCCCGAACTGATCCAAAATCAGCTGAACCGACTGGGATGAGAGTCGCCATTCTTCAGGAAGAGGCTGAAGCCGCGGGCTCGTCGGCTGCATAGTTCAGGACTCCCAGAACATAAATGGTTTCAAGCAACCTCAGATGCTTCTGACTCCATAAGAAGAGGTGGCGGGCGAGTTGCGACATACAGCGGGAGCATAGACTACTTGTCGGTTGATGTACGCTACTGTCGTGGTATTGTCGGATTGGACCAGTACAAGCTGGTTCTTGGGCAGCGCATGGAAGCGGTGCAGAGCGAGACATACTGCCAGCAAGTTAAGGCAATTGACATGTCATGGGCGCTGGGGTCCTGCCCAGGAGCCTGTGGCAGCATGTCCTTTGCACATGGCACCCCAGCTCATGGTGGAGGCATCTGTTGAGACAACAACATGCCTAGAAAATTGTTCTAAGGGCACTCCTGCCCATAGAAAACTCAGTCACTGGGTCAGAGTCACTGGGACTCGGAGCATGCCTTGTTGCCATGCCCACCTCGGGACTCGATCACGAAACCAGTGCTGAAGCGCTCTCATTTGAAGCAATCCGAGCGGCGTTGCTGCGGCTGCGGATGCCATGTGCACCTGGAGCCTATGAAAAAGTTTCAGTGGAACTGCCCTCTTGCCCTCGACCCCTCTTCATCTGCCCAGCCGACCACAACCAGAAGTGCACGGCGATGCATCTTTAAAAAGACGTGCCACGCGCTGCTCTTTAGAGAGGATAAACTCTGCAGAGTGTTGAAGCGACCAGGGAGAAAACACAAACATTGGCAGATCACTGCACAGATCGCAGGAAATGTGCACTCGCTGGGATCGCCATCACACCAACACCTGGAGAGAAGCTCTTGAAGAGCAATGTGTTAGAATGGCTTAGGGAGTGAAGCATACACTTAGTTCCGAAGCGAAAACATATCTGCATATTGCCAGTGTCCTCCTTTTATACCCACAAGGTAAGGCGGAGATAATATGCAAATTCCGCAGACCAATGGCATTTCTTTGTCATTGACTCCTTTTGTAAGAGTTGAAGTTGATAGGCTTTTGCGAATTGTCCATATCAAAGTGAAGGTTTCCAACAAAGTATCTCCACTGACAGCAGATTCAGGTAACATTTTAGAAAACCTCTTCCTTCATTTATGAATAACTACACAGGAACAAATGAGTAACATAATATTAACATTCTATTAACTGTGAACTAACAAGAAACTCAGATTACTGAATTAGTAAGCGCTCAGTTGAATAAGGTAATTAATTTAACTAGGCGCCATACTGTAACTTACAGAGTAGCCTAATCAAAGTTTCTTGTTTGTTAAAAGAATGTCAGTATTGCATTAAACATTACTCCTGTGTATTTGTTCATAAATGACAGAACAGTATTCTAAAATGTTACCCAGAAACAAATTAGCATCATACCGTTTTAAAATGTTATAAAAGTAAGAGCATGGTAAAATAGCATTTTCAGGGGGCTAATGAACAGCTTTGCATGACCAGCAAGGAAGTGATTTATGATGCCTCTTCAAATTAGAATGGATACAAGCTGAATGATCATGAAAGATGCATTGTGCTGTCTGCTTCATCTCAGCATTTTAAATAATTTTATAAATGTCTTTTTTATTTTATTTTATTTGTATAGCAATTCTGAATCTATTAATATTAGCTGTGTCTTCCTTTTGCTTTAGTTTGTGTAAAACTTGATGATCATGTTGTCCAGCATGTTTTGAGAATTGCTTATTTTATTTGCCTATAAATAATGATAATAACTGTTTAGTTCTAACCCAAATTCTAAACATTCTGTTTAAATTAGATTTATTCTCAAATTTTCAATATGGTCTTAAACATTTGGAAATCACTTTATACTGTGTACAGTATAGTAGCACATACAGTGTGACACTTCCAGGAATCCCACCATTTTAGCACCAAAGGGAAACTCCCATAGATAAGATGAAGACCTCCCTCCCCTTTCATGTGCTAAGGAGCAAAGGTGAAGACTTTCAAAAATACATTTGGTTACCCAAGGCAAATTAGAATGGGGCAAGACAAACATTTTGGTGTGCGACTTTTAAAGGATGAGAGATGTAGTTCATTTGTATGTTGACAAGAAAATTTAAATGACTACAAAATTATACTCTAGAAAAACATAATTATAGCACTAAAAGCATAGCAGGTCCATTTCTGATTATTAAACTTAATGATATTTACTTAATATTAAGTCTTAGGTGAACACTAATTTTGAGTCTTGCATAACCGTGTGACAAACTAGTCCAGTTTCTCTGGTATTAGGAACTTTAATTTTATACTTGTGCAACGTATACCTAAATAAATCTGAAGCAGTTCTTACAAAATATATAATCTAAAGCATACCTACAGGTTTTACTTTCAGTGAAATTCTGTGAACTTGGGAACCTTTCATCTCTTTATTGTAGATGTGTCACTTTAAAGCTCAATTCATTGCTCCTCTTTGAAGATACTGCATATTTGACAATGCAGACTATGTGATTTCAAAACTAATGGATTACAGAATTTACAAAGAGTCTGCTTTCCTCAGACTAGTTAAACGACTATTGATTTACTGACAAAAGTGACAGTTCACTTATAGTTTAATTAGTTAAGATGGTAAAACATTAATTTCACAGAGAATAAAAAGTGAAAAGCATACAGACACTATTGTTCTTTATTTTCTATTATGCAATCAATTTTGCATGTACAGTATATTTTGTTAATGGTTGTCTATGGAAATAATTCTTCTGTTTATTGAACCTACTGGTTGATGCAGAGCAACAATCGAATGTGTTGCAAAACAATTTTGGATGTGCTGCATTATACTCATATTATTTACACTGAGAAAGTGTGTCTTACAAAATCCATCTTTGTTTCCATGATTTTGGAATAACTGTGTTTGGCCTATAGAGGTGAGAGAGCTTGTCAAATAAATACTTAACAATATTGACTTTTTATCCTTTTGAATTAGTTTTCAAGAAATCTATCAAAGATGGAGCCATTGACATCAAATTCAATCAGAATGATAGGGTTAGATTGGATTATAGATTTCCATATGACGCACACATAATTGTATTAATTTCTGTGAAACATGGGGAAGCCATGATCCCTCTAATGTCTGTAATGGGCCAATATGATTTGTTTTTATGAAAGACAGCTCCTGTTCCAAATGCCCCGCTGATATCAGATATCTTCTAAAGAAAGTCGATAGCACAATAAAAGCTTATAATTATTCAACAAATCTGTAATTGAGAAGCAAAGGATGCACGTGGTGTAGAGTTACAGCTCAGGTGCATGGCAAATTCTTCTGTTCTGAAGTGTAATGTTCATGCAGGGGGTGAGGGAGTCTATGGAACATTATGAATTACAAGACCTATTTATTTTTATTTATTTATTTTTATCATGGTTATGAAGGCCAGTGAGTCAGCAAAACCTTCTGCTTATCTTCTGTCCATACAGGGACAGTCCCCCTGATACCCTGGGCTTTAGTGCTCTGCTCAGGGGCATAATATCTTTTGCACTTTCCCCCATTTATGTGCAAATTAGGAAAAAATAGGAAAAAGGAAAATAGGAGATAGGAAAAAATTGGCAGCAAATCACATTAAATGTAATTAGGCTTTTGTTGACATAAGGGCTGCTCACGGAGCAAAGTGTTCCGAGTTACTCAAAGTTAAATCATTCACCTGCATAAAAGGAAGTGCTGGTTCCAACATAGAAGGATATTTGCTTTACCAGACTCAACAGATTTTACAACACAATATTTCAGCATTACTTACAAAGAAATACTTGTTCGTGTATGGTCCAAGTTATATGGACAAATGGGGAAAGTCACGCAGGGTGGTTGTATAAACATAAAGAAAGATGAATGCAATAAGGTAATATTTAATAAATCCAACATGTCATTTGAACAGGAACAGAGCAACATTCAACACTTCCACAATAAACAACACCGGACACTGAACTGAAAAAGAACTGAACTGATATACTGATGATAATGATGGTGAGAGATGAGTGCACAGCTGAACATAGTAAGTGTTTGTGACAACTGGTCTAGGCCGATGGTCTATGGTGAAGGACCGCAGGCGCAGGAACTAGGGCGACGGGGTCGAGGCAGAGACAAATGTAGGGCCCTATAATTTCTGCGATCACGGAATAAAAAGCACACTCTTTTTACAACTAAAATAACAGTAAAGGGTAAAAAAAATGAATTCCCAAAAATTAAAACGGAAAAAACGGAATTTGCACAAATTAAAACGGAAAAAAATGGAATTTGGGAAAAAATAAAATGGAATTTGGGAAACAATAAAACAGATTTTATAGGGCCCTACAAATGTCTGTCATCCACCCAACTGATTCATTCATAAACACAGATTCATAATAAAGGAGGCAAGTGAATCTTTATGCGTGAGTCATTGACTCATTCACTCAGCCAATTTGTTTAAAAACAATTATGCAATCTGGGACGCTACAACTGTGTGTGTTGCTTTGTTGACATGCTAATGATGTCACTGTCAAAAGGTTTTGTGTTGGCATAGGAAAAATAGACATTGTAACTACAGTATATGTACAGTATGCCACTGTTATTGTGTTTAACATTAATTACTGTTGTATTGAGAATACATAAGAAAATGGATGCAAAATAGGTTAGATGGACAAGTAGAAATATGCCTATCTTAATAATTCTATTCTAAGCACATATAGAAGGTGCTGTGCAATCATAATCTCATGCTTTAGGATAACATTTTGTCATTCATATTTTTAGCAGGTTTTCCATCAATTTGTGCTGCCGCCTTATGGATACCTGGGAAGAAAATCCTAGTCTAGTTGAGGTAGTGTGAAATTATTAGAGATAATTATGACTGGAATGATGCATTGATGTAAAGATGATTGATCATCATTGATCATGAAAGAGACTTATATGCAGATGACAGACCTGAGTGTAGTTTAACCACATATAATCATGCGAAGGAAAGTGTGATGGGGGATCTTAGTAATGCTTCATTACGAATTTACTGAATCACCCAAGTGGAACTTAATTCAAGTGCAGATTTGTACTAGAACGTTTCTCCACATATGAATAAGAAGGCACTATTTGTGACAGAGTAAGTCCAGAATGTTCCCATTGAGATCTCCCTGGACAGTGGGCACAGGTCCAGCATTGTGCACTATTTTTCATGTAATGATCGATTGAGAATTTGATGTTATGGAAACCCCATAAAAGCCTCTGTTGTGTTTGAACTCACCTCACACAGAGGTGAAGAATGGCCCCCGCTCGGCCTCTTAACACATCCTGGGAAGTTGAAATTCAGTGCACGTGCCCTCATGGCACTATTTATATTTCCAGTCATCTGGATAAAGAGAAGGAAACAGAGCAACAGGTCTCTCTGAGTATCTGACTACCCCTTTATCTATGACTGCAGCCCTCTCTGACCCTCTCAACATAATACTGCCTTTGTTGCCAAAGCCGTCTACGCTGTTCCTTGTTGCGCAAGAGTAACTTCAACTGTCACAGACTACAACTGACTCCAGAAGGAGCGAGTGTGTTTATATATCAGCAGGCAAGTGTTGTTTATTTACCCTTGAGTAAAATCGGCAGCCCACTGAAGTCATGGAACGTGAACAGTGGGAGATCCCAGAGGACTTCTGTGGTACCTACAAGCTGTGCAAAAACATTCCACCTAAACACATCTGATTTATGGCTCATATACTCAGAAAGAAATACTGCCGTGTAAAGGCAAAACGCACTAACTGCACTTTATTTTTCTGTGAAATTAACTTCTGTGACATTTTATTCATTTCAGTGATGGCTAATTTGCTGTGTTTTGTGTGTTGAAGTGCATAGTGTTGTCACGATATTGGGAATATCCAACTTCAATACGATACCTTGAAATATATCGATTTTCGATACCATTTCCGATACCACTGGGAAAACTGACATATATACCACCATACAGGTAATGGTTGTTGTTATTATCTCATATTGTTCTTTTTTAAATTTGGGTAATTTTGTTGCAATAGCTTTCACACTGAACAGGACTATTTGAATCGTTGCACTAAATTTACAAAAAAGGTAAACAGTCAGTAGTAAAATAGTAACAAATAAATAATTTGTTACTATTTTAAAATAATTAAAGTGTTTAATAATTGTATTTTCACCCTCAATTAATGATCAATTTATCATTTCTAAAGGAAGAATTGCATTTTTTATAAACCAGTATAAAGAGTTGTCAGTGGTTCATAACATTACTTTAGAGCGTGTAAGTAAATGATTAATAACACGTTTAAATGTACATTCATACATCATATTATTTAGTATTTAGCATCAATGCTTTATTAACATGTATTTAGGCTGTAATTCAGGGTCAATTTGGGTAGTTTTAAAGTATTTAGTCAGTGGTCAGTTAACTATGTTTGTGACCTCATCTAAAGTAAGGACTATTCATTCCTTGTACTGTAAAGCATTTATAAAGGAGATTTAAAGGCTGTTAAATATTTCTATGTATCACAGTGTTTGAAGATTGATGTGCCTTTAAATCTCCTTTATAAATGCTTTACAAGGCATGAATAGTCCTCACTTTAGAGTTCACAAAATAGTTAACAACCACTACTAAATGCTTTATAACTACTTGTATTTACTACATTTACTTACACTTTCTAAGTGATCTTATTAATGACTGACAACTCTTAAATAACTGGTTTGTAAATAATGTAATTCTTCATTTAGAAATTATTAATTGATCATTAACAAAGTGAATATACAATTATTAGACGCATATGCTTATATATCAAGAAAAAACATTATAGCTGTATTTATAAACTGCTTATTAATGTCTATTAATGCTGTATAAATGATTAATTAAACTGTTTATAATGCTTAACTAATGATTAATAGTGTGCAGTCAATATAAAGTGTTACCATTTATTTTTAATTCGATAGTTTTGGAATCGTTTCAGATATTTCAGGATTGATACATATCATTAACGTCAAGTTAAATAAAGAGTCCTTTCACAGCAATGCCACGGAAGAACCATCTTTGGGTTCCCGAATAAACCCTTCACTGAATAGTTCTTAAAATAACTCTATTTTTTCTTAAGTATGGAGAACATTTAAAAAAACTAAAGAACCTTTTGTGGAATTTAAAGGTTCCGTGGATGTTCATGGAACCATGGATGCCAATAAAGAACCTTTATTTTAAAAGAGGGCACTGTAGAAGTGTAGCAGAAACGTTCTGGCGGAAAAGCCAATGAATCACCTGATCTCGAATTTATCAGCAAAGTTAATTAATCAAAGACTCAGGTTAATATTTAAAGGCAGTTTGGTTTTGAGTTGGGCATGAATTGGAATTGGGCTGGGTTGAAAATAATTTAGTGTTAAGAAAACTATGAGCTTAACATACCAGAAATCATGAGTCATACCAACGGAGCACTTTTCGGTTTTTAATGTTGTGAAAATAACATCTAGAATCCAGGCTGTCTGATGTGATATGAGATTAAGGGCATGTGTGAGGAGGAACCCGCATTTTATTTCCCAACTTTGTTGTATAATATGAACAGTTTGAGTATGCTGGTTCATCTTAATGGGATAGATTACAGATTATGTAAATTCTGTAATAATTTCACCCTCATGTTATTTTAAACCTGTATGACTTCTTTCTTCAATGGAGCACAAAAGAAGATATTTAGAAGAATGTCTAAGCATATAATGAGAGTGGATAAAGATCAAGGATAACTGGATGAAAAAGAGCCTCAGGTTTTGAGCAACATGAGGGTGAGATATTCACACATCTCAGCTGTCATTTTAGTTTGTTGGATTGATGCTGAGGCCTGAGTGAAGGTGGAGAACAGAAAGCGAGAAAGAGCTGTTTGCACCTCTGTGGTTTTTAGAGGCAGCAAGAGTTGATCCAGAGTCTCCAAATGTCTTTTGCACTTTGGCCCATCTTTGTGTGAGCAAATAAAGGAAAGAAAGAGAGAATACCGGAGGAAATCATATTAGAGGTAATGAGGCTGTTTCTTGACACAGGGGCTACCCACATGGAAGAGCGTTGCTCAGAGGGAAAATTGTTTGTCTAGTTATTCAAAGTTAAATCATTCATAGCAGACTGTTGCTGGATCCATAAAGTGAAGTGCTGGTTTCTGCTAACTGCTATGTAAAGAAAGATATTTGATGCACACACGTTTTGTTTGTTTGTTTTTTACAACACAACATCTTAGATTAGCTTTTATAAGAAATTACATAAATAAATACAGAAAAAAACAGGATTGTTGTGAATATTACTTATATTTTCTTTTTAAATATATTTTATAATATACTGCCACATCCTTCAGAAATCATTTTAATATGCTGATTTGCTGAAATATTTCATTTTATCATAAATGTTAAAAACAATTGTGGTGCTTAAAAATCAGTTGTGATTTTTCACGGTGGAAACTGAGATACTTTTTTAGGATTACATTGTAACATATTTACTGTCACTTTTGATCAAGTTAATGCATCGTTGCTAAAAAAATTATTAATTTAACGTATTAGTTTATCATTTCAGGTCTAGTTTACTTAAATACACTTTAAAAAATTTTTTTCATGATTTGTAATCACAACATTTTTTATTTTGTCAAATCAACTTAAATAATTTATGCAGTTAAGATAACATACTATTTTAAGTTTCTGATGCTTAAATCTATCTCCTTCATTGTATTAACTCATTTTTTCCAGTTCAATGAACTTACAATTTTAAGGCAACCAGGTTACTTCATTTTTTAAGTTAAACCAACAATATTTTTTTTTACATTGTACTGTAAATAATGTACATACATTAATTGATTTTTTTAGAAATATACACAACAAAAGTTGACATTAATTTAGGCATTTTTATTGACAAAAAAATATGAAGATGCAAATCAGGTTAGATTTGATGGACAAATGAGATAAAGATAAATGGCTTTCATTTATTTTGATCTATAAGCAGAAATAGAACTTGCTGTGCGATCAAACTCAGCATCAGTTTTATCCAACCTCCTTCTTGAAGACATATGGAAAGAGAATTTCTGACTAGTTCATTTAATGTGAAATCACTGGAGATGATTGATCATTATTGATCATGACAGAGACTTGATAAGATGAGACTCCCAGTGATTTTACCACATCTTCCCCAAAAGTGCATGTCCATAGCTTCTTTGTAGAGTTTTCCTCTCTGAGAATCCATTATCACAAAAAACCAAGCCATAAATTCATAGTCTGACATCTATAGACCTTACCCACGTATAGATGGTGCTTAGTGCTGCTGCTCCACCTGCAGGCCTCACACATAAACTCTAACCTCAGGGAACTTTGTCACACCTATAGACATTCAGTCAAATACCCACGGATTGCATAGAAAAGGCAAGGATTTTATATGTTTGTTTCCTCCTTTAAATTTGTCGATTATTCACCCTACATAATTTATGTATCACCCAGTCAAACTATTAGAGATATATCAACAGCTTCTACAATATTCATGGAGTCACATTAGCTGTTGTATTGAATGTACAACCAAAGAGGCATTTAAATTGGCAGACGAAATTAGTATGGTACATGGGACCTAAGACTTGAATTAACCCTTCGATGAATCCACAAACATAGCATTCATGAACTAGAGCTGTTGCAGAGGAGAATCTGCCTGTCTGTTGGTAATTGCTGACTGTGAGTCAGACACAGGCCAGTGTTTTGACTGGAGTGGATTAGGGAGTACACAAGCTAATTACAGTAATACGATTACACAACGACAGCTGGACCACTGCCACTGTCTTGCAGCCCGATCCCACCCACGGAGCAGTTCAGTACACCTTAAACACTCCGAACAGCTCCCTTAAAGAGACAGCTGACCCAGATATGAAAATTCTGACCTTATCATTTTGTAAGTTAACACCCTGTTAATCCCAGCTAATTTGATTATGCTTCCAGGTGTTGATTTCCAAATACAAGAAAAAATATGGCTTAAACAAAGCAAAGGTTTTATATTCTTGTGGGATCAGATTAGCTGACTTCATACAGGGTCTAGTACTTTCATCCCCCTTTATGTAACCATTTTAAATCCATTTTGGTATTTTTTCCCAGATTTGACCTTATATTGCAGAAAAACTTTGATTCTGTGTTGGGCCTTTTTTCTTGCTGCTGAAAATGTCTTTGAGTGGACATCAGAGCGGACGTCCCATCAGGAAGCGCTCCTTGTAAGTGGTCTTTTTATGCTAAGGGGGCCTTCCGTTAACATTGACAGCATGCTGAGCTCAACAGGTCAAAACAGACAGACCTTTTGAATCAGGTATATGAGTGAGTCAGAGATCAGATCTGTAAGCTTAATATAGGACTGGTTTTGTTATAATCTGGTGTGTTCTGAGAAATTTCTTATGGGGTTTTTCCTCTGTCATCATCTGCATGTTGGGTCACCATATGGATTTACACTGTTTGACAAGTTACTGCTGCAAATCTTATTGATTTGCACTTATTAATGTCATCTGTTTCCCAATGAGAATCAGTATAGGCACAAATACACTTACACACCACAGGAAAATAATAGAACATGTCAGAATGTACGAATACAGCCGCAGGGTCACTCCAGCAGAGGTGGACACACATCATTACTTGAGTGAAAGTACAAATACCACTAGTCAAATATTACTCCGTTACAAGTAAATGTTGTAAAGACCGATTTTTGCTTAACCTATTCAGACCCTGTGTCCAACAATGGACATCACATGTCAGCCCCCTTTTTTTAACTTCTGGAGCATTTCACCTAGTTTAAAGCCTGCAGTCAATGAGATTGGATGTTTGTCATCCATTCAAATGGCAGTAAAGCTCTGCATGTAGTAATTATATATAAAAAAAACTACATTGAAGAGAAGGATGGCAGCACTTCACTCCTAACATAGAAGCAAGCAACATTTTCTAAGGTGTATTTACATTTTGTATTTTCATAGTTTGTATGTAAAATAGAAAGATTGAACTTATTAATTAAAGTTAAAAATCGACTGTAGAATTGGACGTTTTAAATCAGGATTTTTTTTAAATGTATATATATATATCACAGTACTGATACATTTTTGAAACTTTTTCATGTGCAGAATATACAGTTCTGAAGAGCTTGAACATCTGATGAAAATATCTCAGATGTTGACTTTATGTGGAGAAATGAGAAAGATGGAGATGTAAGAAAAATATCCATATTTAAAACTTTATAAAGTAAAATAACTTCCAGCCAAAAGAACATATGGATTTGACTTAATTCTAAAGCACAACTTGAATGTGAAATATGAATATTTTAAATATATTAATATATAGATGGGCATAGATGGGCACTTTTATCATGGATAGATGCACTTTTATGGACTTTGCAAACAGAAACAACCATGTACAGCCAATATAAAGCTTGGAAGGGCCAGGACATTGTTTAATATAACTCTTATTGTTTTCATCTGAGAGAAGAATGTCGTATACACCAAGGATGGCTAGAGGCCAGGGTGATTAAATCATGGGCTAATTTGAATTTTTGGGTGAACTATGCTTTAAACGTGTAGTTCAACCACAAATTATATTTGTCATCACTTACTCACCCTCATGTAGTTCCAAACCTGTATGAGTTTCATACCATTTTTTATGTTGGACACCATCCCGCCTGCAATCTATTGAATGGGGTTTCGGGTAGTATGTTTGATAGACATTTTAACTAAAGTTCCTGTCGTGATAAAAATTATTTTACTACACTCAGCAGGCCCCCGGAGTCCGTAGCACCAAACGCCATCCCAAAATTCCACCGTCCGCGAACCCACTATTTTTATAATGGCATAAAATACTATGTGGGATCTCAATATCTCAGCTCTGGAAGGGTCTCGAGCCTCCATTTTGCACTCAGGTATAAGTCTCATGGCCCTCTATCAGAATCCAGAGTTTCAAGAAACTTTTTTTTTTGCACACAAAAAAAAAAAACAAGGGGTCCACTGTCGTTTTTTTTTTGTGCAAAAAAAAAAGTTTCTTGAAACTCTGGATTCTGATGAGAGGGCCATGAAACTTAGACCTGAGTCCAAAAATGAAGGCTCTAGACCTTCCCAGAGCTGAGATATTGGCCATGGGCATATCTCAATATCTCAGCTCTGGAAGGGTCTAGAGCCTCAAATTTTTGCACTCAGGTCTAAGTCCCATGGCCCAGTGGTGTAGTCTACGTGATACGCAGGTATACGCCGTATACCCACTAGAAAATGTCAAGGATTTGCGTATGCCCACTAGGAAATGGCAAAGATCTCCGTATGCCCAGTTTAAAAAGCGTGAGCATTCATCACAACATCGGTTTGTGAAATAAATTTCCTACGACATCAGCCCCTAAACGTAGGCGACAGAATTAAGTTCTGTTATGGATTCAGCGCGCGAGCAGAGAGCACGTCAATAACAGAGGACAGGGTGTGTGTGTGTGTTCGTGTTCATCTGAGCCTCATTGGTCTGTCACTGCTCGTCAATGTCAGAATATTTGAGATGACAAATCAAATCAAAGTAGGCGGGCTTTATGTTCAAAGACGCTGCTGAGCGTGAATTTCAGCAGAGACGACTCGACGCTTCAGTTTACGGGCAAGTGCGAGATGTAAGTGGCTAAACTTAACATTTCTTATTTTACATTTTAGGTCATAAATGTTAGACGAATGACAAGAAAAAAATAATCAGGCAAACTAATATAGTTTTGTCTAATTTCGCCCATTTTGAACTGAAATAAATAGACATATCATAGCCTAACGTGGAGATATTTGTGACATACTGAGATATTGAGCCATTATAAATATCTCAATATCTCAGCTCTGGAAGGGTCTAGAGCCTCCATTTTTGCACTCAGGTCTAAGTCCCATGGCCCTCTATCAGAATCCAGAGTTTCAAGAAAAATTTTTTTACGCACAAAAAAAAAAAATGACAGTGGTACCACTGTACGTTTTTTTTTTTTTGTGCGAAAAAAAGTTTCTTGAAACTCTGGATTCCTATAGAGGGCCATGGGACTTAGACCTGAGTGCAAAAATGGAGGCTCTAGACCCTTCCAGAGCTGAGATATTGAGATATTTATGAGATATTCGTGACATACTGAGATATTGAGCCATTATAAATATCTCAATATCTCAGCTCTGGAAGGGTCTAGAGCCTCCATTTTTGCACTCAGGTCTAAGTCCCATGGCCCTCTATCAGAATCCAGAGTTTCAAGAAAATTAAATTTTTAGCACAAAAAAAAAAGACAAGTGGTACCCCTGTATGTTTTTTTTTGTGCGAAAAAAAAGTTTCTTGAAACTCTGGATTCTGATAGAGGGCCATGGGACTTAGACCTGAGTGCAAAAATGGAGGCTCTAGACCCTTCCAGAGCTGAGATATTGAGATATTTATGATGGCATATATTGCTGACATACTGAGATATTTAGCCATCATAAATACTGCTCAATATCTCAGCTCTGGAAGGGCTTAGAGCCTCCATTTTTGCACTCAGGTCTAAGTCCCATGGCCCTCTATCAGAATCCAGAGTTTCAAGAAAACAATTTTTTTGCACACAAAAAATAAATAACGACAGTGGTACCACTGTCGTTTTTTTTTTTGTGCCAAAAAAAAAAAGTTTCTTGAAACTCTGGATTCTGATAGAGGGCCATGGGACTTAGACCTGAGTGCAAAAATGGAGGCTCTAGACCCTTCCAGAGCTGAGATATTGAGATATTTATGAGCATATTTGTGACATACTGAGATATTGAGCCATTATGAGATATCTCAATATCTCAGCTCTGGAAGGGTCTAGAGCCTCCATTTTTGCACTCAGGTCTAAGTCCCATGGCCCTCTATCAGAATCCAGAGTTTCAAGAAATCTTTTTTTTGCACACAAAAAAAAAAAAACATAAGGGGTACCACTGTACGTTTTTTTTTTTGTGTGTGCAAAATTTTAAGTTTCTTGAAACTCTGGATTCTGATAGAGGGCCATGGGACTTAGACCTGAGTGCAAAAATGGAGGCTCTAGACCCTTCCAGAGCTGAGATATTGAGATATTTATGAGGCATATTAGCTGACATACTGAGATATTTAGATGGCATAAATGCTATAGAATATCTCAATATCTCAGCTCTGGAAGGGTCTAGAGCCTCCATTTTTGCACTCAGATCTAAGTCCCATGGCCCTCTATCAGAATCCAGAGTTTCAAGAAAATCAAAATTTTGACTCAAAAAAAAAAACGACAGTGGTACCCCTTACGTTTTTTTTTTTTTTGGGTCAAAATTTTGATTTTCTTGAAACTCTGGATTCTGATAGAGGGCCATGTGACTTAGATCTGAGTGCAAAAATGGAGGCTCTAGACCCTTCCAGAGCTGAGATATTGAGATTTCACGTAGCATTTATGCCATTGTAGATATCTCAATATCTCAGCTCATGTATGCCATTATAAATATCTAAATATCTCAGCTCTGGAAGGGTCTAGAGCCTCCATTTTTGCACTCAGATCTAAGTCCCATGGCCCTCTATCAGAATCCAGAGTTTCAAGAAAATCAAAATTTTGACCCGAAAAAAAAAACGTAAGGGGTACCACTGTCGTTTTTTTTTTCGGGTCAAAATTTTGATTTTCTTGAAACTCTGGAATCTGATAGAGGGCCAAAGGACTTAGATCTGAGTGCAAAAATGGAGGCTCTAGACCCTTCCAGAGCTGAGATATTGAGATCTCACGTAGCATTTATGCCATTGTAAATATCTCAATATCTCAGCTCTGTATGCCATTATAAATATCTTAAATATCTCAGCTCTGGAAGGGTCTAGAGCCTCCATTTTTGCACTCAGATTTAAGTCCCATGGCCCTCTATCAGAATCCAGAGTTTCAAGAAAATCTAAAATTTTGACCCGAAAAAAAAACGTAAGGGGTACCACTGTCGTTTTTTTTTTTCGGGTCAAAATTTTGATTTTCTTAAAACTCTGGATTCTGATAGAGGGCCATGGGACTTAGACCTGAGTGCAAAAATGGAGGCTCTAGGCCCTTCCAGAGCTGAGATATTGAGATATTTTTAATGGCTCAATATCTTAGTTTGTCACAAATATCTCATAAATATCTCAATATCTCAGCTCTGGAAGGGTCTAGAGCCTCCATTTTTGCACTCAGGTCTAAGTCCCATGGCCCTCTATCAGAATCCAGAGTTTCAAGAAACTTTTTTTTTCCGCACAAAAAAAAAAAAAAAAACCGACAGTGGTACCCCTTATGTTTTTTTTTTTTGTGCGAAAAAAAAAGTTTCTTGAAACTCTGGATTCTGATAGAGGGCCATGGGACTTAGACCTGAGTGTAAAATGGAGGCTCTAGACCCTTCCAGAGCTGAAATATTGAGATATTTATAATGGCTCAATATCTCAGTATGTCACAAATATCTCATAAATATCTCAATATCTCAGCTCTGGAAGGGTCTAGAGCCTCCATTTTTGCACTCAGGTCTAAGTCCCATGGCCCTCTATCAGAATCCAGAGTTTCAAGAAACTTTTTTTTTTTGATCAAAAAAAAAAAAACATAAGGGGTACCACTGTCGTTTATTTATTTTTTTTGTGCTAAAAAAATTTTTTCTTGAAACTCTGGATTCTGATAGAGGGCCATGGGACTTAGACCTGAGTGCAAAAATGGAGGCTCTAGGCCCTTCCAGAGCTGAGATATTGAGATATTTATAATGGCTCAATATCTCAGTTTGTCACAAATATCTCATAAATATCTCAATATGCTCAGCTCTGGAAGGGTCTAGAGCCTCCATTTTTGCACTCAGGTCTAAGTCCCATGGCCCTCTATCAGAATCCAGAGTTTCAAGAAACTTTTTTTTCGCACAAAAAAAAACATAACGACAGTGGTACCACTTGTCTTTTTTTTTGTGCTAAAAATTTTTTTTCTTGAAACTCTGGATTCTGATAGAGGGCCATGGGACTTAGACCTGAGTGCAAAAATGGAGGCTCTAGACCCTTCCAGAGCTGAGATATTGAGATATTTATAATGGCTCAATATCTCAGTATGTCACAAATATCTCATAAATATCTCAATATCTCAGCTCTGGAAGGGTCTAGAGCCTTCATTTTGCACTCAGGTCTAAGTCCCATGGCCCTCTATCAGAATCCAGAGTTTCAAGAAACTTTTTTTTTCGCACAAAAAAAAAAAAACATAAGGGGTACAACTGTCATTTTTTTTTTTTTGTGCTAAAAAAAATTTTTCTTGAAACTCTGGATTCTGATAGAGGGCCATGGGACTTAGACCTGAGTGCAAAAATGGAGGCTCTAGACCCTTCCAGAGCTGAGATATTGAGATATTTATAATGGCTCAATATCTCAGTATGTCACAAATATCTCCACGTTAGGCTATATATGTCTATTTATTTCAGTTCAAAATGGCGAAATTAGACAAAACTATATTAGTTTGCCTGATTATTTTTTTTGTCATTCGTTTAACATTTATGACCTAAAATGTAAAATAAGAAATGTTAAGTTTAGCCACTTACATCTCGCACTTGCCCGTAAACTGAAGCGTCGAGTCGCTCTGCTGAAATTCACGCTCAGCAGCGTCTTTGAACATAAAGCCCGCCTACTTTGATTTGATTTGTCATCTCAAATATTCTGACATTGACGAGCAGTGACAGACCAATGAGGCTCAGATGAACACGAACACACACACACACCCTGTCCTCTGTTATTGACGTGCTCTCTGCTCGCGCGCTGAATCTGATAACAGAACTTAATTCTGTCGCCTACGTTTAGGGGGCTGATGTCGTAGGAAATTTATTTCACAAAACGATGTTGTGATGAATGCTCACGCTTTTTAAACTGGGCATACGGAGATCTTTGCCATTTCCTAGTGGGCATACGCAAATCCTTGACATTTTCTAGTGGGTATACGGCGTATACCTGCGTATCACGTAGACTACACCACTGGGCCATGGGACTTAGACCTGAGTGCAAAAATTTGAGGCTCTAGACCCTTCCAGAGCTGAGATATTGAGATATGCCCATGGCCAATATCTCAGCTCTGGAAAGGTCTAGAGCCTCCATTTTTGCACTCAGGTCTAAGTTCCATGGCCCTCTATCAGAATCCAGAGTTTCAAGAAACTTTTTTTTTTGCACACAAAAAAAACGACAGTGGTACCCCTTGTTTTTTTTTTTGTGTGCGAAAAAAAAAAGTTTCTTGAAACTCTGGATTCTGATAGAGGGCCATGAGACTTATACCTGAGTGCAAAAATGGAGGCTCTAGACCCTTCCAGAGCTGAGATATTGAGATCCCACATAGTATTTATGCCATTATAAAAATAGTGGGTTCGCGGACGGTGGAATTTTGGGATGGCGTTTGG
The DNA here is from genome assembly GCA_030378365.1 of Hybognathus amarus. Lineage (NCBI taxonomy): Eukaryota > Metazoa > Chordata > Actinopteri > Cypriniformes > Leuciscidae > Hybognathus > Hybognathus amarus. The sequence goes on from JAQIUQ010005222.1 coordinate 34,770, forward strand.
TGCTACGGACCCCGGGGGCCTGCTGAGTGTAGTAAAATAGTTTTTATCACGACAGGAACTTTAGTTAAAATGTCTATCAAATATACTACCCGAAACCCCATTCAATAGATTGCAGGCGGGATGGTGTCCAACATAAAAATGGTATGAAACTCATACAGGTTTGGAACTACATGAGGGTGAGTAAGTGATGACAAATATAATTTGTGGTTGAACTACACGTTTAAAAGCATAGTTCACCCAAAAATTCAAATTAGCCCATGATTTAATCACCCTGGCCTCTAGCCATCCTTGGTGTATACAACATTCTTCTCTCAGATGAAAACAATAAGAGTTATATTAAACAATGTCCTGGCCCTTCCAAGCTTTATATTGGCTGTACATGGTTGTTTCTGTTTGCAAAGTCCATAAAAGTGCATCTATCCATGATAAAAGTGCCCATCTATGCCCATCTATATATTAATATATTTAAAATATTCATATTTCACATTCAAGTTGTGCTTTAGAATTAAGTCAAATCCATATGTTCTTTTGGCTGGAAGTTATTTTACTTTATAAAGTTTTAAATATGGATATTTTTCTTACATCTCCATCTTTCTCATTTCTCCACATAAAGTCAACATCTGAGATATTTTCATCAGATGTTCAAGCTCTTCAGAACTGTATATTCTGCACATGAAAAAGTTTCAAAAATGTATCAGTACTGTGATATATATATATACATTTAAAAAAAATCCTGATTTAAAACGTCCAATTCTACAGTCGATTTTTAACTTTAATTAATAAGTTCAATCTTTCTATTTTACATACAAACTATGAAATACAAAATGTAAATACACCTTAGAAAATGTTGCTTGCTTCTATGTTAGGAGTGAAGTGCTGCCATCCTTCTCTTCAATGTAGTTTTTTTTATATATAATTACTACATGCAGAGCTTTACTGCCATTTGAATGGATGACAAACATCCAATCTCATTGACTGCAGGCTTTAAACTAGGTGAAATGCTCCAGAAGTTAAAAAAAGGGGGCTGACATGTGATGTCCATTGTTGGACACAGGGTCTGAATAGGTTAAGTAAAAATCGGTCTTTACAACATTTACTTGTAACGGAGTAATATTTGACTAGTGGTATTTGTACTTTCACTCAAGTAATGATGTGTGTCCACCTCTGCTGGAGTGACCCTGCGGCTGTATCGTACATTCTGACATGTTCTATTATTTTCCTGTGGTGTGTAAGTGTATTTGTGCCTATACTGATTCTCATTGGGAAACAGATGACATTAATAAGTGCAAATCAATAAGATTGCAGCAGTAACTTGTCAAACAGTGTAAATCCATATGGTGACCCAACATGCAGATGATGACAGAGGAAAAACCCCATAAGAAATTTCTCAGAACACACCAGATTATAACAAAACCAGTCCTATATTAAGCTTACAGATCTGATCTCGGACTCACTCATATACCTGATTCAAAAGGTCTGTCTGTTTTGACCTGTTGAGCTCAGCATGCTGTCAATGTTAACGGAAGGCCCCCTTAGCATAAAAAGACCACTTACAAGGAGCGCTTCCTGATGGGACGTCCGCTCTGATGTCCACTCAAAGACATTTTCAGCAGCAAGAAAAAAGGCCCACACAAAATCAAAGTTTTTCTGCAATATAAGGTCAAATCTGGGAAAAAATACCAAATGGATTTAAAATGGTTACATAAAAGGGGGATGAAAGTACTAGACCCTGTATGAAGTCAGCTAATCTGATCCCACAAGAATATAAAACCTTTGCTTTGTTTAAGCCATATTTTTTCTTGTATTTGGAAATCAACACCTGGAAGCATAATCAAATTAGCTGGGATTAACAGGGTGTTAACTTACAAAATGATAAGGTCAGAATTTTCATATCTGGGTCAGCTGTCTCTTTAAGGGAGCTGTTCGGAGTGTTTAAGGTGTACTGAACTGCTCCGTGGGTGGGATCGGGCTGCAAGACAGTGGCAGTGGTCCAGCTGTCGTTGTGTAATCGTATTACTGTAATTAGCTTGTGTACTCCCTAATCCACTCCAGTCAAAACACTGGCCTGTGTCTGACTCACAGTCAGCAATTACCAACAGACAGGCAGATTCTCCTCTGCAACAGCTCTAGTTCATGAATGCTATGTTTGTGGATTCATCGAAGGGTTAATTCAAGTCTTAGGTCCCATGTACCATACTAATTTCGTCTGCCAATTTAAATGCCTCTTTGGTTGTACATTCAATACAACAGCTAATGTGACTCCATGAATATTGTAGAAGCTGTTGATATATCTCTAATAGTTTGACTGGGTGATACATAAATTATGTAGGGTGAATAATCGACAAATTTAAAGGAGGAAACAAACATATAAAATCCTTGCCTTTTCTATGCAATCCGTGGGTATTTGACTGAATGTCTATAGGTGTGACAAAGTTCCCTGAGGTTAGAGTTTATGTGTGAGGCCTGCAGGTGGAGCAGCAGCACTAAGCACCATCTATACGTGGGTAAGGTCTATAGATGTCAGACTATGAATTTATGGCTTGGTTTTTTGTGATAATGGATTCTCAGAGAGGAAAACTCTACAAAGAAGCTATGGACATGCACTTTTGGGGGAAGATGTGGTAAAATCACTGGGAGTCTCATCTTATCAAGTCTCTGTCATGATCAATAATGATCAATCATCTCCAGTGATTTCACATTAAATGAACTAGTCAGAAATTCTCTTTCCATATGTCTTCAAGAAGGAGGTTGGATAAAACTGATGCTGAGTTTGATCGCACAGCAAGTTCTATTTCTGCTTATAGATCAAAATAAATGAAAGCCATTTATCTTTATCTCATTTGTCCATCAAATCTAACCTGATTTGCATCTTCATATTTTTTTGTCAATAAAAATGCCTAAATTAATGTCAACTTTTGTTGTGTATATTTCTAAAAAAATCAATTAATGTATGTACATTATTTACAGTACAATGTAAAAAAAAATATTGTTGGTTTAACTTAAAAAATGAAGTAACCTGGTTGCCTTAAAATTGTAAGTTCATTGAACTGGAAAAAATGAGTTAATACAATGAAGGAGATAGATTTAAGCATCAGAAACTTAAAATAGTATGTTATCTTAACTGCATAAATTATTTAAGTTGATTTGACAAAATAAAAAATGTTGTGATTACAAATCATGAAAAAAATTTTTTAAAGTGTATTTAAGTAAACTAGACCTGAAATGATAAACTAATACGTTAAATTAATAATTTTTTTAGCAACGATGCATTAACTTGATCAAAAGTGACAGTAAATATGTTACAATGTAATCCTAAAAAAGTATCTCAGTTTCCACCGTGAAAAATCACAACTGATTTTTAAGCACCACAATTGTTTTTAACATTTATGATAAAATGAAATATTTCAGCAAATCAGCATATTAAAATGATTTCTGAAGGATGTGGCAGTATATTATAAAATATATTTAAAAAGAAAATATAAGTAATATTCACAACAATCCTGTTTTTTTCTGTATTTATTTATGTAATTTCTTATAAAAGCTAATCTAAGATGTTGTGTTGTAAAAAACAAACAAACAAAACGTGTGTGCATCAAATATCTTTCTTTACATAGCAGTTAGCAGAAACCAGCACTTCACTTTATGGATCCAGCAACAGTCTGCTATGAATGATTTAACTTTGAATAACTAGACAAACAATTTTCCCTCTGAGCAACGCTCTTCCATGTGGGTAGCCCCTGTGTCAAGAAACAGCCTCATTACCTCTAATATGATTTCCTCCGGTATTCTCTCTTTCTTTCCTTTATTTGCTCACACAAAGATGGGCCAAAGTGCAAAAGACATTTGGAGACTCTGGATCAACTCTTGCTGCCTCTAAAAACCACAGAGGTGCAAACAGCTCTTTCTCGCTTTCTGTTCTCCACCTTCACTCAGGCCTCAGCATCAATCCAACAAACTAAAATGACAGCTGAGATGTGTGAATATCTCACCCTCATGTTGCTCAAAACCTGAGGCTCTTTTTCATCCAGTTATCCTTGATCTTTATCCACTCTCATTATATGCTTAGACATTCTTCTAAATATCTTCTTTTGTGCTCCATTGAAGAAAGAAGTCATACAGGTTTAAAATAACATGAGGGTGAAATTATTACAGAATTTACATAATCTGTAATCTATCCCATTAAGATGAACCAGCATACTCAAACTGTTCATATTATACAACAAAGTTGGGAAATAAAATGCGGGTTCCTCCTCACACATGCCCTTAATCTCATATCACATCAGACAGCCTGGATTCTAGATGTTATTTTCACAACATTAAAAACCGAAAAGTGCTCCGTTGGTATGACTCATGATTTCTGGTATGTTAAGCTCATAGTTTTCTTAACACTAAATTATTTTCAACCCAGCCCAATTCCAATTCATGCCCAACTCAAAACCAAACTGCCTTTAAATATTAACCTGAGTCTTTGATTAATTAACTTTGCTGATAAATTCGAGATCAGGTGATTCATTGGCTTTTCCGCCAGAACGTTTCTGCTACACTTCTACAGTGCCCTCTTTTAAAATAAAGGTTCTTTATTGGCATCCATGGTTCCATGAACATCCACGGAACCTTTAAATTCCACAAAAGGTTCTTTAGTTTTTTTAAATGTTCTCCATACTTAAGAAAAAATAGAGTTATTTTAAGAACTATTCAGTGAAGGGTTTATTCGGGAACCCAAAGATGGTTCTTCCGTGGCATTGCTGTGAAAGGACTCTTTATTTAACTTGACGTTAATGATATGTATCAATCCTGAAATATCTGAAACGATTCCAAAACTATCGAATTAAAAATAAATGGTAACACTTTATATTGACTGCACACTATTAATCATTAGTTAAGCATTATAAACAGTTTAATTAATCATTTATACAGCATTAATAGACATTAATAAGCAGTTTATAAATACAGCTATAATGTTTTTTCTTGATATATAAGCATATGCGTCTAATAATTGTATATTCACTTTGTTAATGATCAATTAATAATTTCTAAATGAAGAATTACATTATTTACAAACCAGTTATTTAAGAGTTGTCAGTCATTAATAAGATCACTTAGAAAGTGTAAGTAAATGTAGTAAATACAAGTAGTTATAAAGCATTTAGTAGTGGTTGTTAACTATTTTGTGAACTCTAAAGTGAGGACTATTCATGCCTTGTAAAGCATTTATAAAGGAGATTTAAAGGCACATCAATCTTCAAACACTGTGATACATAGAAATATTTAACAGCCTTTAAATCTCCTTTATAAATGCTTTACAGTACAAGGAATGAATAGTCCTTACTTTAGATGAGGTCACAAACATAGTTAACTGACCACTGACTAAATACTTTAAAACTACCCAAATTGACCCTGAATTACAGCCTAAATACATGTTAATAAAGCATTGATGCTAAATACTAAATAATATGATGTATGAATGTACATTTAAACGTGTTATTAATCATTTACTTACACGCTCTAAAGTAATGTTATGAACCACTGACAACTCTTTATACTGGTTTATAAAAAATGCAATTCTTCCTTTAGAAATGATAAATTGATCATTAATTGAGGGTGAAAATACAATTATTAAACACTTTAATTATTTTAAAATAGTAACAAATTATTTATTTGTTACTATTTTACTACTGACTGTTTACCTTTTTTGTAAATTTAGTGCAACGATTCAAATAGTCCTGTTCAGTGTGAAAGCTATTGCAACAAAATTACCCAAATTTAAAAAAGAACAATATGAGATAATAACAACAACCATTACCTGTATGGTGGTATATATGTCAGTTTTCCCAGTGGTATCGGAAATGGTATCGAAAATCGATATATTTCAAGGTATCGTATTGAAGTTGGATATTCCCAATATCGTGACAACACTATGCACTTCAACACACAAAACACAGCAAATTAGCCATCACTGAAATGAATAAAATGTCACAGAAGTTAATTTCACAGAAAAATAAAGTGCAGTTAGTGCGTTTTGCCTTTACACGGCAGTATTTCTTTCTGAGTATATGAGCCATAAATCAGATGTGTTTAGGTGGAATGTTTTTGCACAGCTTGTAGGTACCACAGAAGTCCTCGGGATCTCCCACTGTTCACGGTCCATGACTTCAGTGGGCTGCCGATTTTACTCAAGGGTAAATAAACAACACTTGCCTGCTGATATATAAACACACTCGCTCCTTCTGGAGTCAGTTGTAGTCTGTGACAGTTGAAGTTACTCTTGCGCAACAAGGAACAGCGTAGACGGCTTTGGCAACAAAGGCAGTATTATGTTGAGAGGGTCAGAGAGGGCTGCAGTCATAGATAAAGGGGTAGTCAGATACTCAGAGAGACCTGTTGCTCTGTTTCCTTCTCTTTATCCAGATGACTGGAAATATAAATAGTGCCATGAGGGCACGTGCACTGAATTTCAACTTCCCAGGATGTGTTAAGAGGCCGAGCGGGGGCCATTCTTCACCTCTGTGTGAGGTGAGTTCAAACACAACAGAGGCTTTTATGGGGTTTCCATAACATCAAATTCTCAATCGATCATTACATGAAAAATAGTGCACAATGCTGGACCTGTGCCCACTGTCCAGGGAGATCTCAATGGGAACATTCTGGACTTACTCTGTCACAAATAGTGCCTTCTTATTCATATGTGGAGAAACGTTCTAGTACAAATCTGCACTTGAATTAAGTTCCACTTGGGTGATTCAGTAAATTCGTAATGAAGCATTACTAAGATCCCCCATCACACTTTCCTTCGCATGATTATATGTGGTTAAACTACACTCAGGTCTGTCATCTGCATATAAGTCTCTTTCATGATCAATGATGATCAATCATCTTTACATCAATGCATCATTCCAGTCATAATTATCTCTAATAATTTCACACTACCTCAACTAGACTAGGATTTTCTTCCCAGGTATCCATAAGGCGGCAGCACAAATTGATGGAAAACCTGCTAAAAATATGAATGACAAAATGTTATCCTAAAGCATGAGATTATGATTGCACAGCACCTTCTATATGTGCTTAGAATAGAATTATTAAGATAGGCATATTTCTACTTGTCCATCTAACCTATTTTGCATCCATTTTCTTATGTGTTCTCAATACAACAGTAATTAATGTTAAACACAATAACAGTGGCATACTGTACATATACTGTAGTTACAATGTCTATTTTTCCTATGCCAACACAAAACCTTTTGACAGTGACATCATTAGCATGTCAACAAAGCAACACACACAGTTGTAGCGTCCCAGATTGCATAATTGTTTTTAAACAAATTGGCTGAGTGAATGAGTCAATGACTCACGCATAAAGATTCACTTGCCTCCTTTATTATGATTCTGTGTTTATGAATGAATCAGTTGGGTGGATGACAGACATTTGTAGGGCCCTATAAAATCTGTTTTATTGTTTCCCAAATTCCATTTTATTTTTTCCCAAATTCCATTTTTTTCCGTTTTAATTTGTGCAAATTCCGTTTTTTCCGTTTTAATTTTTGGGAATTCATTTTTTTTACCCTTTACTGTTATTTTAGTTGTAAAAAGAGTGTGCTTTTTATTCCGTGATCGCAGAAATTATAGGGCCCTACATTTGTCTCTGCCTCGACCCCGTCGCCCTAGTTCCTGCGCCTGCGGTCCTTCACCATAGACCATCGGCCTAGACCAGTTGTCACAAACACTTACTATGTTCAGCTGTGCACTCATCTCTCACCATCATTATCATCAGTATATCAGTTCAGTTCTTTTTCAGTTCAGTGTCCGGTGTTGTTTATTGTGGAAGTGTTGAATGTTGCTCTGTTCCTGTTCAAATGACATGTTGGATTTATTAAATATTACCTTATTGCATTCATCTTTCTTTATGTTTATACAACCACCCTGCGTGACTTTCCCCATTTGTCCATATAACTTGGACCATACACGAACAAGTATTTCTTTGTAAGTAATGCTGAAATATTGTGTTGTAAAATCTGTTGAGTCTGGTAAAGCAAATATCCTTCTATGTTGGAACCAGCACTTCCTTTTATGCAGGTGAATGATTTAACTTTGAGTAACTCGGAACACTTTGCTCCGTGAGCAGCCCTTATGTCAACAAAAGCCTAATTACATTTAATGTGATTTGCTGCCAATTTTTTCCTATCTCCTATTTTCCTTTTTCCTATTTTTTCCTAATTTGCACATAAATGGGGGAAAGTGCAAAAGCATATTATGCCCCTGAGCAGAGCACTAAAGCCCAGGGTATCAGGGGGACTGTCCCTGTATGGACAGAAGATAAGCAGAAGGTTTTGCTGACTCACTGGCCTTCATAACCATGATAAAAATAAATAAATAAAAATAAATAGGTCTTGTAATTCATAATGTTCCATAGACTCCCTCACCCCCTGCATGAACATTACACTTCAGAACAGAAGAATTTGCCATGCACCTGAGCTGTAACTCTACACCACGTGCATCCTTTGCTTCTCAATTACAGATTTGTTGAATAATTATAAGCTTTTATTGTGCTATCGACTTTCTTTAGAAGATATCTGATATCAGCGGGGCATTTGGAACAGGAGCTGTCTTTCATAAAAACAAATCATATTGGCCCATTACAGACATTAGAGGGATCATGGCTTCCCCATGTTTCACAGAAATTAATACAATTATGTGTGCGTCATATGGAAATCTATAATCCAATCTAACCCTATCATTCTGATTGAATTTGATGTCAATGGCTCCATCTTTGATAGATTTCTTGAAAACTAATTCAAAAGGATAAAAAGTCAATATTGTTAAGTATTTATTTGACAAGCTCTCTCACCTCTATAGGCCAAACACAGTTATTCCAAAATCATGGAACTATTTAAGATGGATTTTGTAAGACACACTTTCTCAGTGTAAATAATATGAGTATAATGCAGCACATCCAAAATTGTTTTGCAACACATTCGATTGTTGCTCTGCATCAACCAGTAGGTTCAATAAACAGAAGAATTATTTCCATAGACAACCATTAACAAAATATACTGTACATGCAAAATTGATTGCATAATAGAAAATAAAGAACAATAGTGTCTGTATGCTTTTCACTTTTTATTCTCTGTGAAATTAATGTTTTACCATCTTAACTAATTAAACTATAAGTGAACTGTCACTTTTGTCAGTAAATCAATAGTCGTTTAACTAGTCTGAGGAAAGCAGACTCTTTGTAAATTCTGTAATCCATTAGTTTTGAAATCACATAGTCTGCATTGTCAAATATGCAGTATCTTCAAAGAGGAGCAATGAATTGAGCTTTAAAGTGACACATCTACAATAAAGAGATGAAAGGTTCCCAAGTTCACAGAATTTCACTGAAAGTAAAACCTGTAGGTATGCTTTAGATTATATATTTTGTAAGAACTGCTTCAGATTTATTTAGGTATACGTTGCACAAGTATAAAATTAAAGTTCCTAATACCGAAGAAACTGGACTAGTTTGTCACACGGTTATGCAAGACTCAAAATTAGTGTTCACCTAAGACTTAATATTAAGTAAATATCATTAAGTTTAATAATCAGAAATGGACCTGCTATGCTTTTAGTGCTATAATTATGTTTTTCTAGAGTATAATTTTGTAGTCATTTAAATTTTCTTGTCAACATACAAATGAACTACATCTCTCATCCTTTAAAAGTCGCACACCAAAATGTTTGTCTTGCCCCATTCTAATTTGCCTTGGGTAACCAAATGTATTTTTGAAAGTCTTCACCTTTGCTCCTTAGCACATGAAAGGGGAGGGAGGTCTTCATCTTATCTATGGGAGTTTCCCTTTGGTGCTAAAATGGTGGGATTCCTGGAAGTGTCACACTGTATGTGCTACTATACTGTACACAGTATAAAGTGATTTCCAAATGTTTAAGACCATATTGAAAATTTGAGAATAAATCTAATTTAAACAGAATGTTTAGAATTTGGGTTAGAACTAAACAGTTATTATCATTATTTATAGGCAAATAAAATAAGCAATTCTCAAAACATGCTGGACAACATGATCATCAAGTTTTACACAAACTAAAGCAAAAGGAAGACACAGCTAATATTAATAGATTCAGAATTGCTATACAAATAAAATAAAATAAAAAAGACATTTATAAAATTATTTAAAATGCTGAGATGAAGCAGACAGCACAATGCATCTTTCATGATCATTCAGCTTGTATCCATTCTAATTTGAAGAGGCATCATAAATCACTTCCTTGCTGGTCATGCAAAGCTGTTCATTAGCCCCCTGAAAATGCTATTTTACCATGCTCTTACTTTTATAACATTTTAAAACGGTATGATGCTAATTTGTTTCTGGGTAACATTTTAGAATACTGTTCTGTCATTTATGAACAAATACACAGGAGTAATGTTTAATGCAATACTGACATTCTTTTAACAAACAAGAAACTTTGATTAGGCTACTCTGTAAGTTACAGTATGGCGCCTAGTTAAATTAATTACCTTATTCAACTGAGCGCTTACTAATTCAGTAATCTGAGTTTCTTGTTAGTTCACAGTTAATAGAATGTTAATATTATGTTACTCATTTGTTCCTGTGTAGTTATTCATAAATGAAGGAAGAGGTTTTCTAAAATGTTACCTGAATCTGCTGTCAGTGGAGATACTTTGTTGGAAACCTTCACTTTGATATGGACAATTCGCAAAAGCCTATCAACTTCAACTCTTACAAAAGGAGTCAATGACAAAGAAATGCCATTGGTCTGCGGAATTTGCATATTATCTCCGCCTTACCTTGTGGGTATAAAAGGAGGACACTGGCAATATGCAGATATGTTTTCGCTTCGGAACTAAGTGTATGCTTCACTCCCTAAGCCATTCTAACACATTGCTCTTCAAGAGCTTCTCTCCAGGTGTTGGTGTGATGGCGATCCCAGCGAGTGCACATTTCCTGCGATCTGTGCAGTGATCTGCCAATGTTTGTGTTTTCTCCCTGGTCGTTTCAACACTCTGCAGAGTTTATCCTCTCTAAAAGAGCAGCGTGGCACGTCTTTTTAAAGATGCATCGCCGTGCACTTCTGGTTGTGGTCGGCTGGGCAGATGAAGAGGGGTCGAGGGCAAGAGGGCAGTTCCACTGAAACTTTTTCATAGGCTCCAGGTGCACATGGCATCCGCAGCCGCAGCAACGCCGCTCGGATTGCTTCAAATGAGAGCGCTTCAGCACTGGTTTCGTGATCGAGTCCCGAGGTGGGCATGGCAACAAGGCATGCTCCGAGTCCCAGTGACTCTGACCCAGTGACTGAGTTTTCTATGGGCAGGAGTGCCCTTAGAACAATTTTCTAGGCATGTTGTTGTCTCAACAGATGCCTCCACCATGAGCTGGGGTGCCATGTGCAAAGGACATGCTGCCACAGGCTCCTGGGCAGGACCCCAGCGCCCATGACATGTCAATTGCCTTAACTTGCTGGCAGTATGTCTCGCTCTGCACCGCTTCCATGCGCTGCCCAAGAACCAGCTTGTACTGGTCCAATCCGACAATACCACGACAGTAGCGTACATCAACCGACAAGTAGTCTATGCTCCCGCTGTATGTCGCAACTCGCCCGCCACCTCTTCTTATGGAGTCAGAAGCATCTGAGGTTGCTTGAAACCATTTATGTTCTGGGAGTCCTGAACTATGCAGCCGACGAGCCCGCGGCTTCAGCCTCTTCCTGAAGAATGGCGACTCTCATCCCAGTCGGTTCAGCTGATTTTGGATCAGTTCGGGAACGCACAGATAGATCTGTTTGCCTCCCACGACTCATCCCACTGTTTTTTCCCTGACAGCTGGCCGTAGGGCCTGCGCAAATATGCGTTTCCCCCAGTAAGTCTTCTCGCACAGACCCTGTACAAGATCAGGGAGGACGAGGAGCAAGTCATTCTGGTTGCGCCACACTGGCCCACCCGGACCTGGTTCTCCGAATTTGTTCTCCTCGCGACAGGACCTCCCTGGCCAATCCCTCTGAGGAAGGACCTCCTTTCTCAGGGACGGGGAACCCATATGTAACCCTCGTCCCAATCTCCTGAACCTCCACATATGGCTCCTGGACGGGACGAGGTAGGTTTGAGTACCCACAGCGGTGTTGGCTACCATCACTTCCGCTGAGAGCGTCGTCCCAGAGACACGCCTATGCGTTGAAGTGGAACATCTTCATCTCCTGGTGCTCTTCTCACCAAGAAGAACCCAGAACTTGCCCGATCAGTGTCATGCCTTTCCTTCAAGAAGGGTTGGGGCGAAGGCTGTCTCCCTCCACCCTGAAGGTCTACACTGCCACTATCGCCTCACACCATGACCCAGTTGAAGATAAGTCCGTGGGAAAGTACGACCTGATCATCAGGTTCCTGAGAGGAGCGAGGAGACTGAATCCTCTTTGCCCTCTTCTTATTCCCTCTTGGGACCTCTCAGTGGTTCTAACTGCCCTGGCTAAATAGGAGTCCTTCGTCTGTGCTTCGTTCATGCCCTTCGTTTGTCCCCAGGGATCTCAGATTTACACAGGGCACTGGAAGACAGCTGTGAAGGTGGCATGATTAGACTGGTAACCCCATTCGTCGTCATCAGACAGAACTAGGAGTGACAACAAAAGGGAACGTCTCGGTTGCGTATGTAACCCTTGTTCCTCTTCGTTCCATCTTCCTGCCACCTCCACTGTACCACGGGGATCGCCTGAGCTCAGCCTTGGCTCCTCAGCGAAGAAACATATCTGAATATTGCCGGCGTCCTCCTTTTATACCCACGAGGTAAGGCGGAGAAACGCTATGCAAATTCTGGAGACCCATGACATCTCTTTGCCATTGGCTCGTTTTGTAAGAGTCGAAGTTGATAGGCTTTCTAAGCAAAACCTCATTTGTCGGAACGTCTCCAATTCCCTACTCAGGGATCGAGGGTCACACACATAACCGAGACGTTACGTGGTTACGATGGCGGATGAAAGCTAAATGCAATGTTACTTTCCTGAAAATGCTGCATTGTTAGATTAGAAGAAAAGTTGTTTGTGAGTTCAAAGAAGAGAATTTGAAATCACAACAAAGGATGAGTGTGTGGGTTATGTAACTGTGATTATGGGGTATTAGAGTAATCTGCTCCACACTACAGAAGACAGTAGCAGCTGCTCACAATCGCCTGCTCACTCATAGTGAGGAACAGCAGTTATGATGTTACACTAAAACAGATAGAAAAACACACACAGCTCAATTACACTGCCAATGTGCTCACCAGCTCATTGCCAAAGCACTATATTTTTAATGTCACAGTGGTCACCACTTCCTCGGCATCTCATTATATGCCCCCCTCATAATTGCATTTATTGTGCAGTAGCAGTATCACATTAAAGTCTATTCACATGTCCTCTGAAGTCCTGTGTTAGCAAGGTCCAGGATAAGGTCTGTCTCACTATCTCATTACGGCCCATGTTTAACTAGCAGATGCTTAGGGTTTCCAAGTTAATGTCCAAACTATATTGCTCACCCATGACCCTGTTTCCCTGTTTGCCCAGGCAAATGTTCACACACACCCACACATACAGCTGGTTCGCTTCTCTTTGTGGGGACTCTCCATAGACGTTATGGTTTTACTGTACAAGTATACTTAATATCCCTTTACACCCTAGCCCTAAAACAACCCATCACATACTTTCTGCATTTTTACATTTAAAAAAAATTGAATTTAGTATGTTTATTAATCCATTTCTCTCTGTGGGGACATTTGTAATACACTCTTTAGAAGAAAAGGTTCTATATAGAACCCTAAAAGGTTCTAAAGCGCTAACTATTTGGAACCCCTAAAATGCAATGCATGAATTATCACAAAATTCAAGATATGGGGGTTTAAAAATGTAATTAATCAATATCACACAAAGAGTGCCATTTCAGCTTTTATCCTTCAAAAATCAGCATGATTAAAATGTGATAACTGCAACAGTTTAATAAACAATAATTTAATTACAACTGCAAAATGTTGCAGAATAATGTAATATATCACTGAATAATAGCCTTTAAAGAACCTTTGTGTCAAAAGGGTTCTTTCTTGTCATTATCATCATTTTTTGCATAAAAGGTCCTTTGCAGTTGAGTAAAGAACCCTATGCTATAGAACCCTTTTTTCTAAGAGTGTATGATGTAATATGAACCTACACACATACACCAACACACACTCCATGTTAACAACAGGATTTTATGGTCCCATGTAAAAGAAACTGCCAACTTCAACTATGACAGCTGGACTTTATGTATCTGAAAACATCAGCTGTTCGGACCTGAAACCTCTAGGGAAAGGAGCTTCAAATACATACAAGGCTCGATATTGCTAAACTGATGTTAACAATGCCAATGGGTCATAGGTTTGATAATGTATTTATTTATTATAAATAGGGATGCACCAATATTACAGGGTTTTTTTCCCGATTACTAAACGACAGGAAGCACAACTCCAGTCTGCACAGCAGCAGTTCATGAGGTCCAAACTTCGTTTTTCATTGCTTGAATTGAAAGTTTTCAAAACTCTACACATTTATTCCATGACTTTAACTACAACACTGTAGTTTTACATCACTTTGTTCAAATGCTAAAACACTGCTGTCAAATTTGTGATCCACACATTCAAAACAGAATAGATTTCAGCCTTGAGCCTTTCAAAGACAGCTGATTTGAATTTCAGCTGAAAGGCTGGAAACCTGTGTGGCCTGATGCTAGAGAGAGGCAGGATTCGCCTCTCAATTATTTGTTCGAATTACAGCATGTACTTTTAGTTTCTACCTTTTTTCTCATTTCTGTAATTCCGTAAATTACAACTATTGAAGCAAACTGCTAATTTTCATTAACCTTAAAGAATTGTAATGTTCTAAAAATGCAAATAAATGAAAGAATGTCACTCTTTTCTTTGAAGAAAATATTGCTTTGTATGAAGTCACTGAAATTGCTCAAACTGTCAAGATTGGTGTTTGATGCTAGTGTTTTTACTCTCAGTAGTGTGTGTTATCACAGAGTGAGGGTTGTGCACAGGGCCGTGCAGAGACCTCTGGAGGGGCAGGTGCTCAAAGTATAAAATGGGGCACATGGAAACAAGGCTTTAAATAGGGCTGTGCTCAAAATATCAATACAGTAATATATCAATACAGATGATTCTGCATTCGATACAGCAGCAAATGCATTGATGCAGTTTTTGAAAAAGAAACAGAACAGAAAAGACAAATTTAAAGTTTAAAATTTTAAAAAATAATTTATGTGCTTAATATATAACTCTGGGATTAGAAACTGAAGCATCTTAAATTGTCCCAACCTGATGGCTTTTTCTTCTCTGTTATACAGTATAATAAAGAACAGCTGTTATAGTGAACTGTGTAGGACGAAATCAACGTGAAAGAAATCCCATGTTTCGTGCAGTGCAGTATAGTTTTATTTAATGGCATATCAGCATCTGTGGCTATGGCAAAAACTGATTTACAAAAATACAAGAGTTACATTTTATACAATGAAAATAAAAACAAAGCAAACAGAAACAGCAATTAATACTTTACAAGATTTTTAACATTAATGTGATACCTGTTCTGGTAAATTCTTACTAAGTCCTTAAGTGAGTTTGCTGCCTTTGCTGTTGATGTTGTTGCTGCTGCTGATACTGCTGGAGTTGATCTGAGACTGTAGACATTAAAATAAACAGAAATATAGGGTATTAGCTGATTAAACCATTTTTATGTGACCATGACAAGATGTAAAGATTGCTGACAGTGTTTGGAACTGGCTCACTAGTTCACTGACCTGCTTAAAGCTACAGATTCTACCCAGGCTGCTATAGTATAGACCATTTCACAAGATGTAAACAACACTGGTCCAGAAGCACTTCCTGTTTCAGTTTTTAACACTACATAAAAGCTGGGATAAAATACAACCAACAGAACATTTAAAACTGAATCAAAAAGTTAAACATCTTTAAGATGTTTTCTTTACATGTGAAATAAAGAAAACAGTTACAAACTGAAACAGGAAGTGTTTCTGGACCAGTGTTGTTTACATCTTGTGAAATGGTCTATAATAATAAAATAATAGTATATAATAGTCACATTACTAGGGGAGATGTTCACAGAGGCTTCTGCACACAAAACATAAGATACTAACTGGTAAGCCTATGTGATAACTTACCAGAGTTGTGATAATAATTTTTATGGCACTCCACGGTTTTTAAATAAATACTATAATAATAATAATAGTTTAAAGTAAAAATAATAGCTTTTAGTCAAATAACACCCCTCCACGCCCGTGCAACTTTTCTCCCTCAAACAGCAAGCTAACGTTACTTCACAGCCTAGACACAGCAATACAAACAATATCTCTCATGCTCTCTTCACGTCGTTCTAGTAAAATAATAATAATAACTAAACAAACATAAAAATCATTTCGCTGAGAATAGAACACCACTTACCAGCAGCCGCAAGAGTTGAAGATATCCTCTGGGAATGCGCGATTGCGCGTAGCCGCGCGAAATTAAAAAATGCGCGTCACAGCGCGTCACGCGTGCAGCGGAATCGTCCCGGATGAGTTCGTCAGGTGAAAGGTCATCATGTGGGTCATTTTATTTACGGCTAAATTATTATTCATTCAGTTTACTACTGAGTTAGATGGGACAGGCATCCACAAAAGTGCCTTTAAATAAAATAAAAAAAGAGGAAATTTTGTCTTGACAAAAGGGCACTTTGGGCACCAAGGGGCAAAAGGGCAGATGCTCTAGCACCCAACGCCCCCCCCCCCCCCCTCCCTCTGCACGTGCCTGGTTGTGCATATGTTTGGCTGCACTGAGCCACTTTTGAGCCATGAGTTACTGTAAGAGTTGTGTTGCTTGGAATGAGTTTTGCAGGTGATGTGAACTGTTTAGCTCAAGTGACTGGAAGTGCAGACTGTAGTTAGAGTTTTGCACATGTAGCAGTTGTGCTCACTGTCGTCTAGCAATTGAAAAAAAACCCTGTAAAAATAAAACCCTAAAATTTGAATTTAGACTTTTAAAATAGTAATAATGCACAGCATGAAAAGTTCAAGTTTTGCTCATGTAGCTCCAGTTGTGCTCACTGTCAATCTAACAATTGAAAAAAAAACAGTAAAAATAAAACCCTAAAATGAATGGATATTCATTTTGATATGCTAAAGATTACATGATAAAAAGTTAGATTACAACAACAGTAAAAATTTGCACATTTACTGTGTAAGATATGTACTGTACTATCCTGTAGCCATGTCTTTCCTGTAGTTTAAACAGTTGAGGGTTGGTGCTTGCAATGCCAAGGTCATGGGTTCGATTCCCAGGAAAAGAATGTAAATGTGTACCTTGAAATGCAATGCAAGTCGCTTTGGATGAAAGTGTCTGCCAAATGCATAAATGTAAATAAATACTGTTCTTTTGAACTTTCTATTCATCAAAGTATCCTGATTAAAATGTATCAGAAATGTATCATATTAACTGTTCTCAACATTCATAATAAGAAAATGTCTTGAATGATTTCTGAAGGTTCATTACTGGTAATGGCTGTTGAAAATATAGTCTTGCCATCACAAGAAAAACTAAAAGGAATAATACAATTAGGGCTGTCAAACGATTAATCGCGATTAATCGCATCCAAAATAAAAGTTTGTGTTTACATAATATATGTGGGTGCACTGTGTATAATTATTTCATATATATATATATATAAATACACACAGATTATTGTATATATTTAAGAAATATGTTCATGTATATACTGTATATAGATTTATATATAATTTATATTATATAGAACTATAAATATTTTATATATAAATAATATTTTTTTCTTAAATATACATGCATGTGTGTGTATTTATATAGATACAAAATAATTATACACAGTGCACCCACATATATTATGTAAATACAAACTTTTATTTTGGATGTGATTAATCGACATTAATCGTTTTGACAGCCCTAAATAAAATAGAAAATAGTTATTTTAAATTCAAACAATATTTCACAACATTACTGAGCATAAGAGACTTCTTTCAAAAAACATCAAAAATGTATTCAGACACAGTTAAATCCCAAATATCAAACCATGCACAATGAAATATCAGTTATGCTTCCGTTTACAGTACAGTACAGTTTACTTGCAGTGTACTTACCTAGAAAATACTGCTAATATAAGGTAAGTACATGGAACAGGGGTAGGTTTAGGGGTAGGTTCAGGGTTAGTACTAGTTATTACCCAGTAATTGTAGTTACTAAAATAAGTACATAGTATTTACATGGGTAACTGGACTGTAAAAGGAAGCGTTACTGGATTATCCAATATCAACCGATACATCACATAAAATAAAAGATTGGATATGGTACCGATATATTGTGCTCTCTAATCATATATGTCTGTCATAATTGTGTTTAAAACAATATTGATAAACTATATGCCTGTTGGTTACTGCTCCAGCTGCTTGGTAAAACTACCTGACCCAGTTTCAGGTTGCTGTTCACTGGCAGGATGGATTTATCCTCTTGGCTCCACTTCACATGTCCGGGAGCGCTGATAACAGCTGGAAAAAGAAATCCAGCTCTTCCAATAACATGGAACGTAAGCACGGTGGGTGTCTGGTGCCGTTTGAATGGAAGAATGGCAGAACCACTGTTACAGGCCAGATAAAACCAGACTCTGAGTGTGACAATGGGGGAAAGTATTAGACCCCTTTAACTCCTGTTATAACAGTAGTATTCATTATAAATGAAATTAATACTAAGACGAAGTTTGTAACTTCTTTGTTGTGTAAAGAGTGACAGCAACATATATCTGTGAGTCAGCAGAGACAGAGACCGACAGGGCTGACCTCAAGGCTAGAGTTCAAAGAGCTTTCTTTTAGCAGCTGCAGTGGGAGTTAAAAAGAGTTGAGGATCAAATGTGAGAAAAGCAGTCAAAAATTAAGTCTTGGATATGAACCGCTGCTACTTCCTCGATGCAGTGAAATGCGATATACTGCAATAGGCTTCTTTGAAAATGTGCTGAATAAAAGTTCAACTGTCAGTGTGGGCGGTGAGCCAAATCATTTGATATAATGCAAATATTTTGAATTCATAATGAGACTTTAGTTGATGGATTACGTTTCTGAAAAAAGTTTCTGCCATTTTCATAAAAGTACACTGTAAAAAATTATTTTCATTATTTGTAATCACAACATTTTTTCTATTGTCAAACCAACTTAAATAATTGATGTACTTCAGATAACATGATATTTTAAGTTTCTGATGCTTAAATCAATCTCCTTCATTGTATTAACTCAAATTTTCCAGTTCAATGAACTTAAAATTAAGGCAATCTGGTTAATTCATTTTTTTAAGTTAAACCAACAATATTTTTACAGTGGGCACAGATTTTCATGTCCCATGATACAATAAGCATTTGGACATTTAAGTAATATGACATGAATATCATTTCTTTTAGATAAACGATAAAACTATTTTTAAAGACAGCACAACAAAATCTTCCAAACTTAACATTTCACAAAAAGTTTGTTATTTATAAAATCATTATTTTATTTAATAGATTAATGATAATAATAAACAAGTGATAAAACAAAAAAACAAAAAAAACATATAAAACATATAGAGCTTGGAAAAGGTATAGCATTTGTCTGCAAATGTCATTTGGTTTGATATATTTTGGCTCCACAGTAAAATGTACTTGAACTGCACTTAACACCTGCATTTTACTTTTATGCTAATAGGCATAGTACTATATCAGATCATGGCAGATCTACCAGACCATATATGGCATTTCCTTCCTTAGTAAATGTTGTAGCAGTGCCAGGCACATTGCAGGCTATGAATGTGTGCCAAGAGAAAGCAGGAAATCACTCATATATCTTTAAGATAAGAAGGGGTCGGCATTTTGGGTACACAAAGAACAAAGCGCAGCTGTCACGGCTGTTTCCTGCGTGTGCTCTCCGCCATTGCTGTCTAATATCGTTATCTTCTGTTGTAAAGTACACATTATCAGACAGGTTTACTCAACTGGACTGTGAAATCACATTTATGTCACACTTGCGTTTGATTCTATTGAATCTGCACATCTGCATCCAGGTCATAAATTAACTTCAAATGTGCCGAGTAAGTCAAACATTGTTTTTTTTTTGTGGAATTTTTTTACCTTTATTTTATGAGGTAAAATAACAAAGTATAGGCTATATAAGCATATCGAGCACATGCCCACGCATGCCGCTCTTCTGAACATTCATCTAAACTATGTTCCTTCAAGATAAGGTACCAAGTAGCGATACAACACTTGTGAAAGATATTTACAACCATGCCATGCTGTGCATGGTTGAATATCTACAACAATGGGGTAGAACAATAAAAGGCCTGTTGTCTGTAAATACTTGAATTGCATGCAATTAAATATACGTTACATTGTGGATGTTGAAGATCAAAATGATCTGGAAGGCAAAAAGTTGACCAAAGGAGAACAACCCATACCAAACGACAACGAAAAGAAGTCTTGTGACCACACTGGCTTCTTGTGAACTCATGGTTTTTTGTAGCTTCAGCTACTGTGTGCCACATGTTTCTTTATCCTCTTGTGGTCAGCCCTCACGAAGACCACCCGCCAGTCATCTAATCCATAATTGTTTGCAGGTTCTGCTCTGAAAGCATTATTCATTATGACCCCCGTCAGAGTTGCCCAGCCCCGCCATCACTGGTTCTGGTGTGTGTAATCTACAGCTATCGTATCATACATTTTCAAGCTGCAGTGATTGTGTAAACCTAAATAATGACTTGGCAAAATAATTTTTCTATCACATAGGAGTTAAATACACTCAAATTCACATTATGAAACACCCGGCAGTAGGTCAACTTGTCCCTTTATAATGGTTATGACAAAGTGGTGTCTCCCATAATTGCTCCAAAGACGACCATCCCGCGTTGAGTGTAATGTGCTCTGACATTGTCAGGAGCTCAGCATGACCGCTGCCAAGGTACAATGGCTCAGAGCAAAGTGAATTTCATTTCTTTTAGTGAATTAGCCCCCATTCGTCCTGCGTGACCACAGGGTGCTCTATAACCAAAGGGTATAGATGGGGGACAAGACAACAGAGAATGACTATGACTCATAACAATTACTGCTCTTACTATTTTATCTTTTTACTGGTAGTTTAAAAGATGGACAGGTGGTTAAATAAAGGTCGCTTTCTGTTGTTTCTTTTATTGTTTTGTCTCAAAAAGAAGACTAGAACGCTCTAAGATGCTAGAACATTTACAGCGGCAAAAAAATGGATGCTTCAGACGTCTGGGTGATGAATTAGTCAGTGCTGTGAAATTAAAAATGCATAAGTTCATCTGAAGTTTACTGGAACTGTCTAGTCAGCAGGGATTAGGGCTATAGGGTTTAAGGCAAAGGTATTTATAAATCCTTATGCTTTTTTATAATCATAATCTTAATGGTTTGCAAAAGCACATTTTACTGAAAGTACATGCAAGCTGTATGTACTGATGCATGCACAATATGGCATGTGGCAAATGAGTTCTGTGAATTGACTGTGACACTTAACCATATTCTGGCACGACACAAAAACTTCACTCACTTTAATTAAACAGGAGTAGATAAAGCTATCAGATACCCCACTCAGCACTCCTCACTCTGTGCCGACACCTAAAGCTGCTGCCATTATGGGAATTAAATAGCTGTGCTGCTCTTGATGCAGTTTCATTAAACTAAAACAATTGCACAGGGGTTCAGACAGCTGATCTGTTTGGTGGCACAATGCTGAAAAGTATCTTTGTAGTCAGAGACATTTAAGCTCACACAAAAGTGCAATGAACAGTAGGCCACATCTGACTGAGAGTATTTCATAGACTTTTTTTAATAGGACATATTTCAAGCAGCTTTCCAAGCATAAAATATTGTTATTATAAATGCTAAAATATAATATCTCTATAGAAATGCTAGAAAATGTAGAAAGGTACACTAAGAAACTTTTTCTCTCAAAATTAACCCAATTTAAATCATGAGTAAATACATTATCAATTCTTCTCGTTTTTCTGTTTTATCCGTATTCACTATGGTAAGCCTGTGGAGGGAATGCATCGACATCCCTTTCCCGCCGGCACACACCCCCTCAGCCGGTCAGTCGCACAGCTCTTTCCTATTTAAGATGTGTTTTGTGTGTTTTTATCGGCATTCACGCACAACACCAACGTTGCCACTCAGTCTTTTTGCACTAAATTCAGTGACTCCCACCTGACCGTGATGTCATGTGCTTACCCTATATTATAAAGTGTGTTTGACGGTGCTGATCGATCGTTGTATGACTATGACATCAAATTACCCAATAGCGATTAGAGAGCATACGGCTCCTAATGCTTTCAAACTGATTTCGCTGTACGCTGTATAAAACGAGAATCAACATTGAGAATCAACATTGACTTGGCTTTTTGGAGATGGCGAGAAATGAGGAATTTAAAAAGTGATGCACAGACGGCGTTTTCATTACTCAACAGAGATTAAAGTATTTACTGAACAGATAAATGGCCATATGTAGCTCTCTAACAGAGATATCTATCGTGAAGGGTCATTTCATAATGAGTTGTTAAGTGCTGTGCTGAAATTTATTTTCAAGGAAGATACCATTTCTGTATAGCTCTATTAATGGTATCCATTGGATCCATCCATCCATCGGAACTGGTTATATTACTTTAGCCTAGGAGTGAATGTTTTATAATCAGGAGAATCATATTGATCCACATAGTGGCACAGAGCTTAAGCACAACCAAAACAATGTTTTTGCAAAATGCATGCAGTTTTTTTTTTAACCGCTAGAAGGGCCACAAGTTAGGTAGAGTACATTTAATATATGGATAAAATACATAATTTGCTAAAATATCTCTGCTTCAATTAAGGCATCTTTAGCTAGTGTCCTATTAATCCCAAATATTAAACTCTGACAAAAAAGGAAAGAAAGAAAGTAAAAATAAAACAATGTGAGGCTCAAAAATGTGAGGCAATTGGCCCTCTACTCTATTTCTACTTTAATTTGCATAACCTAAAAGTTGAATTGGTGCACACAACTGTGACCAGGTAAATGTTAACCATTTTAACTGAACAGTTAATGGCCCTACTAACTCTTCCCATCCAATAAGAACACACAGTTTGTAATTTCTCTGTGGTGGGTACTGAAGCCTGCCCTGGCAGTGAATAATAAGATCCTTCTCACCTACAGTTCACAGTGAAAAACTGACCCAACAAATGTTGTGTGGTCCAAGTGATGATGCTGTGATAATTTTTGTTCATGGTGATGGTTTACTTTCTTCCAATTCTCATGTTGAAAAGCTTCATTATTTGTCCAAAGGTGTTGCAATATGTGACACATAATCTGTGAGAAAATGTTATAGGCATTTGTTTAATTGATCACTTTTCTATTTCTAAAGGATGAGTGTGACAAACCCACAATTCAGTATGTTTTGTATTTCGGTCAATAAAGGCGTGGCAGCCTCTACCATTCAATGCTGTTTGGAGTTTGGAAGTGGGCAAATTACTTCAATTTAGAACAATTAAAGGATGAAATGGAGAGTGGTTTGACAAAGAGTTGCAAAATTCACCTCCTCTGAACCAAAATGCTTTGGATTTTAAAGTCCAAATGGGTGTGTTGCGAACATGAATGCATTCATTTATTTTTTTATCCGTTGAACATAAGAGAAGTTTTTTAAAGAATGTTTTTGTCAATACAATGAAAGTCAGTGTTCAACCAAATTTCCATTTGGGAACAATAAAGTCTACTTTGACTTAAAGGTGCACTAAGCGATGTCGGGTGACGTGACTTCTTGTTGCCGTTTAAAGTATTTTCAAACAAAACGGAGGCTAGATAGACCCTCCCACCTCATCTGCACTGACCCCCCAAACCCCACACCCGCCTTCTTGTCAGTTATTGGCTGGAATAGTTTGTTATGTTTTGTGGAGCAGGTTGGCACAGTTTGTTTTTGTTGCCATTTGTGGAGCCTGGGTTGTCTGCATATACCGTGTTTTTTTACAGTGTGTTTAGGGGACAGACAGCTGGCGGATAGTGAGGAGATGTTTGCTGTATGTGACAAAAAATGTTTGGGCTTAAAAACGTGTGACATCGCTTAGAGCACCTTTAAATAATGAAATAATAAATAAACTTTGAGTTTGAAGTGGCCTTCATCTGGACTAATACAATGTGAATTTTAACTTACTCAAAATTGGAAATAATATCGCATAAAACATTTGTGAATTGTGAATGTTTCCATCCTATGATTTCAAGAGAACAAGATTGTCAGTTGCTGGGAAATTGGTGCATAACATCTGTAATAAAAATGGAAATTGGGTCTCTTCATAAAACATCATAAATTACTTGTGTCTCAGAGCGCACAGAAAAAATACTGAGAGACTTCTGGAGGTCATTATACTAAATAATTTGAAAGACAGACTTTGGCTCACGCATTTCAGAATGATCAAACCAACATTAGAGATGCTGTGCAATGAAATCGGCCTGCTGGAGTCCAGTTATCCAATCACATCCACTGTTGAGGCAAAGTCAAGTTCCCTTTTCGTAGTCACTTTCGAGTTACGTTTCTGTTCCCTACTCAGAGAACGAGGGTTGCATGCTGTAACCGAGACGTTTTTAATTGTGCAGCGAGAGATTTGTTCACTAAATATGTTTCCATCGTAGTTGTTTCGTAAATGTATCAGCTTCAATTTGAGCAGTTTCTTTATGCACATAGAAATATGCCTCACTTGTCTTCTTTAATCTCTGAGAGTGTACTTCAAGACAAGTACAAGAGAGAGATTGATAATTATTTAATACATTAATGCATCATTTTATAGCAGTACCTCTAGAGAATTTCCAGAGCTGGCCACAATAGAGGGCACTTATTTCCTTTAATTATTTGGCAGTCTTATAAGTGCACTTCCTGCTCTGTTTAGCATCTCTCCGTTCAATGTCCCGTCCTCTGCTCCTGTGGCCTGGGCTGAGCTCACTACACTGTGTGGTCCAAGGTTACAAATATGATTTACAGCAACCAGTGAGGAGCCTCCTTCTTAGAAAGTAGGGAACACATACTGCATCCATGTGAGAGCAGGAATGTGCTGCTGCCGTCAGTGCTTGCTGTTTATCTGAAGCAGCGGTATGAGCGCAGGAAAATATGAATCATGAATACTAGCTCACAAGTGAGCTGTGTTACATGTTTAATTGCACTAAGGTTCTGTTTACAGTATAGATATTTGTTACTGAATCTGGTACAGTGTGGGATGTGTCCAATATTTGAAGCACTTCACACAGGATAGTTAAAAGTATCTCTTTCTGTGAAGCGTCAGGCCTGGGAGATTATTGGAAATGAATGTGTTTCCCAGTTCTTGGAAACAGAAATATCCATGGAGAGTTCTGGTCAGCACACCTTGTTGATTTATGAGGAAATCCTGAGGGAATTTCACTCTGTCAACAGCGCAGCTCATTATACATATTCACGCATCACAAACAAGACCTCCAAAATTTCAGAAAGCCCCAATACCATCTCTCAGCAGTATTCATTCAGCAAAGCTAGAAATTAACAGTTAAAGTGTGATAGACAAAATTTGAAATGCCAACACACAGTTGAACTAATTTGAAAATAACAAAATATAATGATATCATTTGACTTTGACTGTGTAAAATGTAAAATATTTTTGTATTTTTCTACAACAAACATGGTTATGTTAGCGGTGTGGTTTTATGCTTAGCTTTAGGTTTGGGTCATACGTTTTTTTTTTTTCTGTGCTACTTCGCCATCTCGTACAAATGATCATGAATTATCATGAGAATTGATGTATTAGGTGTTTAATGGTGCACAGTCTCATCCCATTTCGTCATATAGCTGACGGCCTTGGGACGTCTTTTGACCATACGTCAATATATGCCTTTTTAGGGCCTCCTTAAACGTTGGTAGATGATGTTATCGGATCCTAACTCTACCCCAGACCTAAACCTAACCCTAAACCCAACCTGTCACCCAACTGACGATAAGGGTAAAGCGTCAGTTGTATGACGGCCCGGGATCGTCATCTACAGACGTTTAAGGGGGCCTGAAAAGGCATATATTGACGTATGGTCAAAAGACGTCCCAAGACGTCAGTTATATGATGAATTGGGATGAGACTGTGTTATTTAATGCAATGACATGCAGTAACTCTAAATCTTCCTCATGATTGCACATCAAATATAGACTGTGATTGGACAATAGCACAGCAGTTGTTGCGTCACATTGCAACAGTGTTTTCAGATTTGATAGAATAAAATGACAAAGTTCTCAAATGAATACCGTAGTAACAATAACTCAAGTTACTATAGTAATTTGTCATGGCAACATGGGTTATCAAAGTCATCACTGATGACTGATCAAAGCAACAATGCCTCAAACCAACCGTAGCACTTTCATTGTTTCACTTACATCAGCCATTGTTAGCTCTTCAAAAGTGAAGAGGATCAGCAAACAGAAATGATCACTTGCATACTTGGATGCATCCGTGAAAGCCTGTTAGCAATTCATTCAATTTCAGCCAGAGCCTGACATACAAAAGTAAAGTTTTGTGAATATTTAAATTAAATATGTGAATAACACTTATGTGTTTAAGGTTATACATTTTTTTTTAAAAGTGAAAATGCATGTAGAATTAGCTACTCAAAAAGTAGCTGAGCCATGCGTCGGTCACATTAGATGGTGACCAGTGACCTCGTCTAAGCACATTCATGCAGTCAATGGGTTTTTTCCCCCATAATTACTGCTAATCACTTCACCTCTGACCCCCATAATTGCTTCCTATCAATGGCAACTGTTGACATTCTTAAAATAGAGGATCAAAATGGGGTTTAGTGAGGGCTGAAACAGCCAGGCTTCCATTGACCCAATACAACGCAGCCAAAGACCAATAATTGCACTATATTACCCTTAGACAATGGCTATTGATTCGAAGAGTATATGCCTTTAAAAAAGACTGCAGTGAAATATATGGTGTTTTAGGGATAATATTAGATTATGATATAATTGAGAATAATGTGGTAAGAGAGCAAGAACCAGCCAGAATAAAAGCATGTTTGTGTTTGAGAGAGAGAGACGGAGAGAGACCTCTGTCAATTCAATCCTTAAATGCATGGTTCATTTCTGTACTGTGTTGGGGAATCATTACCTCTTAAAGTAATGGAAAATATTAAACATGGTTAAAAAAAATGCCAGTCAATACATTTGGAATATTCATACAGTATAAACAACATGATGTTGCAATGTTAAACCAGGAATTTTTTTTATCCTTTGTTCACCCTCATGTTCTTTACAAAATAGAAAACAAAATACATTATTTTTGTTTTGACATGTCCATTGACAGATTTGTAATTTGTGTTATTTTTTTTCTCTTTGAAAATAGCCTTATCGTTACTACAACAATAAAACAACATACATTTGGAATATTTTAATAATGACATAAAAAACAACACTAACATAATCTGTTGAGCTGAAAATTCAAAATTAGTTCTGCTTGTGATTGTTAAGCTTAAAATGTCTTACTTCAGAAAGAAGTGTGCTAAAAGATTATTTTAGCAAATTTACTTTCCGATTTAATGCCGTTGTTTGCTGTTGATCGACCAACTGACTTTGTGAAATAGTCATTTATTTTTGTCAAGTAAAAATGGTTAATTATAAGAAAATAAGGAATATAAGTAAAGAGAAAAATCTATTGTTCTCATTCACAAAAAAAATGTGTTCTTTATGTCATATTTTCAATAACAATAAGGTGAGGAAAATGATGACAGAACGTACATGTTTCCTTTAATTACAGGTCCTAATGTCTCTTCAACACTGTTGCTTTCACAAGCAGTTTTTCAGCTTCATTTCCCAGTTCCCACAGGAATCATGCCAGCATACAGTGGATATAGAGCTTTACAATATTAATCAGAAGCTTATGGAATCATTAGACAAAGGTAATGTGCTGCTCATTATTTATTAACAGTGGCCAGGGCAGAGTTAAACTATCCCATGGTTCTCCAGACCAGCTTGTTAATTGTAATTCCCACAGGAATTACTTCACGTGTGTTAAGTGCATCGTACAGTTCAACCAGCGCAGACATACATCTTAAAATAAAAACTGGTTCTGGAATATAGGCCTATAATCTAAAACATAAAAAGAATGAAAGTGTTCTTTAATACAACAAACATATTGAAATAAAAAGAAATGGCAGATCAAGAAAGATTTAACTTTTTTTTTTTTTTTTGACCTTGATTCCTCTCCAAACTCCCACCTCTTGGCAGGATCCAGAGGAATCCTGACCGCCCTAATTAAACTGGGAACTTTATTTTTAGGAGTGTGGCCTCGATACAGCTGTTCCCTTTTATTGAGTAGCAGTAGTGGAGGCTGAAGTTGTCTTTAGGTACCCTCACTGTGGTGCACACAGACAAAGTGAGCCCTGTCTTTGGTTGGCTAAATGGCGTCTCTTTGGATACCGGATTGCACAATGAAACCAGAAGCCTCAGGCACGAAGCCCGAGCCACTGAAGTGGTCAGAGAGGAGACTCCTAAAAATATCCCTCAGTCTCTTACTCTCTCTCTCTCTTCCTCTGTCTCTATCTCCTTCTCCTCTTTTAATTCCACTTTTCACCATCATGACTTCTTCTTATTCCTCATCCTTCCCTCTTCTGGTTTACAAATAACATGTGTCACGAATTGCTCATTCTGCAGAAGTAAGCTGAAGGGAATGAGCTGGCGCTGCGTTTGTCAGAGGCCTAAACCAAACACGACAATTCTGTCTTTATTTATTCACCCTCATGTCATTTAAAGCCCTTAGGGCTTTATTTTCTTATGTGTAACACAAAATGAGTATTGGTAAGATTCTTAAAATTATCCTTTCTTTTGTTCAACAGGGTTGGGGGTGCTGCCGTGCCTTTTCCCCTCATTTCTGTTTAGTGTTAGTGGATATGAAACATACAGTGCAGCTAAGATTTCAGTCTGACATCACATGCCCCCACTTGCACTTCACATGGACACTTTATATAGACACTTTATAGCAATTTGAACATTTTACTAACTATAAGTAAATTATAGTAGCAACTACGTACATGTCCACCAGTCACTAGTATTAGTAGACTGTCTGCTTAATATCTCCTAACACTATATGATGATGGTCTCCAACAGATATACCACTGACTATAATGTCAACTTGGAACTGTAAGGTTCTGACATTAATTTTTTTTTCCAAAATTGAGTTATTCACATATTCTTATTCTGTGACAACTTAGAGTATGAAACATGAACATTTCATATTTTGTCCATCATCTTGGATGAGTTTTTTTTCCACTGAGCTTTTTGAAATGCATTATAGGATTGAATCAGTCAAAACAGAAACAGCCTTTGCTTTAGCAGTATGTAGTGTTTTAAAGCCACACTGTGGAACTCTTCAATCTTTATAATATATTACCAAAACCCATTGAGATGGTACATCGACTTACAATAGGTTGAATGACACGTCTGCCGCAGCCTGAAGGTGCCTGTATCGCTTATACTGGCACTTTGTAACTTCGGGTTTCGGGTAGGAACCCGAGCACAAAAAGAACGACAAAATTCGACCGCTTTATGGCATACGTCACTTCCCCACCACCCCAAACTTCCTCAGATTCTGACGTTAGAGCCCGTTCTCATTCCAAAGTGCCATATACAACGCTTTTGCAAAAGTGTAAATATCCAACGCACATGGTACCCTTTAGCGCTAAATGAGACGTAAAAATAAATCGGGCAGAAGGCGCCTCCTAGTGGTCTAACCCTACCCCTACCCCATCCCTTAACTTAACCATAACTCGAAGCGTCTGAATTTGGCGCTAAAGGGTGCCATGTGCGTTGGATATTTACTCTTTTGCAAAAGTGTCATATATGGTGCCTTGGGATGAGAATGCGTTGGACGTTACTGTTCAACTCACGTTCGATTGCCGCCTGTATGTTTTCGTCATGGTCGAACAACAGCTACAAGGAAGAAGGCAATGGTTTAATCAGAGGAAACTAAAAAAAGAAAAGGGGAGAGTGACAAATTAAAAGCCAGGACGAGGATTAACATTGGTCCAGCTTTCGCTGCGCTTCGCTCGTTGGCGGGAGCTAAAAGAGGAAGGGTGTTCGACCGATGCGGACACTAGCCTGCACACAAATGCCGTTTCCAAGGTAACACAGATAAATTCATATAAGCAGTGTAGTATTTTCTGGTGTTCCGGCCACAGCCCAGTGTTCATTTCTACACACAAACACAGCCCGCCTCAGTGCAGGGTTCACACTAATAAAATCGACTCATGTCAAATGTAACGTTACATTAAATGTAGTGAACGTGCCCACGACTCAGTAGTACCCACAAACACTACACACCACATGTCCAAGGTTTCTGTAAAAATAAACCAACACACATAACGTTACAGTCAGCTCTGGCCGACGGTGTTTTCAGTGCAGTGAATGTGCCCGCTGTCCCGCACCCACATTCACTCACAGACATGAGAAGCCCCACGGGGCTCACCCTACTCGCTTTCTCTCAGTCGACTGCTATAAGGGAATTGAGCGCAGCAAGGCTGCCCGCCTCAAACACAGCACACACAATCTAAAGACACGGAAGGCTGACCGGTTGACTGTTTGTTGGCTTTTATTTGCGACATTGCGACGGAGCTTGTGGCCTCTAGGGATGCTAGATGTGAAAGTTACAGGTCGAGCGCCTCTAGTGGACAAAAGTTCCGCAGTGTGGCTTTAAAACACAAGCTACATAGGCAACTCACAAAGGTTTTGGACTAGAGCCATCATCACCTCAAGAATCTCTTGACTGATGAGGCGGCTCAGAGGATGAGCACAGATTCAAGTATCTCCTTGCGATCCACATTTAAACCACTATACCTCTACACATTCAGCGTGAAGTGAACTCCCGTATATCACTACTAACATTCGGAGACCTCACAACTTCTTATTTATAAGCTCTTTTATAAATCACACACTCTCATATGTCTGTATATTTAAGCCTTTATAGCCCTGGATGCTATAAAAACCTTCATTGTCTCCACATTTCCTTTGTTGTTGTAGCGTCTGGAGGCAGTTTGGAGAGATGTATGGAAAGCCTGACTGAGCCAATGCTGACATTAAGCCTGAAAGAACACTCTGTGTCCAGGCAGAACAGAGGGAACACACACACAGGCATCTAACACACTCACACAAATTAGCGAGCCAGAGTCGGCTTCCCAACTGATGCATAATTACAATAGTCACTGCAGTTGTCTGGGCACAAGTTCAACTCCACCTCAAAGAGACAAGATAGTTAACAGCTAGCATTTGTGTGGCAGTGAAGACTGACCAACCACTAATTACGACACTTAGATTTGAACCCTTCCATGCGTAAAAATAAAATGGGGATTTAACCATTATGGGTGACCACTGTAT
Source organism: Hybognathus amarus (assembly GCA_030378365.1). Lineage (NCBI taxonomy): Eukaryota > Metazoa > Chordata > Actinopteri > Cypriniformes > Leuciscidae > Hybognathus > Hybognathus amarus. The sequence continues at coordinate 66,227 of JAQIUQ010005222.1, forward strand.
AACACTTAACAGTGCTCGTTTTCTGTGGTTTTATGGCTGAACCCCAACCATCTGCAATTGATGAAAACATCCTACCAAGAAGTGCATTATTCACAACCAACCACATCATTTAGACTTTAGAGGCCCCTAAACAATGCTTATTTAGGGTCGAGGGTGGTGCTATATGTCTCATGCTGGTTCTCATTAGACTGCACTATGTGGAGTGAATTGATTCTTCAGTCTGTCTCTCTTCAGTTAAGCCCACTGATGAGAGGTTGCGGATGCTTCTATTTCAGAGAACGACTAATCCGTAATTTTGGAGACTTTCTGAATCGCTAAACCATAACCTCATGAGATCATGAATAAGAACTTGATAAACTCATAGTGCATATTTGGCTAGACTGAGGCCAATGCAGTCCAATGTATTGAAAAAACATGTGGATTAGAGCTTTACAATGAAATATACAAAGTGCGGACAAACCCAGCCGTTGGGTTTGAAAATAACAGCATTTTTTAGAGTATATTTGAACATTTAGGCCGCTCTATGAATAACATTTCAGTATAGCAAAATATTAAACGCCACTTATTTTAAGGAAATTCAGAAAAATAAATTCAAGCAAATTTATTTGAAAAAAACGTCTGTAAGGTTTGAAATTATAATACTTATTGTTCAAAGTTAAGACACAGTATAATAGTTTCTGGTTATTAAACTTTGTGGGACAAAACTGGAACATAGAAAAATGGAAAGTTTAAGTTTCAAACACACTTTTCTGAATGTGAACCAAACTAGTTTGTCACAGGACAAATCCTGGTTTAAAATGTATTTCACTCAAAAATTAAACATCTGTCATTATTTACTCACTCTCATGTCGTTCCAAAACTGTATTACTTTCTTTTCTCTGCTGATGAAAAAAAAGTCAATAAATTGTTTTGAAACCAACTGACTTTTCTTTCTTTCTTTCTTTTTAATGGACTCGAAACAGCTGAAATATTATGTCATAAAGGATTGGAACTTTAGTAAATTATGACAGAATATTCATTTAGAATGAAATACCCCTTTAAGTGTCCAAAAATGTTCAAATCTTTTTGGGTCCCTGTACATTACCAAAGGCCATCCTGACCCGTTACATTACAGGCAAAGGAACAACAGAACTGCAAATTCAACCAAAACCGCAAAGGATCCAATTACACCCTATAATGGGACATGCACAATGTGAGTGACAAAGCCTGTCGAAGAGACGCCGTTGTGTACACAGAGCCTGACAGCACATGTGAAAGGATTTGATCCTCACCCCACCTCCATCTCCGGCCTGCTTTAGACCTATAGGATGCAGCACCACAAATATTTCTGTCCTGAAGTCAGCTGTAGTAGGGCTCTGATCCATGAAAGCAGAAAAAAAACACTCACTAACTGGGTTTTAACAGATTTATATAAATTAATAAAGGCAGTTGGAACCTGGCCTAGGAAAGACCTTATGGATTTTTCAGCTCTTTCCCTCCGGCATACTGAGACCCATCGCTTTTGTTGAATCTGCTCTGAGAACTGAGCACTTTAACAGCCATTTGTCACTGGCACAGGTATTTCAGAGTTAGGCACACCCTCGGTAAACCTCCACGGGCTGCCATGATGGGACTTGTTTAAACGTAACAAGTAACATTGCCTTTCCCAGCATCAGCTCGACACAATATTTTAAATGGCAAAGTGCTGAGTAGGCAGCAGTATCATACGCATTAGTGCCAAGAGGCAGCATTCTTTCAAATCACTTCTTCCATGTGAAACAACTGCAGGGATGCACTGGTGACATATAACACTGTATGAATGTAATGAATGCTCTTCATGTGGCAGGTCTATGCATGAGTATGATGGTACACTGGATCTCTGCCAGTGCAAATACTCTCAGTAACTGATGTCTTTGGCATGCGCTCTTTTTTTCCCAGAGCAATATGAATGGTAAGCGGTTAATCTTAGTCACGGCTAAGCACAATGCAGTGACGAATGATTTGCTTTTTTTCATAATAGTGTATATATGGAGAAGTGCTTTCAGAGCACATTGGAGCCATTGTGTAAAATATCTTCAGAAAGCAGCTGAAGAGTTGAGTCTTATCAGATAGCTGGCAATTTAAAGATCAATGGAATGGAGACACTTCAAGAAAGAAAGGCTTGCATGAACAGACTTGCAATAAATACAGCCTGTAGAAAAGTTTATCATTATATTCACACTGTGCTTCATGACATCAGTTTTTTACTTCAGCACATTGTTGTGTGAAATTGATTAATTACTTTATGCAGCAGTTCTATAAACCAGAAGTAAATATTGAGAAACATTATTTACCAAGGGTAAAACATTTATAAACTTACAAATGAATTTGAACTTTTGAACTTTCCATTCATCAAAGAATCCTGACAAATAAAAAAAGTATCACGATTGTCAAAGAAATATTAATCTCAACTGTATTCAACATTCAGAATAATAAGAAATGTTATCTGAGCATATAAGAATGATTTCTGAAAGATAATGTGACACTGGAGACTGGAGTAATGATGCTGAAAAGTTTTAAATGTGTTTTTGTATTTACTGTAGTGTATACAAAAATCAGTTTATTGTCTGGAACAATACTGTTTGGAGCTTGAGATTAATTGAAAAATCAGATTATAAATCTTATTTACAATGCACAATTATTGGGATTTCTGACTTGATCATTCTCAAACTAATTAAAGAATATTATTCTCTTGTTAAGATGGAGGAAAAACAAGATTCTGGCCAGTAAAGATGGCATGAATAGTTAAAAATGTATATATGGTCATAAAGTTTAAGTATTATGCTAAAATGTTCCTTTGGACAAATTCAGAGCATATGCAATCAAAATGGTCTGGTGTATTTGCAGTATAGTGTAAAAAGATCTCGGTATATATTCTAGGTATGGATACATGAACCCCAACACTTGCCATGCCCATTGACAGTCACGTTGAATGGGCCGTATATTTTTATATATAAATATCTCTTTTTTTCTGGCACGTTTTGCTCCCCTTACACAGAGACTGTTAAGCCAATGATCCTGATTCAGAGAAAGAAATCATTTTTGTGTTTCTCTGTAAAAACCACATGTATGACAGGTGCAGCTTGATGATAATTCTAGATCTCTCACCTGTCTGTCTTTAAACAGATCAGGCGCAAACTAACTTTAATACATGAATAGATAAAAAAAACCCTATCAGTCTTATTTATAGTATTCAGGTGTTTGAAACCTCTTCTCAATTCCCTTGCAGGCTTCCTTATCTGACAGCTCGCACTGCTTCATCGGCCTGCTGGCTGTCTTTTCTAGTTACAGTTCAGAGAGTTCCTTTAAACGTGGATATGCGCTCACCAATGAAACCACATGTCTCTGTGTCTATCGAGGTTTCCCTCTCTAGTGATCTGTTTTAGTTACAAAAGGAATATGCTCTCACCTGATCTACATCTTGGCACAGGTTGGTAAATGTGCAGATGTGAACTATTGAGAGCAACTGTGAAACAGAGATATTGTTGTTGTGAACTCACTGATGCTTTGATGTGCATGAGGTGTTGGCATATTACTTCTTCACTGTCCTATAATGGGACACTTGGTGTCCTGACATAACCCCCACGAGGAATCTCCGGGACTGCAGCCAATCACTTGGTGCTATTTGCTGCCTGTCCAGCATCGGAGTACAGGACTGGCCGATCCTAAAATACCAACATAGCTTTTAGAATAGTAATTGGTTCATTTCCAATAATGCCGTAAATAATACGCAAAAAGGTTTGTTTCTAAGAAAATCTATAAATACATGGTGAAGTTGCAATTTAGGTCTACAGAAGGGCTTGTTTTATGACTGCCAGAAGTTAAAAGCGCATAACAAACTGATATTTAAGAAATATATTTTATAAAAGATACATGCTCAGTCAAAAGTTTGGACATATTTTCCATAAACGTATTTCCTATTTACAACATTTTTTACATAACAATAATATAGGTATACCACTAACAATCCATTAGTTAACATATGAGCAAAATATTTTTTACAGCATTTACTAATCGTTGTTAATGCTAATAAAAGTGTCGAATATTCATGTCCCAGACAGCAAAATAGTTTCAGCTCAGATTCGGCTGATGTCTTGTATTTCCACAAGTACCACAGACTGATCTCATGAAATTGCGTGTGTATGACACGCCAATTCGTATTTCCATTTTTGGCGTGCAATCAACACGCATAGTCGCTTTTCAGCGTGTTTGTGAACGCCGTTGACTTAACGTTTCATTACTGTAAATATAAAAATATGACTTACCCCAACCCCGTCCCTAAACCTACCCGTCACTGGGGTTAATACCATTTATGCGTCTTCCCCTACCATCCTTGGAAAAAAATATCGCTCCCCACATGTAGATCTACATTTTGCTTTGTTTCGCTCGGACATTTAACGGCGTGTACATACACACGGAATCACTTCGGACATTAATGGCGTAGACATATTGTACAAACATTCATGCAAATACACGCAGAAATGCGTATAGATAACACGCCACTTGACTTGAAAGTGGCGTGTATGTTTACGCAAAAGTCATGATGTCATGTTGAGTACCAGATGTGGCCCGGATCTGGCCCGACACTATGTTGTGTCTGGGTTTAGTTCACAGTACATTAAATAATGTAAACCCTCGGTGGCAAGGAATCCAGGGTTGATGAGATTGAGTACCTCAAGTCAACTTGACAACTTGAGTACCTCAAGTCAACTTGAGTACCTCAAGTCTCTGGATGTTTTGGGGCTGTCTTGGTTGACACTCCTCTGCAGCATTGCAGCATACTCCGCCACGGACGGAGACAGTGCCTCTGGGATGGCAGACCGGGGTGGTGGTCCCTCTTTTTAAGAAGAGGGACCGGAGGGTGTGTTCCAACTACAGGGGATCACACATCTCAACCTCCCTGGGAAAGTCTATGCCAGGGTACTAGAGAGGAGAATACAGCCAATAGTGGAACCTCGGATGCTCCAGAAGTATGGGGTCCAGGATTCCTCGGCTGTCCGGTTTCTGTATGACCAAAGCAGGAGCTTGGTTCGCATTGCCGGCAGTAAGTCAGACTTCTTCCCAGTGCATGTTGGACTCAGGCAGGGCTGCCCTTTGTCGCCGGTTCTGTTCATAATTTTTATGGACAGCATTTCTAGGCGCAGCCAGGGGCCTTGAGGTTTTGTTCACGAGTGAGGGAAGGATGGAACGGGAGATTGACAGACAGATTGGTGCAGCTTCAGCTGAGCTGCAAGGCGAATCTACGTTCCTACTCTCTCCTCTTTTGTGCTTTGGTTCATGATTGAAAGTACAAGATCCCAGATACAGGCGGCCAAAATAAGCTTTCTCCGCAGGGTGGCTGGACGAATCCCTTAGAGATAGGGTGAGAAGCTCAGTCACTCGAGAGGAGCTCAGTGAAGAGCCGCTGCTCCTCCACATCGAGAGGGGTCAGCTGAGGTGGCTCGGGAATCTGTTCCGGGTGCCTCCTGGACGCCTTCCCGGGGAGGTGTTCCGGGCACGTCCCACTGGGAGGGAACCCGGGGAAGACCTAGGACACACGCTGGAGGGAGTATGTCTCCTGGCTGGCCTGGAAACGCCTCGGTGTCCCCCGGAAGAGCTGGAGGGAAGTGTCTAGGGAGAGGAAAGTCTGGGCATCTCTGCGTAGACTGCTGCCCCTGCGACCCGGTGGAAAATGGAAAAAGATGAATGAATTGATGTATTTTTTAAGCCATATAGCTTTTTGATCCCAAGATCATAAGGAGCACAAATTCATAAAAGTTTGTGCAAACTTTTGTCTGTTCTTGTGCTTTAACAGGCACTGACAGTGTGAGATGAATGCAAGTGGTGCTTAATGAGTCAGCAGTGAGATCAATGATGAAGTCACTGATCACAATTCACCATGACAGCCGATATCAAACAGAATATCAAGCTGTATTAGACGTGACAATTCCACACGGACAGACTCTCTCTTTGATTAATTAACAGCATGACAAAGAGTGTCCTTCTCACTCAAAACAGTGTCATCCTCAAATCGGAAAAGAACTTTTGTTTATGTGCCAGAGAAGCACTTGAAAGTTCGTGTTCCCCGTTTTGCTACATCTAGGATGAAAAATTTAAGTTGATTATATTAAATCCTCCAAAGGAAGAAAAAATTTAAGGGTTTTGTACCCAAACACACACACAGCCTAGCCTCTGTTAAACCAGGATAAAATGACTTGTATTCATACACAGCGTGGTTCAGTGCTGTGGCTGTTGCTGTGGATGGAGAAATTTTGGCACCAGATGATGCATTTTTTTGTTTGAGTAATTCTAGTCTTGGCCTGCAGCTGTCAGATGTTTAGTCCTTCTGTTTGTAACGTCCTTTTTTTTTACAACCAAGACTGTCAAGCAGACCCAATCATAATTATTCAACCCCTTGACCCACAACATCTTGCTACAGAGAACAATTTTTTTTGAAAATAATTCAACAAATGCATAGACTATTACAAAAAGATTCTGAGAATGTAAAGTTGATAAATTAAATTGGCTCCAAATATTTATGTACAAAAATATTCAACAACCAGAAGTCAAATGTTGTCCCTTCCTATAAGTGCTTAGAAGCTTCTGTTACAAACTGCAATCTTGGCCCATTCCTCACTTGAAAAAGCTTCCAGGTCACTGATAATCTTTGGTTTTCACATTACCACTGCTTTCTTAAATCTAAAGACTGTACAGGGCACTCAAGAACATTCTACGACTGTTGCCTGAACCAAGCGGTAAGTAGAACGAATGAATGTGGATGAATACATTGGGATAACTGTCCTGCAGGAAAGTCCTTTGATCATCAAGCCAAATGCATCACCATCTTTGCTAAAATTGCTTGATAGTTCAAAGAATTCATTATATCCTTCATACAGTCAAGATTTCCACTTCCTTCAACAGCAAAGCACCAGCAAAAGACTGGACCACCTCCATGTTTGACTGTTGAGATAGTGTTCTTCTGCTCATAAGCTTTGCTTTTTTTTGCACCATGTAACGCTGATCCATTGGTCCAAAACATTCCAGTTCATAAAACTCCATAAAACATTCTTCCAGAACTCCACAGGTCTATCTAAATGAATTTTAACATATTCAAGTCAGCCTTTTATGTTCTTGATCAAGAGTGGCATTTGGCAAGATGACCCAACATGAAGGCCAAGCTTGTCTACTTGTTCTTATACTCTGCATTGGAATGTTTTTCCCCCTTTTATCAGGTCATTGTGTAAGACTTTTTTTGCGCAAGGTTTTTCTCAGATGCTCTGATTAAACATTGTACCATCCTTAATTGTATTGTGCTTTTTCTTTAACACTCTCAAAGGTTTTCTGGTACTACACATTTTAAACTTATGAATAAGGCTGTCTCTAGGAACTTTTAGGGCCCTATCAGCGCAATTCACTTCGTACAGTACATCAACGCATGAATCATTCGTATTTTGCACCCGTGCAAAGTGGACTTTTCCCTCCACAGACTTACGCAGGAAAACTAGGGAATGAACTTGCGATCCCTAGGTGGTTCAGCGCAAAAAAGGAGACGTGTTTTGGCGCAAACAATCCTTGGTGCCATTTTGCACTTCCAGAAAACAATTATTGTGCCACTGACCAGAAAAAAACTAGTCTAAAGTCAGTGGCGCATTGCGATGCTATTTTAAACTAAAATACTAGTCTAAAGTCAGTGGCACATTGAGATGCTATTTTAAATGCGCACATTCAGATGCTATTTTTAACGCGCATGCTTGGCCATAATACAGAGTGTGAACTGCGCATACATAGATGGTTTTTATTTTTTTGCAAATGCTACATTAGCTATTATAAGGAAATATATTAAAACACAAGGGAAATCGGAGGGAAAACCCTAACTTGACTGGCATCCTTTAGCGTCAATATGAGACGCAGACCCTACCCCAGACCTAAACCTACCCATAACAATGCGTGCTATATTGACGCTAAAGGGTGCCATGTGCGTAGTATTTTGACAAAATGTCATATGGCGTCACTTATATGACGCCAAAGGATGAGAATGTGTTAGCTCAGCCTAGTCTCGGCTACTGCAGATGTGTATTTTGCAGCCAACGAGCCGGTGATACAACCTGCTCACCTGCACACAACCGCTGTTATCACAGCGACCCAGAGAAATCTCAGAAAGAGCATAATGTCTGGTTATCCGGCTCATGCCGCATGTGTATTAAGTGTAGAGAATGTGCCCACTTTCCAGTTGATTCCAAGGAAACGTGTTTTGGGGCCAAATGCACAATTAGGCTACATTGTATAAAGCAGATTAATACATTTTCACTAAACACATTTCAACTACTTTTCTATTACTTACTTAAATCTTGTACATTTCTAAGACTTTCATTTTAATAACGATTAGAAAAATTTTAAATCACAATTTTTAAAAAATCCCTGATATTTTCACAATCTTGCAATACTGAAACAGGAATGGCAAGGTATGAGGGCTTTTGACAGTTTGATTAAGCTGATTCTGTTCAGACGTATGGATTTTATTGCATCATAATATTGGGGCAAATAAACATGCCACATTAAAAGAATACAGTTGTAAAGACCTTCATGGATCCTTCTTGTTGCTGAAAGTAGCAGCGATTTTTTTATTACGTTAAGTTTTACTGAAGATAAGATTATTTTTGTTCGAAAAGGAAAATCTTTCATACCCTTTAGGGGTTCAAGGGTGTAAAAAACTAATTGAGGTTCAACTCAAAGTACCATTGGGAGGAAATAAACACTGAACACACAACAATAAACCCTTAAGTGCCCATAAGTTTTTAAGATGGAAAACAACAGTTCAGTTTATGGCATTGTTGAATGATTGCTGTGTGTTGATGTCAGTGAATCGCACCCTCAGTGAACATCATGTGGTGAGTCTGTTCACATCAACAGAGACATTGCACAGTCGTCTCTTTATGGCTATTGACGGGCTTCATAAAAGAAACATGACAAGCTGCAGGCATGAAGAACCCATTGACTATCACAAGCTACTATGCCAATTTAACAGAAACAGAAGGTCGTCACGCTCGATTAAAAGAACATTCCTGCCACCTAATCACAAATCGTATACCATGACCACAGGCTAAAAGACTTTTAAAAACAGAGCAATTAAGGAAATACTGTCCAGTAATAACATAATAACACTGAGTGTTGTATTTAGGTTAGTGTATTTTCCTGCTGCTAAATGCTATACAATAACAATCTTTGTGAAGCATAAGTGTTGTGTTGCACAGAATTAAGTCAGTAATGCAGGTTTAGAATGACAAAAGTGTGAGAAAATTATGACAGATTTTTGGGTGAACAAACACCCTTTAACAAATAAATCCACAGTTAATTGCCATGTTAACTCGACCTAACTATACCGTAAAGCAGAACAAACAACTATTTTAAAAATCTATTAGTCCTGAAACATCTAAAATCTTTTATGCAGTGATTCTTGCCCAAAAAATAAACACATAACTTGAAGAGACACCACCTAGGTCTTGAAAGCCAGTGTTTGTGGCAGTGTACAAAAAGTCTTTCCCAAAAATAACCTGAGAGAAAATCAGGAGAAATGTGCTAATACAGATCTGAAAACCTCCGCTGTGTTGCCTCTGGGAGAGAACGCCTGTCTCAGCTCTACAGGGAAGGGAGAGGTTTTATCTGTCACTATAGGTCTGTGTACTGATGTTTGATTGATGACAAGCTATCCCAGATAATCACAGCTTCTGCAAAGGGCTGCAGCTTCCAGGAGACAAATCTATACCCGAGGAGAATCACACACAAAAAATTGTGTAAAAGGCACTGTATTTGATTTTTAAAACAATGTAAAACACTACATTGTGTGCATGATGTTTACATCTCTTATAAACATATCAGGGAATACGATTAGATCAAGTATTCAAGGTAAAAGCTAATAAACAAATAGGTATTGGCACTGCCTCATGGTCTCAAAAAGCTCTTTCCACGTGAATCCTGTGGGGAACCATTTCAGAAATGAAAGACAGGGAAAGCATGTAGAATTTTAATGCCTCCTACATGTGACTAAATATCACATTCCATTTGGAATTTCATCTCATGGGACCCAAAGTGAGTTTTTTTTTTTTTTGGTCATACTAGGATCCGAAATGGGATGGGACGTGCCTGGACATGCTTGTGGATTGATGCTGGATAAGTGATGAGCGCAGCATTCCGACAGAGCGAGATGTGACGTGGGGGTGGGTGCTAATGCTAATCCTGCTATTGTCATTCTATGGCTGGCTGAATGTGCTCAGCAGAAATGTCACCTCTAAATTTGCATGCAAATCCCTCTTTTTTTCCCAGAATGCTCAGTGTTTATTGAGAGCTATAAGTCTATTATGAAGGGACGAGTTCAAAAGGCTGTTGAGCAACTGGTGCAAGAAAATGGACTGTGAAAGACTAGTCTATCTGGTCTGTCTATCTATCTATCTATGGCCCTGTTGACCTGGTGTTTTAATCCATATCTGTTGTCCGCTTCTGTTCTGATTTCGTATAGGGAGGGGTCTATGGATTGGTAAATGTATGGGCTTTTCAGATCTGGAGGAAATAAGGTCACTTAGTTTACACAAGTGATAGTATCTATATATCATGTTTGCTACCTCAATTCAAATCCAGAAGTTGAATTGTACAGGCATTCTCAATTCAATTCTGAATGTTGCAAAACCCTGGTATGCAGGCAACAATTTAGCTGTCCCTAAACTCCCTGTCAAGGCCAGAGTGAAGCAACAGTATCCTTCATGTCAAATTCAAGGCAAGTTCAGCAGCAATCAAAAGGGGAACTTGGTCAAATACTATGCAAAGTATGAACATTTGGGTGTTTATTGTGTTAGAAGAAGCATTATTTAAAACCCTTTCCATGAGCAAGGACACAAAACATTCACTATGTGGAAAAATCTCATTCAGGACAACATCACAGGCCACAATAATCAAAGCCATTCTCGTCTTTGTTTTACAACTTTCTTGGGGCAAAAGCGCACTTTTGCCCCTTTTACTAAATGGGCTGTTTGTAATTCAAAGCATACCCTTTTCCTGGTCTTATATATCGTCTAGCTGTACTGTTGCTGTGTTTTCTTTCCACTGTAGGGTTATATAATGCGAGTGAGGGCCTCTGGGTTTGGCTGGGGTCCAGTCCCACACAGGCCTCTCTGTGCTGCTTTTTCCTGGATCCCTCCAGCTGCCTTTATCACCCCAGCAGCTGACTCCCTCACATGCCTCTCTGCTCCTAATGAGGGCCTTTTGGGTAAGAATTGTGCCGCTTTCTTGTTTTACTTCTTTCCCTATCTCTCTCTCTTTCCAACTGCCCCCAAGCCATTTGTTATCCTTGTCTTGGCTGCAGAACAGGGCAAGTCCAGCTGACGCGCACCTGCTTAGTGGCTGTGAACAGGACAGCTATAGAAATAGAGAAATAACGCCTTTCTGAAGTGGGCCAAATCTCTATCTGAATGGAAACAGAGGATTTTTTGATGCACAAGGAACAGCAGATTTTTATCAGCTGAATTGCATTTATCAGTTCAACTGCCACGACGCTCCAGTAGAGAGTGTTTCTATCGTATTGCTGACAGCCCTTGGAGTGCTTTACTCCATATTTTCCCATTTCTTTGATTCTTTTTCAATCCTCATGGCCTAAAACACCTATGTAAAACCCAATCATGTGCTACAAATTGGCATAGAACATTAATTTGGTTCCACACCAGATGTTAATAGGCAGTTTCACCAATTTTATTCAGTGCGTCTATTTCAAATGTGACTCTAAAACATTAAAAAATCCTCCAACGGAGTCATGTTAGAATGGGAAGAATTCAGAACGCCATCAGGAGGAATCATAGTTTATACAGCGATCAGAGAAGGTATGGAACATTACTGTGTTTAGAATAGTCTATTACATGCTATATCATGTCTACAGTTGCGGAGTTGTTCATTCATGCTTCTTCTTCATTATACTTTCTGTCCATCAACACATAACACAACAAACTCTTCCATTCAAACTACAGGGCGACACTGAACATGTCCGCCCATCCGACCGTCCATCCATCCACTTCAGTTTTTTTGTGGTGTGGATTCACATTGTTTTATAGATTATTGTGCAGAGTTATCAGAAGCATTTTTAATAATTGCAAAAAGATCCATTGGCAAATTGCACAGTTTTTTGGCCCTGGCACAAAATGACCAGCTAACATATTTTCACTAATATTATCATCAGCGCACAGCAAAATGTGAACGAGTACAAGTCAGTATCATTCTCACTGGATTATAAGAACAGACTAATTGCTATAAAAGGAGGAAAAAAGTGGTTCCAATCATTGTGTTCTTGAGTTAGCAATGGTTACACCCAAAGAAAGGCGTGCAGCCATACATCTCGTCATAAAATGGTCTCACATGCAAGGAAATTGATGCAAAGATTATCGCACCGAAAGACCCATTTACCAGATCATTCAAGAACATCAAGGAGAGAGGTTCAACTGTAGTAAGAAGTCTTCAGGACACCCCAGAGTGTTGAAGAGTGGGTGAAGGAGTTGTATCATCACCAGTGCAGAGCTGGGAGAGCTGGAGACGGCCTGGTGTCAAAGAGGGCAGCAAAGAAGCCACGTCTCTCCAAGAAAAAACTGAAAATTCTGCAGAAAGTACATGGATTAGACAGCAGAAGACTGGTGCAAAGTTATTTTCTCTGTTGAAGCCCCCATCTGACTGTTTGGAACATCTGGAAAATCTATTGTCCAGAGAAGAAAAGGTGAACCATGCCTGTTCAACAGGGAAGCATCCTGAGACCAGTCATATGTGGTGTTGCTTTTCATCCAGGGGAGTGGGCTTTCTCACAATTCTGCCCCAAAACACCACCAGGAATAAAGAATGGGATCAAAATGTCCTGCCAGAGAAACTTCCGCCAATGATCCAGGAGCAATTTTGTGATGATCCGTGCATTTTCCAGCATGATGGAGCACCATGTCACAAAGTAAGAGTGATAGTGAAGTTGCTCGGAGATCATTACATTGAATTTTTTGGACCTGTGGCCAGGCACATCCCCCGAATCTTATATCCCATCGAGAACCTGTGGTCAATTCTCGAAAGATAAGTGGACAAGCAGAAACCCAAATTGTGATAAACTCTGAGGACTAAGACATGAATGGATCTCCATCAGTCAGGAATTGGCCCAGAATGGATTTATAAAGAAGAGTCAACACTGTAAATATTGAGTCTTTGTATACTGAATATTGTTTGTCAATAAAAGCCTTTAAAATCAAATGAAAGGTTTATCGATGTGTTCCAGTAGAACCATATAGGAACTTGTGAAAAATTAATACAAATACAAAATCCTGTGTTCTTGTAATGCAATGTAATCATTTCAGTGTTTATTTTTTTAATTAATTTGCAAAAGTGTCACAAATCTTATTTTTTCTCTTTTTCTCTTATTTTTTACATCTCTTTTTTTATTTATTTTTTATTATGAGGTAGTGTAGTGTTACTTTAAAACAAAAATAATTTAAAGCATTTTAACTATATATGGCAAAAAGTGAAAGAATTAAGTAGTATGAATACTTTTGCAAGGCATTGTATACAGAAAAACATTGGTGCTTAAAAAAAAGATGGTTCAAACATATCCCAATTGCTTTCATGTATAAAAATATCTGTATATTTAATGAATTATGGGATGGAAACAACATTGGCATCAGTTCATTATTTTACCTGTGTGGGAGAATTTTGAAAGGTATTTTTAGTAGTCCAGAGAAACTAAGGATGGTACAGTATACACATCAGAGAAGCATCAAACGTGTTCATGCAGAAAAATGTCTGGTGGCAGACTTGAACAGCGCTGAGACATTACAAGTGACTTTGATAAAGTTAATCCTCCATACCTCACTACAGTAGCACAGATACTCTGACAGCCGACCTATTTTAGGCAACACAAATAAAGAGCAGGTCAACTGCGGGTGTGTGGAGGGAACTGTCAGCTCGCAAAGACAATTGGGTTTGATGGAGGAGCTGGTCCCAGCTGGTTGTAGGAATACGGGGAGATGGAGAGATAGGAAGAGATGGGGAGACTGGTAAGAGAAAAGAAAACAGAGAGGGGGAGGAATCAGGGGAGAGGATCAGCAGGAAACAGCTGAGGCAGAAGGTATGGTGATCCATCACATCCTGACTAACTGGCTCAGGTGCTCCACATCCTCCCAGACATGTTAGATAAATGATGGGCTTTGGGGGCCAAAGGGGCTTAGAAAACTGGAGTTTTAAGTCCCAGTGGATTTACACCACCTCAAGACCAGTCATTTTGGATTTTTCGATTTTTTTGGCAACCAGGTTAATATAAAGGAGGAACTATGCTGATTTGACAGTGCTGTGGCCATGATGCATTTTTATAGCTGATCTGCACACAAATCTGAGGGCTGGAGGAATAAAATGACCTTCAGAATAGTGAACCAGTTAGTGTGCTGCATGCTGTCCTCAAAGCAGGGCTAATAAATCCTCCTTACTGTTCTCATGGGGATGTAAGAACCCATCTGACAACAGTCACCTCATTGTGTCCTAAAGACCTCCATAACACATAAAAAGGACCTCTTTTCTCTGAAACACGCAGCATCGGTTCAAAGGGTTTACACAGCTATCGATCAGTTTTCTTCCGCAAAGAGTCACTGTTGAATTGAATATAAATTACTACATGACCTCTATGTTAAATATATTAGCATTCAGTCAGCAAAAGCTTCAGGGGGAACTCAAGGCTTTGGAAAAAAAGAGAAATAAAAGGTGACCTTTCATTCTTCTCTGAACATCACTGCATCCTTACAGGGTATTGGGGTTTTTATTTTTGCTCTGTGCTGATGATTATACATTTTAAACAAATGTCTAAAATCAACTAGTGGTAAACGAACAATGACCTATTAAGCCGGTATTGATCTCATGCAGGATCCTGGCACTGTTCGTTTGATTCTATGAAACAGCTTGAAGGATAATCCCTATTAGAAAGTCATTAACCTACCATGTACTTTGTATAGAATCTATACACTTTGATCTACACGTACTGAATGGCGATCTATGCCAAACCAACACTTTGATCATGTTCTTTCTCTAAATTTGACTACACATAACATACATTTTGTGTACTGTAAGTGCTTTTATCCAAAGCACTTGCATCTGAATTCCAGGTATTAATGAATTCAGTTCTGATATGTGAATTGAACCCATGAGCGCGTATCATGTTCTACCAGTTGAGCTACAGAAAAGATGGCAACAAAATGTTAAACAATAAGAAAATGTAATATTTGGTATTTAGTTTTATATAACATTTCTATTTTTAATAAATTATAATATTTAAGAAACCATAAAAAGTAAATAATAGTAAACACTGATATGAAATGAACAATATTTCAGCTATCTAACTGTTTTAATAAATTTCTATTATATTTCTATTTTTTTATATTGTGCACATTCTTTTTTATTCATTTTATTAAATATTATATTTCTAAAATGATATATGAATTTAATATATTTTAGTATATTAAGCTTTTTAACAAATTAAATTACCACATAGTTAAGTAATTTATAAAATAATATATATATATATATACTGTATATATATATATATATATATATATATATATATATATATATATATATATATATATATATATAATAAATATGACATTTCTGAATTATATAAAAATAATACCAAGTGAACACTTTATAAAAGTAGAAATATTAATAATACAAAAATCCCTAAAAAAATCCCTGTAAAAGCAAGGGGAAAAAACTTTTACACAAGGAAAAATAGTGAAATCTCTTTGAAGACTTTATCTGCTTCAACCTGTTTTCACTGAGTTTCTTTAAATGCAGACAGACATCATGGAGCGAGGGGAGGAGGACAGTGATTGGAACTGAGTCAGGAGTCGTCTGGTTCCCCCAGAGAGGCAGTGAGCCTCAGACTGTCAGTACTTTCTTACTGCCTTCACTACACTGCACATCTGTGGACTGAGAGAGATGTAAAATGATGACTGAGAGAGATCTCCTGCAATAACTTTAGTGACAAGTGCTTTAACAGGGGTTGAGATTCTGCGGTTTGACCACTGTGTGAACTTTACAGGCCGGCAAAGCCCAAGCAAGCACACTAACACTAGGCAAACCACTATTGTAAATTATGAGGTCATTACTACTCATCATGGGAGCTAATTCTGTACCGATCCACATCAGGGTTTAGCCATTACATTTATCACATTTATCATTCTCTGGCAAAATGATGTAAGTGACAGGTGCCTTATTCCTGACTGACTTAACCTCAGCCAGGGCCAGAATAGTCTAACTCAAAGTGACCCGAGCAACTGCTGTTGAGTCAGCACACAACACATTAAGGTTTCATTTCATGAGGGTTTATTAAAGCATTCGGGCCAAAGGGCTATGGTAATGAGGGAATGCCTCCGAAAGGTCAAGGCCACAGTCCTACCATCCTTTTCATTCGAATATACGACATTAACCAGGTCATTAACCTGAGTCATGAACCAGAGTCCATTCTGACAGAACCCATTACCCAATTCTATTTTACAGTGCCTGATTCTAATATTCAGTGTTCAAATGTTTGAATAATAGCTAAACTGTATTATGATTTCCTATATAGCTGTGCTAATTTAATGTATCTTCGAATCACTCCATGGAGTATTTCTTCCCACATAATAACATAATAAAAACTCACAACAATATTTCAAATCCATGTATTTATTTGTCTAGTAGCAGCGTAATAAGCAGGACATTTTCAGAGGTAGCCAGTCACTGTTACAAAATAAAACAGGAGTTCAACCTGATCACCCTGTCAGGGTTTATGTACTGAAAATGACATACTGACTGTACATTACCTCTTGTCTTGTGGAGGTTACATTTGTAATTTTAAATTGTACTTCTCTCTAAAGGCGCCAACACTCCCCCGGCAGTAATAACAGACCGTAATTCATCATATGAGGGTCTCCAGGAATACAAAAAAAAAAAGAAAAAGAAAGCTGAGCCGAGCGCTAGACGGGAACATACAGAGGTCAGGTCTGTAATCATATGACCCGATCAATAATTAACCAAGGTCACCTTTAATGACGGCGAAAGCAATGTGGCATACATTATACAAACCTCTGTGTAAAAAGACAAATGTGAAAGTGAAGCTAGATGATGGCTGGACATAATAAATTGAGAATCAGTACATGGATCTCTCTCAAGAGACATTATTTTCATACATTTGTTGGTCATGTAAAATGAATGTTGTTTAAACAGTAATATCTGAACAGTGAATATGCTCTGTGATGAAGCAAATTCCACCATAGTTCTTTTCGATGAATCACCACAGGGTTGGAACCTGTAATATAACAACAGTTCACTCCAATGCCACAAGCGGTTCAAAGAGACATTCATCTTTGAGAAAACAAAGTGAGCCAATCTCCACGGGAAGGTATGCAGTGAGAGAAGACGAAGTGTGAATGCCGGCAGTCGAGCGTGGCGGGACCACTTGTGCTGCAAGCCAAAAGAGAGAAAGTTTGGGCCAAAGTGGAGTCTTTGTTCATATCCCACGTGGCAAAAGGGGATTTCCGTGTTCTCCCTCACTCTGACGCACATTCACTACACTAAACACACAAGAACAGATAAATGATGCAATGTCGAGCAATCCAGAGGGATCAAGGCCGCATGCCAAGAAAAAAAAAAGTCATGACTCTGTCTGCACCTTGTTAACCCTGTGATGAACCCACATTCAGCAAAATCTTGATAATGGATTGCAAACATTTTGCAATGTATTGCCTCAGAAAGAAACATGATAAACATGTTTTCCTGAAATGTAATGCAAATTACACTCCACATCTTGTAATTGTTCTTTCAATTGAATAACTGCATGTACACTACCGGTCAGACTCGGTATGGCTTTTTAAGTAAGGGATAATCCAATTTAAACAATTTTAATGCACAGCGTGGAAGCAAAGAACTAGAGATGTTCCGATAGCCTTTTTCTCTTTCCGAATTTCGATACCTGGAGTCAGGGTCTCGGCCAATACGAGTACTGATCCTATGAGTACTATGAGTACTATGCTCTATGAGTACTTGGTCCAGTCTTAAATACTGCCAAACAGTGGTCATACTGCTAACGCGCACTTTCTTCTTCGCTGCTATAAACAGTGGTTGCTTGTGACAACAGCACAACTTTCTGTGTTGCCACAAGCAACCACTGTTTAGAGCAGCGAATAAGAATTGATCTCCGAATTTGCAGTGTTAAGCAAAGCTAGTGTGCATAACTAGTTATTGTTTAAGAAATGGGTATCGGATCAGTACATGGGTAGAAGTGCTCTCCAATACAGATGCCAGAATTTTTATTCGGTATCGACGACATTTCCGAATTCTAAGTATCGGAATAACTCTACAAAGAACCAATCAGACGTGAAGCATGATTATTGCATAGCTAGCAGTGGATTATCCTGCTTTTACCATGATCATTTGCAAGCATTTGACCACTTTAAAGCTGTTATTTATTGATGTTTGCAGTGAGATATTTGACCAAAAGAGTCAAAATTACAATTATTTCTGTCCGTTAAGACTTGCATTCTACCCGCTTTAAATCAGAAACAAAGATAAAGTAGAGCAGTAAGAATACATTTCTTTGAATTAATAATCGAGAGAGAGAGAGAGAGAGAGAGAGAGAGAGAGAGAGAGATGCGTGTGTATTTCCTGTCTCTGTGCAGTGTCTCTCTCAACAAAGCTGTGAGTTTACTTACTTCAAAATCAGCGATGTTCTCCCTTCGCTGGTGAGAAACATAGTGATTGAGTAGTGAAGCTATTAATAAAAGTTGCGGAGCAGAGTTGATAAGTGGGGTACCGCTTTCTTTTACAGTACAGAACTTACAGTGTACTTACCTAGAAAGTACTGGCTAATATAAGGTAAGTACATGGAACAGGAGTAGGTTTAGGGGTAGGTTCAGGGGTTCAGTTCTCGTTATTACCCATTTAATTGTAGTTACTAAAATAAGTATATAGTATTTACATGGGTAACTGGACTGTAAAAGGAAGCGTTAACCATAAGTGTCTGTGCTACTGAATGTTCCTGTGTGATGTGTGTGTGTGAGTGTGCATCAATGAAAGCTGCGCATTTATATAGAATATGATTAAACTGACTCCGAAATATTCAGTCAGACCATGCTATAATATTAAACAGTAGAATAAAGTGAAATATTATTTCAATTTAAAAGTTTTTATTTTTATTTTAATATATAATAAAATGTAATTTCTGTAATCCAAAGCTGTATTTTCAGCATTATTACTCTGAAAATACAGAGTGTTACAAATATAATATTTTCTATTACATAAATATATCAAATAATTGGTCTCTATACTGAGACCTCCTTTGTTTCATAAGCATACCTTACAGATTTCCATACATCTGTATGTGATTTTGGAGAACTCTTTGTTTAAAAGTCAAAATTTCAGAACTTAATGTACAGCAAGACAAATAATGCACAAACTTTCCTACTACACCCCAGTAAATGTGCTATGTGCCCTGTTCTCTATTAACCAAGCCCTTAGGGGGAACAAGTTGTACACCTCTGTATTTCACCATTCAATATTTATGATACTTGTAACCCACCGAAAACTGTTGTCCACTCCACAAAGGCTGATCTAGAGGGGTGATTTCAGAACACTTGGGGAACAGAAGAGCTGAACAGTAGCTATAAATGCTTAAGTGACAATCCATCTTTCTAATTAAACTTTATCAATGGACCACATTCACTTCAGGGCCCTCATTAGTGCATTCTCTTAGCCATTAGAACAGCGGGCCTTGCCTCCAAAAAGTATGTTACCACGTTGGCCTTATGAAAAAAAGCAAAAACTGTGCATTAATATTTGTAAAAGAGATGGAAATATATAGCCATCATCACATTGTTCTTAAACTGCAAACTTTACGCATTCCACCTGCTCTAATAGTGCCCAACTTGAGCTCAGTCTTTAGTTTCAAACGACTGTCACTTCTCTTCTGAAGTGGTGACTAAATATTTGCTGACATTGAGGGAGCGTGTGTCCTTTTCGGAGTGTTTGCTCTATCTTCCACCGAAACTGGCCTTCTTAGAGTGCTTGTACACGTGTGCCTGGCCCCTGCTGCCCTTAAATAATAAGAACAGAGAGAGTGTTATTAAGAAAAAAGTGATATGAGTAAAAAAATAAATAAAGGGCTGGAAAACCAGAGGATGTGACGGTTAAATGAGTTCAGATAAAAGATAAAACTGAAACAGAATTGCAGTTCACAAAAACAGCATACCTTTTTGCATAATATGCATGTCATGAAAACAAACACACAGGTTGCATGTGCTGAGTTGCATCCAAGAGGGAGCCCCTCAAGGATTTTTAGCCCATAATAATCCATTTAATGCTGAAATATGAGTTGAGAGTGAGAGCTGAAAGCCATACTTCTAACAGGACCACCCAGCAACCATGAAGTACAACAATATCAAATGATAACGCTGCAAGACCACTTTACAAAGGAATTTGGTCAAATTTGAAACCTCCAACAGAGAGGTACGGATATCTGATACACACTGTAAAAGAGGAAGCACATGACACTTGAACAAGGGTGGAAATATTTTGAGAACTGTTCTTCAAATTTGGATAATGCCTTCCTAGAAAACCTGAAAAGCTTTGTATTTTTAGCTTAAACTTTGTTTGTGATTGCCAATAAGGACTAAAAACAGAAACGCAGACTAAAATCAGTGGATTTGCATTCATGTCATAATGTATGCTAGTTTGTTTACAATTCATAAATCCCTTTAGCTGTGGCAGATTTATGGTTTCTATTATAGAGGCGGTCACATGGTCACAGTGGCAGTCTGAGAAAGAGGATTATGAGGATCCACTGACGAAACAGTCTAGCCAGATTGGGCGTGCCCTCTCGTGGACCCCGACCCCTCACAGTGTTATTAGAGAGCGCTGGCAGCATCACGCTCTCCCGTCATCCCCGACTCTCACATTAATCTAAGCAGAGGCTTCTCGGATCTGAAGCAATTCCATTAACCTGGGCTTTACCGAGGATACCACGAGGAAATCCTGAACCCAAGAGGAGTAATGGCTAGTCCTGCACTTAAACCATCTCATTACAGATCTACGTTCACCTGAATCATTAAAACATAAGGGCATTATCATCTTTGCATTATCGTAGACTTTTAAATGCATTCACAGATTAATATGCATGTTAATACTATAATACAGTGAGGTCACTGTGGGGTTGAACGGTGCATACAGTATGTGCTCAAACCATTTTCATTCCAAACACCCCTTAGAAAAACAGAGCGGGGACCCTAATACAGTAGTTTATAAAAATCTATTTATACATATACTGATAATATTATTAGGGCTGTCAAACGATTAATCACGATTAATCGCATCCAAAATAAAAGTTTGTGTTTACAGTACATAATATATGTGGGTGCACTGTGTATAATTATTTTATATATATAAATACACACACATGCTTGTATATATTTAAGAAATATTTTCATGTATATACTGTGTATAGATTTATATATAATTTATATTATATATAAATATAAATATTTTATATATAAATATTTTTCTTAAATATACATATACATGTGTGTGTATTTATTTATATACAAAATAATTATACACAGTGCACCCATATATATTATGTACTGTAAACACAAACTTTTATTTTGGATGCAATTAATCGCATTAATCGTTTAACAGCCTGAATTATTATACAATTTATTATTGTTTAGGTATAATAATTCTTCATATTTTATGTTATATTTATATGGATGAATATCCCACTTTTTTATATATTTAAAGGGACAACTTAGCTTCTTAAATTTACATTTTCTTTCAAGTTAATGTGCTTAACACACATTACATTTTTTTCACCATTTTTTTTTTATCCAAAAATACTTGTTTACCCCTTTCCTGAAGACTCCTGCTTACAACCATTACATCTCGGGTGACATCACTGCTATGATTTGAGTTTGCAGTCTGATGCCAGCATGACTCATGACTTCAGCAGGATGGTGTTTCCACGTAAGAGCCTAGTCTTTCCTGCCTAATACTGCCTAACTGCGGTTCGATTTTTCAGTCCGAGCCCACTGCAGGTCAAGCTGCCCCGTCTCTATCGCCAGGATGGCCTTTTCACCGTATTCCTCACTGGCACTGGTCAAGCGACCAAATACAGCCATCTGGATTCTCAGAAAATAAGTAACTGTTTGTGTGAGACCGACCTGCAAACACGATCACCAATAAAAAAGAAAAACCTGCCAGTATTCCGTGAACATTAAATCATGTAATTGGTAGCAATGAGGTGCACTTTATGTGATTACTGTCAGACAGCATAAAATTTTTTTTTTTTAAATCAGACAGCTTTAAAGGAAGTGCATATATATAAATCCAAATTAGGGTAAAGGCTGGTGTAAATGAGCTTTTAATCTTTAATTGTAATGTCACATATATTTACAGTACATGCTTAAAGAGGATATGCCTGACATCATAGAAAAAGGAACAGTGAGATGGAAACATTCAGCGTTGTGCGAAGCTGATTTCATTCATTCATTTAGCAGATGAGAGAAATTCAATTAAGAAGATGGAGATCACTGGCTTAAGGCCAACAGATGGAATTATCACAACCGCTCTCTGCTTGTTTAACATCACAACTAATGGAGAAATCCTTAACAGATGTACAAACAACCAGAGAAAACCACTCACATTAGTCTCATTCATGAATACTACAAATCAGACGACATTATGCAAACAGCTTTCAACAAAGCTTCTGAACATGCAGAATAGTTTAAATGTTTGGCAAACGAAAATCTCAGCCAGTCTGAACACCTTATAATTTAGATTCCACAAATACTGTCCTCATCTGCAGAACAGTCTGTTCATTTCAAAGGAGAGACAGCAGCAGAAAGAGAAGTGGAAAAGAGAAGCAACTAAGGAGGAAAAAACATTCTCCTGCGAGAGGAGAGGGCGCTCAGTATTTAAGGTTTTTCCTAGAGATATTTTTCCTAGAACTCCACTCTGTCATTTGAAAGAATGTACAGAAAGTCCAATCAGCAATACGTGTAACTGGAACCAAGAATATTGAACA